>WOVY01003131.1:0-265791 GCA_013436015.1 Rhipicephalus annulatus
CTGTAAAGTAACATTGCTATTGCATACTGCACAAGATTGAGTGGCTGACTGAGATATTGTGTGTGTGCTAGTATCTTTATTTTAAACTTTCAAATTTTCCGTGTGTAGGATATTAAACAGGTTACTGTGAACCTGTAAACGTTCCTGTGTTTCTGCTCTTTCAACTTTCCTTCTAGGTCTTCCGTGGTAATTTTGTTTGTATGATGTCACTTACACCATTAGACCTTCTGTTTGGGCACCTATGTAGTTTCTGCCAAATTTCCCTTACATCATAAAAAACTGGTCCTGTTGAGTTCTCCTAGTACAAATGCGGAACAAACAGGAGGGCACGTACCGGTCCTACGCTTCTGGTGGTAGCGCCTGACGTGCTGCGGCGTCGGCGTGGTACCCCTGCGCAGAAGGTCCGCCCTCGCAGATGACAGGCAGGCCGCCGCCGCGTGACGCGACAGTGGCACAAGCAGAGACCTCGCACACGACGCCATTCGTGGGCCTGTCGATGCAGCACGGCGTCACTTGCCTCAGCACCAATTCGTCTGCACCATAATGTGGGTGAGGAAACGTCAGCAGACAAACTTGATACGAGTGCAGTGCGCTTTTCAACACAATATACAGTCACCTCCGAAACAACCTGTAGCAACGAATTCCGCTGTTAATTATCAGGGTACGGGTCCAGAGTGCTGATAATCCCAGATGAAGCTACACGATATAGTGCTTGAGAGCTAGTCAAAACTGAAAAAGTCGAAATCTTGCACTGATACGACAAAATTACGCCTGCAGAGATTGTCTACGCGGTGCAAGTATTAGACTATGTAGACTTCTAAGTGGCCGTGCGATGACTGGTTTGAAGAACTTAAATAACCAAAGAGTTTAAGGTGGTGCTGATAAAGCAATGAGGCACATTTTTGCGTGAACAAAGAGAGCGGACAGCAATGATCGACACGAGCCCGTTAAGCAGCCCGGTTTTGTACTCCGTTGAAATAAATAAATCAATAAATAAATATCAGGAGAGCGAATTTGGAGGCATCTAATGTTGCATCACCTTGAGATTTATGACATCAAACATAAATTGCTTCATAAACTTGTCAATGTTCATGATGAAATTCGTGTACGACTGTCTGTCATTTACCTGCGATTGCTTTCGATGAGCCCTCGTTACTCCCAGCGCTCCTAGAAGACATACGATTCCTGTCAACAACTTGCTTTATAAGATCGTTTAAATCGTTATAAGGTAATTGTCGGTGTTTCCTAGTAGAGAGAGATTAGGGATCGCTTGTGGACGTCTGTGTTGAAGTGACAGGGTTGGAGAGGTCCTTTTATGAAAATTCTTGCGTCGATGTTAGCGTAGTTGGTCGCAAGTGAAAAAATGATTATTACGTGTGTCACTCAAAAATCGTTAAAGATGCTAAGAATGCAAACAAAATTCTTAGACCGAGTGGAGATCGCACCCGTGTCGTTTGTGGGCAAGAGGGTTTTCTACCACACAGTCATGCGTCTGCTTGCGAATACAGCGGAAACAACTTGATTAATTGATTGATTGATGTGGGGGTAGAACGTCCCAAAACCTCTATATTAATATGAGATACACCGTAGTGTAGGGCTCCGGAATTTTGACCACCTGGGGTTCTTAACGTGCACCCAAACCTGAGCACGCGGGCCTACAAGAAAATAACTTGCGCTGCTTGAAATTGCAGTGAAACTAACTGTCATGCTTTACAACACACATGTCCTGTATACATGGTTCGCAATGCAATATTAAATGTTGCAGGAATAACGCGTGCTACCAGCGTACATTGACATCGGGCATCACGGAATGTGATTATCCTATGACTTCCGTTGCGTATATCACCATCATCCCCGGCACATGGAGTAGCATGTCAGGTGAAGAACCAAGCAAACCTCCCCAGCTCCCCATTAAAATAATTTTCTATCTCTCCCATGACTTTATGGTTGTCAGCTGGTCACCCACTACAAAAGTCACACGCGTTACAGTGCCTATCCCTAAAGGACACATAGTGGGTGTAGAGTCTGGTCGAAAAGATTTCAGGCACGAAGTGTTTAAATTACGCACCAGGGACAGGATATCGCTTTCAGCTTAAACTCTTAAAGGTGAAGCTTACAATTTTTCGCTGAATTGTGTATGCGAGTATGTGCCACAAGTTAGTGTGGAAAAAGGGTGTGTGACGTGCGAGAGTGGCATGTTATGTCATTCATGTCATAGCTTGTTAAATGTGTTCGTAATGCACTCAAGCCCGTCTATGCCGATTTATTTATACACGAAGCTAAGGAGACGACCAGAAGATCACACAGATGTACACGCCTCGAAGATAGATAGATGCTGATGTGAGGAAAAGACAATGTTGGTTTTAACATAGTTAATTTGCAGCTTATTTCCACACCCACATACATATTTCAATATATCTTCAATTGGCTTGTTTCTTAGCGTAGACATGCAGCAATTAGAATTAAAGATCGCTGTGTCGTCAGCATATAAAATATAGTTAGATGAGTAGAGGGCAAGCCAGTGAGTCATTAATATAAATTAAAGAATAGTAAGGGACCAACCACGGACCCCTGGCGGTATACTTATGTTAGCAGATGCTTCTTTATAACAAAACCACGTACGTCGATGGTTTGTTGTTTACCTGTAAATAAATGCTGATTAGGAGCAAGGGTGGACCGGTTATGCCAAGAGCTTCGAGTTTTGCGAAAAGAATGGGGTAATGCATGTTGAATGCTTTAGAATGGGCTATGAATATGGATGCTGCGAATTCAACTTTATCAGTTACCCTTTCTAAGGTAATCGGTAGGTTATGGAACAGCTACATTTATTGAAAAGCCGGAACCGGAACGAAAGTCGAAGTGATCGGGGGAAGAGTACTAAATTTATGAAAAGGACTTGTGATTTGCTTTTTATTATTTTTAGAATATTTTACTTAAAAATGGCAGGTCCCACACACGAGGTAATCAATGATAAGCGAAGCACGAACGAGGAAGGTTCATACGTCAATTGAAAATCAGCACAAAGTTGCGAGGCGCACGTAAATTATGTCGTGCATGACTTGCTTGTCACGATTATCATGTTTGGACGTGTCATTTACCTTCATCGTCTATTCACGTCACGTGATACCAAATTAGGTATATGTGTGAAGCAAGCGAAATGGCTGCAAGCACTCTGTGAACGTAGCAAGTAGTCATGTTTTTTTCATGAAACGCATGTCCTGATTATCATGTTTGGACGTGTCATTTACTTTCGTCTTCCGTTCGCGTCACGTGATAGCCAATTTGGGTATGTGAAGCTAACGAAGTGACTACGAGCGCATCATGAGTGTGGCATGTAGTCATGTTGTTACATGACACGCATCTGATGTATCATGTTTGCACCAGCCACGCCTTCGTCGTCTATTCACATCACGTAATACCGAATTCGGTATTATGAAGCTAGCGAAACAGCTGTGAGCGCATCATAAGCGTGGCATGTAGTTATGCTCTAACATGACACGCATCTCATGACTCTTATGATTGCACCAGTCGTATACCTTCTTCATGCATTCACGACCCTGTAACACCAAATTCGGTATATGTGAAGCCACCAGCGTAACGACCACAAACACACCATGAGCGTGGCGTGCAGTCATGACTGATGACTTACATGACATGCATGTCATAATTTCCACGTTAAGGTATGACACTTGTGTTCGCTATGCAGTCATGTCATACCATGCCAGTTTTGCAACATCTCATGTCAACGAAACAACCTCAAGAGCAGCATGGCCATGAAATGTAAATCATGACATTCATGACATGCATGTCATGATATTGAAGTCATTACTAGTCAGTTATGCTCGTCAACATTCATGTTTACGCCACACTAAATTAGGTATTGATACCATTAACGAAACGGCCAGGAGAGCTAAAGGACGTAGCTGTTAGATAGATTAGATAGATAGATAGATAGATAGATAGATAGATAGATAGATAGATAGATAGATAGATAGATAGATAGATAGATAGATAGATAGATAGATAGATAGATAGATAGATAGATAGATAGATCGATAGATAGATAGATAGATAGATAGATAGATAGATAGATAGATAGATAGATAGATAGGCCACCTTTTTTGCTTGTTCGTGTAAAGCAATGAAAAGACAGAATGATGCAATTTTATTCCCCAAAGAGCGAGTTTGATTCTCGAGCGATAAAGGTGGCTGCATTTAGATGGACGTGAAATCAAGCACACCATCGTTGCAAGGTTTTGGTGCTATTTAAAATTGAACTCCAGAGAGGCAAAATTAATTCGTGGTCAGTGATGACAGGCTCCTTTATAATCACATGGGGGTTTTGACACGTAATACCCCTGTAATTATTATTGGTAGTGATGTTAACACACCATTGTATAAACAAATCTAGACGTGGTAGAATCGCAGTGGAAGAAGGACGCCTGCGATTTTTCCTCACCACGACAATACTGAGGTCGCGGTTCAAAAGAGCATGGCAGCTGTCAAGGGAGGTATGAGTGTATATGCTGTTTCTAGGAGCTTACTGTCGAGTAGACATGGTAACCTGTTGTCCCGCTATTTTTGAGTTTAAACAACGCTAATGGATCTTATGTGTTCACAAACTTTGCTGTGACTTATCCTGCTGCCGTCAGCAAGCTTATTATGCACTCGTCTCAAAGTTCACTTCACGCTGTGTGCATGCAAACTGTCTTGAAAGTGTGAATCCTTTCTTAGCATCCATATCAAATGATGTACAAATAAGGCCCGCTTGAGAAAAGAGTCTTACTTTCAAAATTTTCTAATAGGACTGTTCAGATGATCGGACAGTAGTGTATGTTTAGACGCAGACTGAAGTTTATGTGAAATTTACCTGGCAAAAACAGCGGGCATTTTCGCACTATTTACTTAATCTTACTACCCGCCCTCAAATAACTGGTATAGAAACAGGGCGAAAATTGCGTTACGCTACCCAGTTACAAAAAAAAAGTCGGATCCGCTCGGCATTCGCAGCACAGCCAAAAAATGGAGGAGCGGTATTTCAAGAGTCCGTTGTACAGCTGCGCTCTTTACCCTCTCAGGTCTCTGTCCTCGGTGTTGCGGGCTGTTACATGAGTTGCAATGAACCAACTAACCCAGTAAGCAACCATTCATGTTGATGTCCTTGCAAAATGAGCCTGTTTTAATAACTAGCGTCTTAATCTTCCTAATTGCACCACAAAGCTCAATGAAACACACAGCGTCATAGGCTTGTTTAACAACCAGTGCGAAATCTTCAGGTATTTGCTCCTGTAATTAGAATTATTCGAAAGGACATGCTTGGCATTCTGCAGTCGAAAGCGTGTTCAGGAAGAGTGATCAGCAGGCGAATCTTGGGCATGGGGACTATTTGTATGAAGCGCAGTGTAATACAATGTCGATTGTAGTTCCAAATAGCGTTCCTCGATACGGCTAACCTTGTCCAAAGGCACGACTACTGCCACATAACAGTTATAAGCCTCAATATGGCTCCGCATCTGTCCGCATTAGATACAGCTCGTTTAACTTATCCCGTTTACCATAACATCATTGCAACTTTCGAAGTATCTTGGAAGGGGGTGCCATAGCATGTGCAATTTTGTCTCGTATCAAAACATTTCTTCATGACAATGGTCACGCTGTAAGCACGACTGCTAAGATAAAACGCCCATGCTTATTTGATAACTTCATTGCAACAATCTGCAAACACTCTACTGCGATTACATTTCCTGGAACCCAATGCGCTTCTCTAGTGGGTCATCGGTTGCTTGTCGTCTGTAAAACATAGTCTGTCCTACTTTAAACTCTATTAACTTTGTCGGTTAACCATCAATGTTTGTTTTTCGTTCATTGCATCGCCAGATTGAGGTAATCTTGCATTTCGTTTGCAGTACGAGCGGTAAGCGGCCGGTCAGGACTAATGAAATACCTGTCGTATGCTGCACGCTCTCAACTGATGTTATTTCCCTATTCACTTTTCTTCGAAACGCTATCTACCAGCTAGAACGTCCACTGCGAGAAAGCGATCACGAAGACGAACACTTTCACATATTGTCACAAAGGCACAGGGACGCAGGCACAAAACAGGGTCGTTTACTTTCGTACCAAAAGACCAAAAGCACGAACACCAGAGCACGCGCCCACAGAACTACTATACGTTATCCATCCTCAGAGGCAGGCCACTATAGTTGCCAGCCTACCTTGTGTCGATCTCCTCCCTTTTCAAGAGCGAGACCGTCCCGGTCGATTTTTTAAGATGCTAGAGATGGCCATGAAAAAAAAATGTCACGTCCACGAAAAAAAAAAATAGTAGAGGCCCGCGCTGTTGTGGAATAAGAAAAAGTTCGAAGTATTCATAACTCGCAGGGCGTGGGTACGGTTTCATCCGTACTAGCATGGACTACTTCTGGACGTAGACGTCTTCGGTTTGAACTGGTATCGGAGCTTTGAGGAACTACCTCGTAATTTCACGATCACTGAGGCAGCGCACAACTTCGTAAGGGGCCAAAGTAGCGTCGCAATAGCTTCTCCGAAAGTCACGATGTCGACTGGTGTCCACACCAATACATAGTCACCTGGGTTGCTAGAGGACGTTCCTTCGGCCTTGGTTGTATCGGCGAGCGTCGATGTCTGCTGCGTGTGAATGTGGTTCCGTGTAAGCTGGCGGGCTTCCTTGGCTTCTCAACGAAGTCCTCAATGCTGTCTTTTCGCTAATGTCCTGGGCTACGGGGATCATAGCGTCTAACGTGTGTAGTGACGCGACGGCCATAAACAAGCTCGAATGGTGGTTAGTCTGTGGTCTTTTGCACAGCGGTAATATAAGCACCGTGACGTACGGCAAAAATTTCATCCCACGTTTTCTGCTTTACATCAACATGCATAGATAGCATGTCGGTGACTGTTTTCTTTAACCGCTCCGTCAAGCCGTTCGTTTGGGGATAATAAGCTGTTGTTTTACGGTGGCTGTGTGCGTAAGCTTGTGACTTGTTGCAATAACTCTACCGTAAATGCTGCTCCGCGATCGGTATGAGAACAGTAGGTGCACAGTGACGCAAAACAATGTCCGTGGACGAAAAATCTGGCGACTTCAAACTGCAGTCTTCTAGGCACAGCTTTGGTTTCTGCATAGCGAGTCAGATGGTCGGTTGCGACGATTATCCCCTTATTTTCTGAGGATGACGTAGGGAAGGGACCAAGAAGATCCATTCCCACTCTTGCTGAAACGGTGCTCGGGTAGATTTAAAGGTTGGAGGAAGCCGGAGGGCTTTGCGGGGTGGAACTTTACGCCTCTGACAGTCACGGCAGGTAGGTGACGCAAGGTAAGCTGCCAAAAATCTCTTCTTTACACCACGCATTAAGTAGTGAACTTTCTTGAATTCGGGCCCATAGAGGGCTCCGCAATACTGAAAAGCCGATCCATGTCCCTAAGTAAGTCGTCCACCCTTTCGTTATAGGCTTGAACTTGGCCCCTATACGCACGCTCTTTCCTGTCCACTCGGGCAAAGGCCTTGAGGAACTGCCGGTGAAAACTCGTCCCATGACGTAAGCGTTTGCTTCATGGTTCTCAAACCGCATTTTCGCGGAGACCTCGAGGAAGCAGTACACACGGCGTAGCTTACGCTCTGAGGTCCAATCGTTGATGACGGTGACCCGACCAAAATTCTCGAGCCAGTCGTCGGCATCTTCAAAAGCAGCCTATGAAATGTCTTCGGCGTCTTGGGCTGGTTGATAAAACCAGGTGCGCTGGTGCTGGCGTGGTGACGTTAGGTGGCGTTCTTTCAGGCAGCAAACCGTGCGGTAGCTCGAGTCCCCGGAGACGACGGCTGGGACGTGCACAGGGGTAAGCTCGGCTGAGCTACTCGATGAGCTTGCATCAGGGGTGCTCTCTGGAGACCGTATCATCTACCGTACCCCGCACTTCCCCAGAAAATGTCACAAAGGCACAGGGACGCAGGCACAAAAACAGGGCGCTTACTTTCGTAACCAAGGTGAAAAGCGCGAACACCAGAGCACGCGCCCAAGAACTACTTCGTTTATTCCTCCTCAGAGGCTGGCTACTATAGTTGCCAGCCTACCTTGCGTCAATATTAGACATTGCATGAATGTTCACTTTCTTGTTAGAGTGACTGCAATCTTTTTCATGCTACTGTTACACTTTTCTGTATGAGATTCCCTGCAGTAATTGACTAAATAGAGGTTTGTTTGTAGATTATTAACGTTTGTACGGGTATTTTTCGCTTGCCATGTGATAAATATGCGCAGATTCTCAACAAATGTCAACCTAAATGTGCTTTTTTTTACCCCTTGGCCAGTCTCCTCGAAAACTGCTGGCTTCCCTGCTCAATCACCGCCACGGTGGTCTAGTGGCTAAGGCATTTGGCTGCTGGCCTACTGGTCACTGGCTCTAATGCCGGCTGTGGCGGCAAGCATTTTGGATTGAGGCGAGAATGTTGTAGGCCTATGTGCGCCAGATTTGGCTGCACGTTTGAGAACCCCAGTAGGTCGAAAGTCCAGAGCCCTTCACTAGCTACGACGTCTGTCATAATCATACGGTGGTTTTGGGACGCTAAACCCCGCATATCAATAATAATAATAATAATAATAATAATAAAAATAATAATAATTAATAATAAATAATATACTATATAATAGTATTAATAATAATATAATAATAATAATAATAATAATATCATTATTATTATTATAATAATAATAATAAATAGATGCGTAAAATTTCACGTAAGGAGCGTGAGAACCACCCTATAGGCGGTAAGAAATATATACGTGAGTGTGCTTAAAATCATACAGATATAAACATAAATTGTAGCCACCTTCACAATAATAATATAATAATAATAATAATAATAATAATAATAATAATAATATTATTAATTATTATTTTATTATTATTATTATTATTATATTATTTTATTATTATTATATTATTATTATTATTATTATTATTATTATTATTATTATTATTATTATTTCCGCCTCGCCGAAATGTCTTGTCTTAATCGATGACAGCCACATATGATGGAACCATGGAGTACAATTCTACACGTCAGTCAGCTGCTTCATTGATGAGTGAACATGCGTGTTCTTGAAAGTAGCCTTTTCTCTAGTTTCAACGAAGTCATATGTTGCACTTATTACATAGATTTATCATGAGCTCTAGTCAGGCTCCTCCTCTTTTTTCAATGTGCTTTAAAAAGGCAGGTGCTTTTTTTCCGAAGTAAGATTGTGACGTGGCGCCTTGTGGCTGATCCTCATCACCAACTTTCTGAATTAACCCTGCCTAGCGCCTTTGACACCGCTTTCGAAGGCGCGACGCTTTGGCATTCTGCGCTAAGCTTCGAAGTTATCAGACGACTTATCAGTGGATACTCACATTATATAGCATAACACACATTTAGAATACTCTAGCCTCTTCACTTGTGTTCTTGTGTTGTGGCAAGGTATGCGGCGGGCCCTCTAGATAATGCGTCAAGAGCGAGGCATAAAAATAAAGCAACAAATGTGGGTCGCTAAGCGCTCATGTTTCCTTGGACGATATCGGTGACCCGGGTCAAGAGTAACGACGAGCGTCTGTTCCTGGGCTGAAGCACCTGGCGGCTGTTTCCTCTGATAAAGGGTCGCTAGTGGACTTTTCCCCGAACACTTATGCGTGTATATGGCGAAGTATTCAATAGGAATTATACGCTATGTACGCGGTCGTATGGCATATACTTAGCTATTTGTTGTCCTTACTGATGTATACGGTGATTACAGGTCAATTAATGCCGCATTATTGCACGCGTTTTACGTTTTCGCCGTTCTTGATTTCTATCACAGCCCGTTTAATATTAGCTCGAACAGCTATATCAAACCGATAATCATATTAAATGGCCAGTTCGCAGTGACATAACTGGTTATTTCAAGCAATCGCGTGAAGCTGTTCTTACACACGAACATTTAAACGGTGCGCCTCATTTCATGCGCGTGCACTGTGCCTGAACGGGATATGTCTTTGGGCAGCGCAGGTCAACACATGCAAGAGACCAGTAGACTTTAGCTGTTCTCATTTTGTTACCTGATGATTTATCTATAATTTTGTAGCCATACCTCAGCATATAATAAATCGAGTATACTTCCAGCATGCATCTAACCCCCCTGTCCTTCCTCTTTCAATCCTCCTTCTCCTTCAGCCTGCATGATGACGAGATTTCTTGCGCTGTTACAAGAAGATGTTCATGTCACGCTTGTTGCGTAAAATTTCACGTAAGGAGCGTGAGAACCACCCTATAGGCGGTAAGAAATATATACGTGAGTGTGCTTAAAATCATACAGATATAAACATAAATTGTAGCCACCTTCACAATTGTTTTTCTTGTTATGACGAATTCCGAACTGTTATTATGCCTGAGTCGCAGTTGGTACGTAATCATAAGTAACCCAGACGGTTCATGCATGCGAAATCCTAGTTTTAGTGTGAACGAGTGGGCAGCGTCCTGGATCCGGAAATGGCACCAAGAAACACGTGGACGGCAAAAGGAATACAGCGCACAGCGCAATATGACCCGTCATGTCTTTATCGTCCACAAGATTTTGTGCGATATTGCCTAAATTATGAACTACCGAATAGCCAATCAGCTTCTCCTTTTGAACTTCGTTGCCTTGCTTTCCTTGCTACTTTGAATGAAATGGGGCGGGGTTAACTTACGCATTCCGTTTGCGTGAACAAGTCGGTAATAAGGTGAGGGGAGCGGGTGTGGTTTGCTGCCTCTTGAGTACTAAACTGCGCGCATATCTGACGGATATCACGACCTCTAGCAGCACCCTTCGCACCTCGTGTTGTCCACTTGTGGTCATTAGTAGATTGATTACCGTCACGGCAACCGTGACAAACGAATTCTATTCTTACATGAGATGCCACCTCTCTCTTCTATTCTAATTATTTACCTACTTGCTTCCAGTACGCGCTGCAGCATATTGCTCCACGTTCTTTCCATAACAATGACCGCTTAGCGTTGTGGGTTTTAAAGCACGCACGTGTTCATGGAAATTTCCGAGCGTAAGGGAACTCTGTCAAGGTCCGTAACGCTTATATTTTGACGTGGAAGTGTTTCACGAGTCGACACTTTCCAAATATACGCGCAACTTGAAGCCGCGCTGATTCGAAACTTCCCTGCTGGCCAAGTCGCAAGGACAAAATGAGAGACGCCGCACCGTTATCTTTACAGCTAGCGCGTATTCAGGCAGCAGTGACCCGCTATGACGTCGCCATGCAAGCTGTTTGAACACCTCGCGGGGGAGTGTCGGCTTATCGCCGTTCGTTTTTGCCTTCTATGTGGGACGCACGCGCTTCACAGCTGATCGCTGCGCTCCGGAGCACAGTGGAAGGGTCGATGGACACGTGGTCCCCGCGAGGGTGTGCGCGAGACGCAGGCTGTGGCCCCTCCTTGCGCTTGTCCATGTTGTCGCAGAAATGATTCGAGTGTCTAATTGGGAGAGTTGGCAAACATTTTAAGGGATGCTCTAGTCCTGTTATTTTGCACCTACTGTAACATAAATATTTCCCGGGATTGTGCCTGTTAACCGATGGCTAAAAAAGGGACCTGCTACGTAAGGTGACAACACCGCAGTATTATTATTTATCACGTCGTAGTGGAGGACACGGAACACTTGATGCTGTTTACTCTGGGAAAATATGAAGGACTTAGGAGTTAAAGCTCTTCATACGCACTGAGGCGCGGCCTAAATCGGCAATTTTTATAGCCAGATCCAGCCATGTTTTATGATCGTGAACATGCTGTCACTGGTTCCACGTTTGCAACTAAGACGGTTGTCACCTCTCCCGTAGTAGAGCACCAACTACTCCAAATCATAAAATATTTCGCTAAACACGCAGAGTAGCTAAATTTATCTCTTCAAGCTAGGAACGAGTGCCTGCCACTTGATGTAACCCGATCGTTGTTGGAGAATTCATGAATACCTGCCATCACCCACCCTTCCGACATTTCATCTGGAATATCCTGAACACTGGCAACCACTGCCTATATAGCCTTGCTTGGCTGGTAAGATTTGTTCGTTGCTTGCAAAGTTATTAAAAATGGCATTTTTGTTTTTGTCCCATCGAGACTTCTATTGGTGTTGGCTGTGAGTTTTGTGGCTACAAGGAAATCACCAAACACGTTCTACGTCATTGTTTTTGCTACTACTTCCTGAAACAGCTCTTGGAGACAACCTAATTGGCACGCTGGTCAGCCGACAGTTTTCATTGCAATGTTGAAGTGCCAGGTAATATGATTACGATGTGCTTATAATTAAAGACGCGGAAAAACTCTTGAACTCAATTTAGACCACTATACAGCACTGTGTCTTATGCGCTTCTAATTCTCTCTCTCTCTCTCTTTCTCTCGCTCTATGTGCTTTACGTATCTACCTTTCGTTCTCTCCTTAACATTTCTTCCTCAATAGAGGGTAGCGATAAGATATGACCCAAAAACTGGTGTGATTATAAATTAATGGCCACTGATTTCAAACGTACAATGCTCAAATCAAAAGACGACTGTGATATGAATAAATGTATCTGTCTAAGCCATAAAATAGGAAAGCGCTTTTCAGGTTTTTGCGTGCGAGGAACATGATTTTGAAGTCAGAAAGTATTGTTTTCGCCATTATGTCCCCTCACGAACTCTCCGAGTTCTTAAAGAATGCGGGTATAGGCTTGGAAGACAGGTTAAGAACAAATATTTATTTATTTATTTATTTTTGATACTGCCAGTCTCATACGAGACCATCGCAGAAGGGCATCAGTTCTTGAATACACAATACAGTTTTCAATGTCACGTTTATACAGCGGCATATTTGTCAGAGCGTATAAGAGTGGCGGCAGGCAGAAATGCCTGTAGGGGTCTCGAGGCAAAATTCAATAAGTACATTCTAAAAAAATGGCGTTAATTGTATAGAAACACTGAGAAATCGGTACATACTTAAAGACGGTATAGATGACAGCTCTTATCTAGTAGACAATACAGCACTATTCGTACACAAACACAAGATCACTGGGAACAATACACATTATACCATGGCCTATGGTGAAATTAGGGCATATGGGGATTTCAAGGTAGTATCTTTAGCTGAGCTGGCGAATGTGATAAAGTGCTTACCCCCCGCTGCTCCTAGGCCTGATAAGGTGACCTCTGCAATGATTAATGTGCTATACCGTATATCCCCACATGAAATCCATTATATAGTTAGTTTTTTCACTGAAAAACTCTTGGATTCCTGCCGATTTAAAGCTTTCCAAAATAATTCTGATATTAAAGAAACGGGGATTTGGGTTTACCTTGGATGACTTAAGGCCTGTTTCCATAACGTCTAACCTGGTCAAACTTGTAGAGAGAGTCTTGAATGCCCGTGTAATGAAATATATCAATGAACATTCAATATTAACCCCAGTCAACTTGGTTTTAGTTCAGGGTACTCCATATGGCGTGCACATGTGGAATTTGAAAGTCGCATACAACTGGCTCAGCGTCAGCGTGAACACCATGTACTAGTGACTCTAGACTTATTGAAGGCTTAGGATAACGTGGAGTATTCTATTCTAATGCAGCAGATGCAAGACAATTGCTTTCCAAAATATGTAGCAGCATAGGGTACAGAGTTTGTAAGTGACAGAGTTAAGTGACAGGATGCTCTTCTAAAAGATATAAACAAACACGAGGTGTACCTCAGGGCTCAGTGTTATCACCCGTTTTATTCAACATACTGCTAAGTTCCATTCAAACTCATCGGGATATTCGAATTTACGTGTACGCAGATCATATTGCCTTCTTTGCAACAAGTACTGATCCGCACTCATTATATCAGGCATTACAGAATTACAAGAACAAGCTGAAGGAATTGCTTGAAAATGTTCATATGTCACTGAACGTCAAAAAAAGTGCGCTGCTGTCCTTCTACTGAAGGATCCTATCAACATTTCACTACTGTATCGTAGCGAGCTTATTCCCCGGGTTGATTCCCTGAAATACCTAGGCATCGTATATAATAGCACGCTAAATTGAAAAAGTCACATAGACGACGTTGGCTGCAAGGCGCGACACATGGTTACAAAAATTAGGAAACGGAAAAATTGGATTGCGAAGAAATACATTGATAATCATTTGCAAGTCGTATGTGCGACATTTTATAGAATTTCTGTGCGTATTATTTTCTGGCAGCACGGCATATAATGTGAGCAGTTAATATTATTACCAGGAAAAAGAAGCTTTGCGTTTTTGTCTTGGAATCCCTAAGTATGTTGCAAGTAATGTATTGTATGCGAAAGCGCGTCTTCCACCTTTGTTAACTCCCTTTAAAATACTCACAGTTGAAAGTTTCTTAAAAAAATATACAATTGGCCTCTGAGCCATGCGCCTTACGTTTTTATTCAAGAACCAAGCGCATTCTTCGGAACACAATGGTCAAGACTACAGTCCCCTCAGATTAGGTTCGTTCAAGCGCTGCTAGAACCTCTGAATGAAATATTTATCAGATTACCCCAGCAAGTATGCCTAATTCAAAACTTCACATACAATTTGATGATATTTTTTCTAGTAACTCAAAACAAATGCCCCTTTGTTCGTTAAATAATCTGTTACACGATTACTTCACTTCTCAGTCCATCAACAACATTATTGCGACTGATGCATCTGTATTAAAGGAAAAGACTTGAGTAGGCATCTTCTGTCCTTCTCTCGAAGGGTACTTTCAGTTCGATTACCAGACTACACTCCTATATTTATAGCTGAATTATTTGCTATAGTTCTACCCTTCGCAAACTTCCTGCAAGCGAATCAGAAGCAGTCATAATTACTGATTCTCGCTCGGTGTGTACTGCACTCTCTGCAGCAAAAATTTAACATTAGTTTGTATAGTTAGTTGTTTATTACCAGCGAAATTGTGAAAATTTCACTTGGTATTGGTACATGGCCACTGCAGGATTTATCTAAATGAGATGGCAGATTCGTTAGCCAAAGCATATTGAAGCGGACCACTCTTCCATGTTTTTCCTGATTCGCTTACGTAACAGCAATCAGGTATAGAAATGCTTGTTTTCACAAGGAAATAGATACATTATCATTAGATAACGTCAGAGACTTGATACATCTAAGATTTTGCTGGAATGAACAGCGGTGCGTATCTAGGCAGTTAGAAATTACAATAACCAGATTACGCTGTAGAATTTCTCCCTGATTTATTACTTACACAAACCTGGACTCACAGCACCTTCATTATGTCTCTCTTGCAAGGAAATAGACACAATATATAATTTCTTTTTATTCTGTCAACAATATTCTTATCAAAGGAAAAGATACCCGGTCGACCCAATTGAGAAGCTAGGTTTAGTAATAAACGTGGCAGTAATTTTATAATTTGGAGGGATTACACTCTGTTGTAGCCACAAAGCTTGCTCTGCTGTGTGTACGTACATAATAGCAACAAAAAGATTACCTTGTTAGTCTATTGATCTCTTGTTCCGAGGCTATCTGATTGCCTGACAGCTAGCTCGTGTAGCATTTTGATACAACATTTACGAGTTGTTTTGTGTCTTACTGAAACTCTACTGGATGCTTTGAAATACATAACCAAATAACCCAAAGATTCTACCTCCCGGTTCTTTGCCTATCCCCTTATGTGGGAAAGTGCCACCAATGCAAGAAGAAGAACAGGAACAACAACTGCCATCCTCCACCGTCTCAGTCAGTCAGTGAACAAACTTTATTCACAAATGGTCTCATTTATCTAATTCTCTCGCTCTCTCTGCAGCCGACGTCACTGTGAAACATTTTTGTGTTCTCACGTATTCCAATGCAGCCTCCAGTGCTCTAAATTGAATCTGCCGTCACGCATTCAACAGCAGAAAACTGTACTAGCTAATTCATCACGGAGGTGGCTATACCTTCTGTAATAGGTGAAACGTGAATCTTTTTATGAACTAATGCTCCTCATGCCACAAGGGCTACGACAATGTTTAAATTTTGGCATAACAGAGCGTGAAAAGCTTTCGTAGAATACTGGACAGGGCAATGGGCTAGATACGGACAGAAGGGCATAAGTCATCCATAAATCCAAGTCATCGAAGTGCGTATGTCTTCCATCAATCACTCTTCTACATGAAGAGTACAACTATCAGTTAAACAAGTTAAGCGTGAATTATGTTGTGTTGAAACAGATGTGCATATTGCAATGTTTTCATGAATGACTGTTTTGTATATATGTTCTTCTTTTTTTAAAATAAATTTAGTTCCGAGTCCAGCGCTGTGTCTTATTCTTCTGGCCGTACCTATCCCGTTGCGCTGTCAGTTATTCTGCGATGAGAATTCGCCAACGTGCCCAACTTTCGATTGTGAGAAACGTAACAGAGTGGGCAACGTTGATGCCTCAAAGCTCTTCTGATCATAAGCCCGTAAATAGTCATGAAGCCAACTTGAAGCTTCTCTCACCATATGAGGACGTAGAAGATCTAATTTGGCTTAAAGAAGCTACCAACAGTGACCCTATATAACCAGAGGCATACTTTGACGGTGTGTGTAGGGCACAACCTTGACTTGAGTGGGGAGATCGGAAGGGCAGATCATGTCTGTGGACCATCGCCCCCATTCTCATCGAGTGACGATTGCCTTCAGAAGCGTGTGCGCCATTAGAAATCACGAGATGCTGCGCATTGACGTGCTATCGGCACCTGTCGACGGGTGGGTAATTTGCGAGTTGCCAAAGAGCGCTTGACACAGCGATCGACAAATACAAACAACCTCTTCGGTGGAGTACAAGTCCCGAGAGCGAACCCCTTCAGCCAATATTATTGTCGACGGGACGTTTCCGAGCAGGGACGAGGACGATAACGATAGCCGGCCTGGTATCACTATTGGCTGGGCGCCGAGGAGCTAACGGGAGTCTCGGTAGCGGGTCGCGTGGAAGTATCGTTTCCGAGAGTCACCTAATGTTCCGCCCCCGTTCTTTGTATCTCTAAAAGGCGAAAGGTCAAGGTTAGACGATCCGTTCTTTGTCATTCTTCTAGTAGTCAACAGTTACGTTTGTGCTCCTTAATGTCCTTGATTCTCAAGCGTAGTGAAGCGGGGGATTCGAACTAACCTTTCGAACTTTGGCCGTTTGTAGGTACACCCGGGAGCAAAATTATGCGATCTATTGACGTCCGTATACCTTACGAATCTGCGCCGCCGTATCGCAATGCGTCTTTTGTTTGGACCAATTTCCTGACGAATTTCTTGGGAGTAATGCCCTTGAGGGCAGGCGACTCGTCACTATATAGACGGCGTGCATGGGTATTTGTGCATGCGATTCCGTGGTTCGTATACTTTTGCTTTTGGGTGTACATTATAATACCTATGTTTATATGCGAGTCACTGCTCATCTTCTCCTTCCCAAGTAGCTTTTTTGTAAGCAACAAAAAAATCAATGCGGACAGGCTGATTCACACGCTAAATGGTTTCTATGGTTTCCAAGAATTTGCTGTGCTCCTCGCGAACGTTATCACCATGTGTGCGTACCCAATGACCAGACGGAAGGCGACATATTCGCTTATGTAGCCGCAAGATGCCCACTGACCCACAATCGTCTGTAAAAGTCAAGTTCGCTCGCAAGTTGACAGCGCCGCAGAAAAGGCGTTGCTGCAAATATCGCTTGAGAAATTCCACTTGGAATGACGACGTTGTTTTTGACAAAGAGTGCAGAGGACGGTGCTAGATAGGGGTCTATAATCGTCAATGCGGCTGTCGGAGAACGGGTCAGAGGCACGACTCGCCCCGCCACGGGGGTCTAGTGGTTGAAGTAGTCGGCTGCTGACTCGCAGGTCGTGGGATCGAATCCCGGCTGTGGCGGCTGCATTTTCGATGGTGGCGAAAATGATGTAGGCCCATGTGCTCAGATTTGGGTTCACGTTAATGAACCCCAGGTGGTCAAAATTTCTGGAGCCCTCTACTATGGCGTCTCTCATAATTATATGGTGGTTTCGGGACGTTAAACCCCACATATCAACCAATCAATCAATCAATCAATGAGAACCATGACTCAAGACACGATGTGCGGTTGTGGCAACGTGAATGGGTTTTACCGGCGTCGCCTATCATTAAGCTTTACTCTGGGTTCATATGCACAAAACGACACTGCGGATATACATTTGTAAGAGCGTATCTTAGTTGAATCAACCTTCGGCTAGATGTACTAATAGTGAAAGTGGTCACCCAATGGAAAAGATCACTTCGCAAAAAAAAGGTAAAGCATTGTGACTTTTTTGCATGATTGAAGCAAAGAAATTTCAAGGCTTGTTTTATTGCTTCGCATGACCTTATTGGAGACCAACAGAATAAGTCGTCGAGGAAGTAGAGGAGACGGTAATTGTTCCACTTGTATTGCAAGAATTGTGATGTGGGTGTGAATAGGGAAATGTGAATGGAAATACGCGTAATTTACTTTCTTTTTGTTATCCTGTAGCACGTGAACGTTTAACGAGAGGAGAGCTGACTCGGGAAAAAAAAAAGAAGGTGTGGACGGCGTACAAGATTCAAGCGCATTCTCAAGAACAGATGGTGGCACATAACCGTAGTCCGGTATGTGCCGATGGAACGTGGGTATGTGCTACAGGTGATTAACACTTAGTATCTACCTAGGAATAACGTGAGCACACACGCGCAATTTTAACGCGTGAGCATTAAGAAAAAACCTTATATGAGCAGTGCTGACCAGACGAATGCAAAGAATGAGTGTCAGGGTGCCAGCAGAACCAAACCCAAGAATTCGGCGTGGAAATCGAGCATTCTACTACAACTCACACCAGGTCTCGGAACTACTTTTCAAATAGACACTAATGTTCGCGAAATGTCAATTGTAGTTGCCGTGCCGGGTATCGAATTTTATAAACGTTACATATGTATTCTCATGATACAGCCGTCAGTTCGGGCTAGCGTCAATTGTAGTTTGGTACTATGCGCGCAAGTTTATTTACATAACTGAAGACCTATCCGCGAATGTACGCACCTTACGAAAGAAACTGTGGAGTGGAACTGCCAGTTATCGAGATAAAGTATCAACAGTAAAGCTTCGTTGCGATCATGCCTCTATTGATAACGTGTGCTACATCTGGAACAGTACCACAGATTTCTTAACATGCTCTTTTACTGGCACCTCTACAGAATCGTTAGCCTCAAAAACTAAAACAACTTCTCAGTCACTCTGGGAATTTCTAAACATCTTAGCATTTTGTATTGAAATGCCAGAAGTATTATTAACCAACTCGTTCCATTACTCGTCATTGCTACGTCATACTCTCCCCATGTATTAGCCATAGCGGAGACCTGACTACATGATGGAGTGCTTCATTGTGAATTTATTCCACCCAGTTAAGCAGCAGTACGCAATGGCCGATGACATGACAAAGGAGGTGGTTAAGCGCTACCTATTCGCACTGATATAACTTTTTTTGTGCTCCCCGACACACCTGACGTAGAAAATGCTTGGTGAAAACTCTGTTTAAATAAACAGTCCTTAGTTGTTGGCGTATTATATCTAGCACCAGGTTCCTCTTTGGAATACTTGCAAAGGCTTACCACATTTATGCACACACTTGACTTAAGCACCACTGGACTTTTCTTCATTGGGACCTTTAATGCACCGGGTATTGATTGGCAAGAAAAGTTGAACTGCGCATGAAATTTCTATTTGTAGAAAACTTTGATCTTTTTCACTAACCCTAGATTTTGCTCAAATAGTACAATCCCCAACCTGCCATAAGGCTCTCCTAGACCTTGTTTCCCTCAGTTCACTTTTAGTTGAAACTGCATTTGAATGCGACAGAATTGATGGCATATATACCACAAAGCTGTGCACATATCGCTTCCATCTCGTCTAAATAAACAGCAGCCGAGAGTTACGCAGTTTAATGACTTCGTTCATGCAGACGACACTTCTATCGAAGATATGCTAGCTTTAAACGTCGATTCATTTCAAGCACTATTGTAGTCATGGTCAAGCTGACACTTTGGACAGTGCGTTTAAGCATATGGTCAAGTTATGCATTGATCAATCCTCTCAAAACCAAACAAAAATCGGCAATTACCATAAATGAATCGCAGCTTACTGCAAACTTTACGTCACGTTCGTCGTCTGCGCCGTTTGAAAAAGACAGGTAGGCCTAATGTTATCTGTCATTTTAACACCGATATGCGTATAAAATGGAATATGCTAGAAAATTTATTTACAAGGTTGAACTTCCTGCATGATATTCTGAGCAGTATTAGCTCCCAAGTTCGTCTTTACGCAGACGACTGTGTACTTTATCAGGTAATCCCCTCGCCTAATGACCACGTCACTCTTCACGATTCTTTCTCACTGTTTTGTTCATGGTGCTCGCAATGGCAGATGCGCATAAACTTCCAAAAACCCATAGTTTTGTCATTCACCAACAGCAATTTTTCTTCGCAGCATGCAAACTCCTTCATCAACATCGCAGTTACCCGGGCACAGACATGCAAAATTGTTGGCGTTATATTCACTCACAACACGCAATGGACCCACTACATGGACTGCACTACATCTAAAGCATTGAAAAAAATTATGTTACGAAGACGTACGTCAGCTACATCTCCGGAATGCACCAAACTGCTAATGTAGAAAACACTCATTCATCTTATATTAGAGTATACGCTTCGTGCGTTTGGAATCCTTACAATGCATGTGATGTAAATAAAAAAATGTGTACAAAGAAAATCTGTTCGTTTCATTTTTCATTGCTATGACCATGATTTTTCCGCATCATATGCAACGAAAGTTTTAGAGTTATCACCTGTGTTTATTGGGCGTGATATATCGATTCACTGAAATTTTTGCACTCCTACGTTCATTTGTCATGCCGGTTATCTAATGACAATTACGTCGTGTATGCTAGTGCTCTACCAAAGAGAAGAGGTCATCAAATTGTTTACTGAAACGATTTACCTGGTTTTGTTCTTGAAATGAATATATCTGAATTCTTAGAGTCATTTGAGTGACTTTATTGTTTTCTCATTCTGTACCTGGTTGTGTGTAGATGGTGACGATATTTATCTATAATGAAATTGTTGTGATATTGTTGTTATTCTTTGCTGATGTATTTATGTACCCCACTCCTGCAATAAACCTGAATAGGGCTTCAGTATTTCAAAATAAACAAATAAATATAATAGCAATGGCAAGAGCTACAATTTTCACGAGCAACAGTGCTTCATATCAGCTTGTTTTTTCTGGTCTCGCTAATACTCATGTTCCTGTTGGAATCGTTGAGCAAGTTCAAGTAACACAAACATCTGAAACTGTTCAACCTTCCTAGAACTCGCTGTTGGGCTATTCCGTCATTCCAGTGACGCAGGCGGTGCCATGTAGCCATGCTCCGAAGCTGTCACATGGTGATAAAACTGCAACGCAGTACGGTCTCTCAGTAGTCATAAACCAACGAACGCGTCTTCACGCTCTGCGACGCTGACGTAAACGCTCGCGACATCACCGTCTCGTCCGCCATTTCGACCTTCCACTGCGCCGCCTATAGTCGCGGGAATGGTCGAATAGTTGGTACATCCCTGAGTTAAATAGTCAACTTCACGCCCAAATCACAACCACACAGAAGAAGACGCATAGACAGGACGGGTTCCACTCCTGTCCAGAGCAGTGGGAAGGCACCCTTCGCGACGCACCCCCCCCCCTTTTTTTCCCCCGGAGGTCTGCCGAGCCCTTATTCTCAGGGCCTGGACTGTCGCAGAGGTTACCATAGGAGTTCTTGAATGGGGACCCTCGTCGTTTTTTTTTTTGAATTTTCATAATAAAATGTTTTCATCATCATCGACGTCAAGTCTATTGAACGCGTGTGTATATGTAAGTAAGTCGCCTGTAAATTGTGTGAGCAAGAAGACTCGCCAGAGTTCTTCGCAGGAACAAGAACTTTATGTCTCTTCCTGAATTTCTCGCAATGTTACTCGAATGCAACCAAGCGTTCTCTCTTCTCCGGTGCCTGGGTGTCCGCCCTTAGCCCCGTTCCCCACACATCAGCATGAAACATTCATACATATATTTATTGTCATTTCAAGACTTGTCGTCCAATTAAACAAATACAACATGGTCACTATCCCTCCGCGTACATCGCATAACGTCGACCCTGAAGGTACGTGGGATATGCCGAATTCTTTTCATTTTAAATGCGAAGCATTTCTTAGTCAACTTTGGTGACATTGCGCGTGTCTATCTATCTATCTATCTATCTATCTATCTATCTATCTATCTATCTATCTATCTATCTATCTATCTATCTATCTATCTATCTATCTATCTATCTATCTATGACTTCTAGCTCTCCTGACCGTTTCGATAATGGTATCAATACCCAACTTCGTATGGCATATCATGACTGCATCACGAACATATTTGCTGTAGTCATAACATGAAAATCATGACATGTATGTCATGAATGTCATGATTTACATTTCATGGTCCTGACTCTCTTGCGGTGTCTTCATTCACAAGGCATGTTGCAAAACTGGTATGGCATGGTATGATTGCATGGCGACCACAAGCCACAGACCCTCACATGAAAATCGTGACATGCATGTCATGTAACAACATGACTACATGCCACGTTCATGATGCGCTCGCAACCGTTTCGCCAGCGTCACATATACCAAATTTGGTAATATAGTACATGAATGGATGACGAAAATATGTGAATGACGCAAACATGATAATCATGAGAGACGCGTCATGTAACAACATGACTACATGCCACGCTCATGATGCGCTCGCGGCCATTTCGATAGCTTCACGTGTACCCAACTCGGTATTACCCGACGCGAATGGACGACATGGCTAAATGACACATCCAAACATGATAATCACGAGATGCGCGTCATGTAACAACATGACTACGTGCCACACTGATGATGTGCTCGCGGCCGTTTCGCTAGCATCACATGTGCCAAATTTGGTATAACGTGACGCCGATGGATGACGAAGGTATGTGACTGGTGCAAACAAAACAATCATGAGATGCGTGTCATGTTAGAACATGACTACTTGCCACAGTCAAGGCGCCAATAAGTTTCGACATGACGCGGTGCGCGTGCTCACTGGTGTTCATTTCGTCGCGTCATGCCGGCGTTTCGACGCCAGCCGCCGGTACTGCCATATACTCGCAGGTGCACGCCGCGCTGCGTTGCTTTAACGCATGCGCTTTTCAGCGCGTCCGGCGTCCCTCCGTCACGAGAAGAGGTAGACGCAGTGTTGTCTGGGTAATGCATCCGCGTGAAATGCAACATGTCGCATTTCATGCTGGTTGCCGTCGGGCCGTGCCCACGGACGCTGGTCGTGCCTGGCGTCAGATTTTAAGCGCTTGACTTTTGCTAACATAGCATCGCTGTGCCCAGCGTGCACGCACGTCAACGCTACATTGGAGTATATTGGGCCGTTCATGATGCGTTTGCGGCCATTTCGTTAGCTCCAGATATACCAAATTTTGTGTTACGTGGTGTCAGTGAATGACGAAATATAAGACTGGTGCAAACATAATAATCCTGACACGCGTGTCAACTAAGAACATGACAACATACCACGCTTATAGCGTGCTCGTGGCCGTTTCGCTAACTCCACATATTCTAAATTTAGTATCACGTGACGTGAATAGATGACGATGGTAAACGACACATCAGAACATGATAATCGTCCCACGGAAGTCATGTACGGCATCATTTACCTCCACCTCGTAACGTTGTGCTAATTTTAAAGTTACATATCAACATTTCTCATTCGTGCTTCACATATCATCGAATCTCACTGTACGTGTGATCGGCCAATTTTTTGTTTATCAACCTCCGCCTCCTCATAATTATTTGAGAAAGTTGCGAATTCTATGCTAAATTCATTCAACAGCTGTGGAGTAGCTGGTGCCTTCTTTGTGCGAAAAGATCTCCTTACGTGTTTCTTACTTTTTGCTTAGGTTGGCACGGTGCCTCCGTTTTTTTTTTGCCTTTAACCAACATCTCCTTTCATCAGGTCAAAACTAATAACAAAATTTTGGAGGACTCTTGAGCTTCCCCTCCGAGAGTAGATAGTGATAGAGTAATCGAGCCCCGCGTGCATCGTTTTCAACTACAAGAAAAGGAACGTTTTTGTGTGTAACAATGGCTGTTTCAAATTATTCTGGCATATCCGCTGAATGCGCAATAGATAAGTGCCCTCTACGCCATAATTGTTTGTTGCCGATTGGCGAGGTAGACACTACTCTTCCTTCAGGTTGAAAGTGCACATGCACGCCTGTACAGTTTGTAATGGGTGATTAGTTTTAACGCCCCCCGCCGTCATTGAGTAATTATACTTTGGACGCCTGGGGTGACCTCAGGAATATGTCACACGATATTACGTGCGTTAATACTCCAACGTGGGCCTTTGAGGGTTAATAAATGATGATGTGAAAGACTCTTCTTTCATGACATGACATTGATATAATGTTTTCCTCCAGAGAAGCTTCAAGCAATGACAGAGCTTAGTGAATAAAAATATTGACGGCTCACCATGAAGACGGCTAGAGTTTGATTTTAACTTCGAGCCCAAATTTTCTATTGCTTATTTTATTTGCATCTTGCTCAATTTCTCATTTGTGGAGAAAGCCATAATTGCTTGCTCTGAACCAACGACACTGGTGAAGCGGGCTCCTCTGCGAAGCGATTTCTTCGAAGCCAGCTCTTCAACGCCATATATTGTGTCAATAAACGATGCAGACACTCGATTTTGCTGAACGGGTGACGCGTCGGTTACTGGCCAAGAGAGTGCAAGTAGAAGAGAAAAAAAAAGACACATACAATAGGACGCCGTCATTACTGCAACAGGAAGGCTGATTTCTAGGAATTGAATAGACTTGTCAGTGAGAATAGGCGTTCGCTGGACGAGTGGAATTGGAGAAGTACCGATAACGTGGATGAGATGAGCAGTCTGAGTGATATAAAGGCAGGGACATTCGCTTTATCAACGTTAGGCCGCTCGTATCTAACTGGTCAGTTTGAAGACGTGTTCGATAGAACTTAGTGCATGGACCAACCTCGAGTGATGCAATCCTGTAGTTGGTGTGACGACCTCTCGACATGCTCGTGTCTCGACATTGCAGTTTACTGTGCTGAGAGCCTTCTCAACAGAACCGGCCGAGATAAAGCCGGCGCAGATTAGTAGCACACTGGAAAATTTGAAACCGGATATGCACTACATTGTAGGCGCGATAGCGCAACAACGGATAGGCAGCGGCGGCTATCATACGGCAGCCTCCGCCCTTCAAGGACAATCAACAGCACCCATCGAGAGCGGTGCTTTTACTACTTCACTATGGCGCCAGAATGCAACTGTATTGGTGAAATGGGTTCAGAATGAACTAAACAAAAGCATTGGCTGCCATAACGCCCTGAAATATCAAACACCATAGATGCTGATGGGAGGGAGGGATATGTGCTTTATTATTACTTCAGGGTAATGGTATACCCTTACTCTGAAGGTATAATAATACTGGCGTACCAATAATGGAACACAATTACTCTGACCACAAAGTTATCATTACCATACTAGTAGTAGCTTTGTGATCACTTAGGAAAACCGATATTGGCTTCGCGACCATTTTCAGCAAGAGAAATTGGTTCCTTTGGTCGAGAATTCACGTTTCTTTCCCACTATTCCTCTACTGTCTTTAACTTATGCGGTAAACCCATGAGTGTCTCCGAATCAATTGAAGGAGAGGGGAACACACTCAAAGACAAGGAAAAGTCATGTGACGTAATTTGAAGCCTTCGTGTGACATGCAAATCAGCTGCAACCTACTCTTTATCAGGAATACGAAGGAGGGTGTTCCCATTCTCCGCAAGAGCCCTATCATCCAGCATGTCGTCTTCATACTAGTTTGTGCGTTCATGCGTAACTGCTGCTTCGCATCGTTAATTTTTTGTGTGACGTATTCGGGTGTAAGGTGTTAACCGGTAGCAAAGGCCACGGTGAACAAAATAATGATATAAATTAAAAACATTCGTTGAAAAAGGATGACGCATGAACAACCAAGAGACACGCCAGAATAAAAAAGCCAAAGATGTTCACGTACAGTGATAGACGTGAGGCGGTTAATTCTGACACCTATAATTGTTGAAGTTTAACGTCCTGAAACTGCAGTTAATCGCGATTCTGACATCGGTCACCTCTTCTTTGCTGCGTTATATTGGTGAACACCGATCACATTTTTTTTCTAGAATTACTTAGCATTTACTTGACACAACGGTTTTAATCAATTATGAAATCAGAAAAAAAAACAGATAACTTATGAAGAAAACGACAAATGTCTATTAACACTTCACCTCACTGATTTATAAGACAGTATACTTCAGTCCTTAAAAAATGGACATTAGGCTGATATTTCGTACTTGTTTTACACGTGAATTTTCTGGGACTGAGCATGTCCTAACAACGATATGACTTTAAATATCTAACAGTGCTGATTCTACACAGGACCGAAAAAAAAAGAGTCCTGGTGTACAGTCATCTGAAAAATTTTACGAAACCGTCAACGCGTGGCCAAGATGCTATTCGTGATATATCCGCGCACGTCAACGACAATCGACATCAGTAAAGACATCACCACTACGCCCAAGACGCGTCTCTCCCTTATTTGATGGCCTGACTGTTTCCTCACTTGGCGAAAGTATTTTCCTCCTTTCCCTTTTTATGCGAAGCGCTCTGCACGAGTCGAGGCTACGTACTTTTGTTTTGCCAGCAGTCTGTCAGCATATCTGTTGTGAGCCTCAATCTGTCTCGCGAAGTGATTGACTGTATGACACATCGTAAGGAGAATGAATGGCATGCATAACAGTTTTGATTGTGCTATCCAAGTATAGACGCATGACGCTCGTACTGCAGATAAAAGCTTTGCGTGAAGGTAATGTTAGAGCAAACCTACATGTTAGCAGAAACGGGTGATGCGGATGAGATACCTGTTAGCAAAAGCAGTTTACGCGTTTCCCGGCATAATCGCCGCTTTCATTGTTCGCTTAAAATCTTGCATTAGTCAGGCCATTTCTGTGACGGGAGATCTGTTGCTTTGCCATCTTAGACGTCGGGGAATCGATTCGCTGTGGCTGTACTTGAGCAAAGAGGAAATACAAGAACGCTGTGTACATTGATTCAGGTACACACTGAGGAAGACCCCACCACAGTTGTTTAGTGGCTAAGGTACTCGTCTGCTAACCCGCAAGTCGCGGGATCTAATCCCGGCTGTGGCGGATACATTTTCCATGGAGGCGAAAATGCTGTAGGCCCGTGTGCTTAGATTAGAGCACATGTTAAAGAACCCCAGGTGGTCGAAATTTCCGGGGCCCTCCTCCACGGGTTTCATAATCAAATGGTGGTTTGGGGACGCTATAAACCACATATGAATCAAATCACACTGAGGGAGCCCTCTTCGACAAGCATAGTCTACCACTGCGATGTGACTCATACTCACGAAGGATTTTCGAAACGTAAAACTCAGAAGTGATTTGCTTGGTTAGTCACAGTCACAAGCATGCAGTATGAAAAGCGCGTAGAGGTATTTTGTTGCACTTCTGACGCTAGGAAGAAACTTCCTATTAAGAAAGAAAATTTTCTTGTAGTCTCCATGTTTATTAAAAGCCCAATAACAAAAATAGAACTTCTTTAGGAATAAACACACCATATTCGTTACCCAGCACTTAGTGTGAAATGACAATGTGTTTTACAAACCACATCTGTGGCTTATGAAAAAAAATTGGCAACTGATTGGCATTCAAGTAGCCTCCAAACAACAAAAGGTATTTTGTTTACAGAGTTGCGGCATTACGAATTCACATTGTGAGAAACATTTTGCGCATGAAGGAGAAGCAAAAGGAGGGAGGCTTCACGGTCGTTACAAAATAAGCACAAGGGAGGTGAATTAATAGGTGGGAACGGGAGGTGCTAAAAAAAGGAAATATGGTTACGAATACTTGTAGTCTTAGTTACGAAATGCATCTGCAAATTTTTCACCAAAATCGAAGCCACCGGAAGTCATGCAAAGTATAATATATATTTGAACACATTTTATGAAATGTAAAGCGATATGTGATAACCTGTAGGTTCACTTTGGAGCAGGGTTACTAGGAGAAGAGAGTGCGACCAATTAAGTGGACTTAGTATTGACCCGTCGTGGGAGGTATCAGGTAACGTTCGGTGCTCCCAATCTCGAAGGTACGTGTTCGATTGCCGTCGATGGCAGCCGTGGTTTGCACGTTGCCAAGAGCAAGCATGCCCGTTAAGGGTAAACTAAAAGCCACAGTGGCAGTTCGTTTAATAAATGTTCAAAGAAGCAACACGAATCTCAAACGCTCGAGCTTCGGCGAGGTGATCTGTGGACGCACTGGAAAACACAGTGGTACGCCTCGCCGCAAGAAAATGCAAGTTATTAAACTAACACCGAAACATGTAATAAAAAAATGCAGAGTGGCTTGCGCAATCATTGTGCCGGGCTGTGTTTCCGTATTCCATGTGATAAGCGTCGCACAATCTCTGTACTTTATTAGCTACGCATGAATCCTTATCGATTATTGTTTTCATCTAGAATGTACGTCAAGCTCATGAGCAAGCACTTATTGAGGTTAAGTAGATAACGAAAGACGACAACTACGGCTAGGCGACGCTGAAGGAGGTGATAAGAGACGGGAACTGAAGTTCTTATCACTGAAGGGAGCCTACAGGACATTTTTCCATCGCCGATAGGCCCGTCGCTTGGGAAGTGCCTGGGCTGAAATGCTATCTATTTCAACACATTTCCTTGACGCAGTGATATCGCGGCGTTTGCAAGGCATCATTAGCTGATTTCATGATATATACGCCACTTGTGGCCCGTGCCACATGCGGCGTACAAAAGGCACTATATAACTAAATACATTGTAATACAAACTTCACAATAACCCCAGTGCACAGATAAGCGCGCCGAAGAGAACAGACACAACCAGCGCCAGAATATAGCTGTATTTGTTATTGCGTTTTGAGACAACTCTCATAATTAATGTGTTGCTGTCAGACTGTAAATTACTGTTATTTTGCGCATTAAAGTCACTACATATAATAATGTCAAATTATTGATAAAATATACAAAAACGAACAATCTTGTTCGTAACTTCCTCATGACGAGGGCAATGTACTATCGACATCGATTCATTTTTGCTTCCTTTCTGCGTTGTCCCTAGTATTACAGCGCGATTTTAACCGAGCCCTGACGTTTCCGAATGGTTTCTCCTGCCGACATGCCTTTTAGACTTATGACTACGGGCAGTTGTATGCTTTCTCGATTAAGTGCTCAGGCGAGGTGCACGATGACACTACCATTATCCAGTTTATGCGAAACAACAAAAGTAATCACACAAAAAACCGGCTTAGCACTGTGTGATATGGAGCCGTTAAGGGTTCACACAGTGCGCCAAAAATTTTCCGTGTGCATTGGCCCATGAACTATGTAATGAAACTTGCAGTCGGTGGCACAAAGAACCACGCCGTGCTGTCGCTCTGGTGTTGAAAAGCTGGTTACAAGTAATGTTTGAATATAAATCTGGCACTGTCGCCATGAAACTGCCGATGCCGCAACCCTGTTTCACTCATGTTCGAAGTTCAAAAGGTATTTCTACATCACAAAAATGCATTGCTGACAAGAATATTGATAATCGTTTCTTTTTTAATTTAACAAGATGACTGCAGACTGGATATCATTGTGTGCCCATAGTTATTTACTGCTTGAGATAGTGTTTCTTCATGCTTGTATCTTATCTACTCGGCTGCGCAGATACCAAGACGCACTCCCCTGCAAGATGGTCCCATCCAACCGAAAGCAAAAGTTACGCACATCTAGTTCACAAGGGCGGTTGCGGGGTGGTTTCCATGTCTGATATAAATTGTCTTCAAACGCTTTCAAACCGTCACTTTGCTGAACTTAACTATGATTTAATTGCTTGCAAATATGTGGAGCGGTATTCTGAATGGCATCACGCACGCATGTTGTGTGAGCACAGCGTCTGCCGATAAGCGCCTCTAGAGTTGTACCTTATATGTAACTAACATCGTCGATTCAGTATTAGAAGCGAAATTAGGTGACATAACAAAGCCACAACCGCCTATTTAGTCGGCTCAACTCATCGCTGTGTACTGTCAAAAACTAAAGTTCAGAAAAGTGGGCTTCATACGCGCAGTATGTTGATAGGCGTATTATTATTATCGAATGCCTTGTTTAGTGTATAGCTGAAGCATTGTGTGAGACTATGTGAGACTGAAGCACTGTGTGACACTGAGACGATTCGGACACGGTGACTGTTGAACGGAGCTGGTAACTGGGCAGTGTTCAATCACCGTAAGCCTTTGTCTGCGGCACCTGAAGAACGACTTCACTCATGGTGTCTCAGATGACGCTGCTCCAAAATAAGCTTCCAATATATCTCGCACTCCGGTTAGCGACACAACTCGTGTCTTCACTATATAGTTTGTTTGCTGAGAACATCGAATGGGAAAGTTTCAAGAAAACCTCCGGTGGACAAACAGCAAAGCTGCAAGTGCTGCCGACGACAGCCTTCACGCGTGAGTGACCGAGTTACAAGAAGCTTATTTATAGCCTCCAGAACTGACGACTGCCTGAGAAAGATTCGTGCGAGACAAGCGCAATGAGGATGCGACAGGCTACTCACCCGTCCTGACGTCTAGTCCTGAACTGGCGCAACCATTGAAAACAAGGTGGTCAGGGTAAAAGTATTTATAGCGAAGCGCCGGTTCCCCGCGGTTTAGGCGCGGGCCTGGGCCAAACTCTCTACCAGGAGAGTTGACCAATGGGAAGGCTGCTCGAGGGGGCTGCGCCTGTTTGGGCAACAGGGAAGGGCCGTGCGACGCAGAGATAAGTCGCCGGCGAGAGCTCGCCGAACACGGCTTTATCATTTTCCCCTCCAGCCACGATAAGTCAGGACGAGGGCACAGCGATAACGGGCTAGTCGACGCCTAGTGCTGTTAATCAAGAAACAAGAAAGAACTCAATGCGACTATCAGTTTCGGGTGTATTTGTGACACTCGCCGATGTGCTCCACCACAGTCTTCATGCTGTGTCCTAGACATAAGCGCTAATATGCCATGTAAACATCGGTGAGCATGCTCCCGAGTGTGCCGAATGTCCTCGTATCTAGGTAGATTCCACGTAAAATCAAACGAAGCATGGCTGATCAGCCTGTTAAATTTCTTTCAAATTTTTATTCATTGTTGCCTGATCAGTCGAAAGAAGAAATGTGCAATTGCTTTACTGGAAAATATTTTTTCGCAGCATAGTAAATCAATAATGACGAAGACGTGGAGTGCGAAGCTTACCTGCTCTGTTCTGTTTTCTTTTTAATTTGGCGATGAATTATACAAAATATATTAATCCTGCGTGCGTCACATTTGTATAGCTGAGTAAGAGTATACTTGCACTTACGATGGATTATATTTCGATCCTCTCCGTAGCGTGCATTTTTATTAAAAATTCTCAAATTCGGCTTAAAAAAGTTTTTTCTTGCCAAATTCGCACGCATTTATTAAAAAATAGGCTATGATAGAGCGCCGAAAGTTCCGCAACTGTTTTGCGGCATGCCTATTTATAAAACTGAAGAAGCTTTTCAATTAAATATATAATCGTGCTAACTTTAAGAAAAGAGCATGAAAGTGAAATTTCTGACGAAGATTAAAAATAGTATCTCAATATTTTTTAATTTTACCCTTTTTTGTATACCTTTCCTGCACATTAGATGTCATAATCATTAAAAACTTGTTGCATAATATGGTTTCACGTCTAGTTACGGTCCGTCAAAAAGTGTCCTTGTGCAAGAATGGGCAGCTGTAGATTAGACTTCCTGCCCGCTAAATATGAAATGCAGGCCTATACCTCAACTTCGTGAAACTTAAGCAGCACTGAAATAGCTTTTGACTGCATTGAGGATGCCAATTTTGAAATGGTTACCAGGCGCACAAAGGTCACTGCACTCGCTAAACAGTGCCCGTTTGCGAAAAGAGCGCCTTTTTCAGACACAGCAAAATAGCCACTGAGACACTTATTCGCATTCATATGTACCTGTGAGTACGTTTCGGGCGTAATTTGTGCGTGAGCAACGCAGGGCACGTTTAGATCCGCTTGCCACCCTTCGCATGACAAGAGTGCATGGATACAGGCATAAGATACAGGCATAACGAACCCGATGGGAAAGTTCGCTCCTGTTCCCTTCAGTTGCCAGGCGGAGCAGAAGTCAACCGCTCTGTTCAAATGATCTACCCTCTGGAAGTAGAGTGACTCCATCAGGTTGGGCCCCGGAAGATGTAATTTCGTCTTCTCCAACGGAGGAGACGCCGTTCATCATCGCGAGTGCTCCTCACGCGCTGCCACTCGCTCGAGGGCACAAAACCATCAGTTTTTTATTATTGTTTTATAAAAGAGGGTTCTTTTCGGATTTGCTGTCTCTCGTCCGGAGTCTCTTTTGAGCGTCAAGTGCGTACGGACCTGTTATTTTGAGCTTTTCCGTCAGCGAGAGACGCTGCGGCATCTTTTGTAACGGTGCCCGCTTTCTGCGCTTCGATGTATGTTTTTCTGCTGTTAGTGTGAATAGCCCAGTAATACTCATTGACTGTGACTGTGCTTTCAACGAACATCGGCAGTCTTTCGTGTCGCATGATTCCCATGGCAGGGCACGAACGCTTCTATGGCTCTTTCTGAACCACCCGCGACGCGCGCTCCTCGCCAGTGCCATCGTCGTTCGGCTAGTGCTACCACTGCGTTGTTGGGGCCTACCTGAAGCTATGAGGAGCTCAAATCTCTGACGCCCTCCAAGCAAACGCCACTACTATTGTGGACTTGTGGCAGACGAGACGCACTACTTCCTCAGAAGCTACAGCTGGAATTATGGCCGCTCCGGCCGTCGCTGTGTTGCCGCGCCCACCTGTGAGTCCGACGGCACAATCATCAGGGCGTTTACAGCAGGTGACCCCACCCGAGTCCTCTCTAGTGCCACCAATGTGCTCGCTCGACCCCAGCCATTACCCGCTGCCTGCGGCCACAGGTGACGAGCTCATGGACTCCACGAACTCCCGTAAACGATGCCGCGATGTTGCGGGAGCGATTGCGACGCTCCGCGCAAGCATGCGCAACCGGCACCAAGTTCGCAATGTACGGTCGCTACTGACAGCCTTGACGCACTGCCGCGTCCAGTGGAGATTTCAGCAAATGGTGGTGGAATGCCTCAGCTGAGCACAGCTACTTTGACGCCACAACGTCCGCAGCACTTAGCTGTGGTTTTCTTGAAGCAAAACCCACAGCCAATGACCATGAACACGGTGAAGAAGGGCAAGTCAAAGCGCCGTGAGCCACATGGTACACCGCAGCTCCCAAAACGACCTGCGGTGCACGCAGGCACTGCAACCGCGTCGCATTCTCAGTGCAGAGAGGAGGTTCCTCACAGCGCCAGCACAGCAGAGAGTTCTGCGCAACAAGCTACCCTTGCCGCTCCGGAGAATGTAATTCTGGTGTGCTCAACGGGGCCCGTCGACGTGCAAGGGGACTTGCCGCGTCTCCTGAAGCCGTAGCAGGGACAGTTTTATTCAAGCCATCAGCGCCGAACGGTGCCTTCATTCCAAGATCGCACTTGATGCTGGCGTCTGCGCTATCGTCACGGCGTGGTGTCATCAAGGTGCGAGTAAACAGTCACCGAAATATGTTGGCAGCCGACATGTCCTTTCGGGAGTACCTGGAGAAGTTGCTTGGTGTCACGGAGCCCTGCGGCATGCCCGTGTCCGCCCGAATCCCTGCTGACCGAGGATACAGCGCAAGATACCTACGCAGTGTGGAAGGTGACCTTGCAGGTCACGAGCTGCAGCAGTGCATTGAGTCAAGCGTCCCGGTGGTGTCTGTGATATGGAACGGAAATGTGGTAACGCTGTGGTTCGCTGGCCCTGACCCACTAGAGCACGTGAGCCTCTTCAAGCTGCGGTGTCGGGTGCACCCTGCTAGGCTGCTTCCATTGTAGTGCATGCAGTGTGGCCGCCTTGGTCACGCAACAGCCACCTGCAGGTAGGCCAAATGCTGCCTGCGTTGTGGTCAGAGTCATCCCTCCACTGAGAGCAGCGCTGCAACAGCACATTGTGTAAACTGTGATCATAACCACGCAGCAAATACTCCCAGCTGTCGTAAATGGCAAGAGGCACACAAGGTGCTAGTTCAGACTAGCTGTGCGCATCATGGTATAGGAAAAAAATCATCCACAGCTGACGGGCCCACCTGCTAGTGCAGCCACGCGAACGTATTGTCAGGCCACTTCCGGTGCACCACGCCCAGTACCGACCCCTGCCCGCCAGCAGGCCAGTTGCCCGTTCGGTGCCACCTAGTTCAGTATTCGACTTAGGAATCAGTATTCCAATGCATTTCGTGTTTCACCTGCTGCGGCACTTTCCACCGACGCCATGCCGAAATAGCGGGATGATCCACTAGATGCCATCATCGCCTCGCTGCAGCTCACTCTGAGGCAGTCGGCGAACTCCACCCATCAGACAGCCCGCTGAAAGTCATCTGCTTCCAGGCCGGTGGCTTGCAGAAAACTTTGAGTCATCATTACTATAGCAGTAATAAACACCGACCGCAAATGCGTAAACGCGTGCTGCATACGCTCGGATAATTCAGAAATCGCGGAAGAGGTGGCTATTGCACAGACCATAATTTCCCCAAAGTGTACGTATGTGATCAGTGACTCACAGTTGGCAATCCGTAACTATGCACGAGGAAGAATATCTCCCGAGGCAGCCAACATACTCTTCCGCAAGGCAAATCTCATATCATCCAAGGAATTCGAAGAAAGGTATATTATATGGTTCCTAGCCTACACCCCGTGTGCGTCCCTCATTCCCAACCTCAACGAGGAAGCTCATCGAGTAGCGCGAGGTCTCACTTACCGCACTCGCGATGGAGCTTCACATGAGGTACTGGGAGGAGAGGAGTGGTGGGAGAGGGACAGAATGTTTAGGTTCTGCGACATTATCCAATTCTACCAAAAGTCGAGGCGCAGATTTTCACCACCTAGCTCCACATTGGACAAATCTCAGGAGGTTGATTGGAGGCGACTTCCAACTAGAACAATTCCCAACCCGAAGCACCTAAATCACATCTACCCCGAACTATACCCATATGACTCTTGTAAGCTATGTAGCATGAGACGCGCAACCCTAGAGCATAAGTTATGAGAATGCATACAGATACAGAACGCCAATGCAGTCTCCCCAGAACAGCCTGGGGCGCGGTGGACAGCCGCGCTGATCAGCTCAGATCGGACAGATCAAATATGGGCCATCCAGCGAGCACGGTAGGCGGCTGAGAGACAGGGTCTCTCCACTTCCCCTGGCGCGGCTTAGGCTGACGCCTCAATCCGCTGGTTAAATGAAGTTTGCTCACTCACTCTTTACTAGTCAAGGGCCAAGCCGCCGCCCACGTGTTCTCCAGCCGAACACCAACTCGTTGAGCCGGCGGCGGGACTTCTAACTTAAACAGCGCTTGCTTCAGGACGAGTGCGATGTACTCACTCTGCAGGAAGTGTACGTCACTAGCGAGACTCCGCGACTGCCTAGATTTGTCAGCTACTGCAGTACCACACTCTGCACTATCTCCAGATGCTTCGATGAGCCATGCCTGCTGCCGTATACGCTTGTACCTCCATCGCACACAGGGTAGCCCATGTTGATGACCTCACAGGTGGCCCGCTGGAATGTCGTGCTGTAACAGTGTGTCTAGGCTTCTGGGACACCACTGTGGTCTGCTTCTGCGTGCGTCCCAACCAATGTTAAAACGCTTCCAGCCTGCTTCCCCTAGTTGCTCACCTGGTTCGTAATTTTCTTCTCTGCGGGGACTTGAACGGTCACCATACTGCCTGGGGTGAAGACAGCTGTTGTGCTCGCGACCGAGCCACTACGGATGTCATCCTTCGAGCAGGCCTCAAGATTTCGAACACTGGGGAGCCCCTCTTTGTACGCAGAGGCGTGTGTAATGCTCTTGACACTAGTGTCACAACAGAGCATCGTGCGTGCACCTGGTCGATCAATCCAGACACCTGGGGATCAGATCACTTTTCTATTTTCCTGAACACCAGCACTGTGCCCTCCCTCAGAAGCCGAGTTAGCTCTACGGTGAATTGGGGCATATTTCGACGATTCAGTGCGACTCCCGCGTAGGGCGACTTTCTGTAGCATGTAATCGACAGTGCTAAAGCGGCTACCATCGTGTCGAGAACCAAGCCCGGACGTCCCGTTCCTCACCTCAAGCAGCTACAGTTGTGGCCCTTGCGGAGAAAGGCCGAACACCGTGCCATCCGCAGTTTAGTGGTAGAAGATTGGAAAGTTTTCAGGCGGCTGGACGCAGTCTGTAGACGCCACTCAAAACGATGGAAGCGAAGCTGGGAGGGTGTCTGCAGTACCATCTCCAACTCTCGACGCAGTTCTACTGCGTGGCGGCTTCTGCGATCGCTGCAGTGCGGACCAGCCATCCGTCAGCCTATACCGGCCATGGCCATCTCTCTGGACCTCACGGAGCTCGCTCTGGTGGACCTCATGGCGAGTCAACTTGAAACGAGACCAGGACTACCAGCAGAGCCCTGGCTTTTTGACGGACCAGTATGTATAACCCATATACACCACCCTGCCTTTACCATTAAGAGAGTGGCAGCTTTGTGCAAGGAACCGTTCCTTCCCCATGAACTGACCATGTCTCTCAACTGCTCGAAGCGGCGAAGCACACCAGGAGTGGACGGAATTACGTTACAAATGTTCCGCAATCTAACAGACAGTGAGAAGGCCCTGCTGCTTGTCTACTTCAATAGCATCTGTAACAGCAGAAGGCTGCCAGAGTCATGGCTTACTGCCTTCATCGTGCCGATCTTAAAAGCGCGTAAGCCAGCGTCAACCCCTTCAGCACACAGACCGGTTTCTCTTACCTCAGCCGCCTGCAAGGCGATGGAAGAAATGGTCTTGGCCCGCCTCGAGTGCATTGCTAGGGCTCTGGACTACTTTCCCGAGCAGGAGACTGGATTCAGGCGCCACCGCTGCACAGTATACTCGCTTAGTGACGTCGTCTCGGCACTGGAGCATGCAAGAAGCATGAAAGAGGCGGCCCTTTTGGTGCTTTTGGACGTGCAGAATGCCTTTGATGGCCTGCTCCACCTGGCTGTCATGCAGGCACTAGCAGCTCTGGGCGCGCATGGCCGCATGCTGTGTTTTGTGCAGGGCTTTTTGTCGGGCCGACTTTTTCGCGTGAAAGTCGGCCGCGCGCTAAGCTCTTCACAACCGGTATCGACAGGGGGGCCACAGGGTTCTGTACTGAGCCCCTCCTTATTCAGCATCGCATTGGCACGCCTGCCAGCTTGCTGTCATTCTCTCCGGTCAGCGCTACCCAGTCTAATGTTTCATATACGCTGACAACGTCACCTTGTGGAACTGGGGCCCAACGAGGAATCTACGAACTGTCTGATCTTGCCTGCAGAGTATACTGAATGCTGTAGTCGGCCATATCAAATCTGTAAGTCTGGCTGTCTCTCCGGCCAAAACGATGGCACTTCTTGTGCACCCCAGCCCAAGAACATGCAGCAGAGTGGCCCGTCAAACCATCGGGGGCACCACAATACCGTGGGAGAGTGCAGTAACCTATCTCGGGCGTCGCATCGACCATCAGCTGTCCTAGCCCCTGCAGTCAAGGAAGCCATTTGCATGGTGTAGAGAACCCAGAAGGCAGTGAAGGGTATCTTTCTCAGTGGCCGCGGCTGCTCACCATCCTGAGCTCTTCATCTTTACACAGCAGCAGCAACATCACGGCTGATGTATGCATTTCCTGTGGTAGCACTTCCTCGGCTGCTTTCGTAGCACCTCGAGTTCTGCATAGGGCTTCATTCGCTATGTCCTCAGCCTCCAATGCTCCTCTCAAGTCGCAGCCACCCTAGAAGAGGTGGGTGTCTGGCCTCTTTCTGTGCTCCTAAAGCACCATGGCTTCCTACACATTGATCTGCTAGCCCATGCGCCTGATAGGTGCCCCCTGCTTGTCCGGCTACAAAGTCGACCAGGATCTCGGATGTGCGAGCTGCTACAGGTCTATCAAGCAGCTGTGGGACCGGTGCCTCCAGCCGTCCCTCTTCCCCCGCTAATAGAAAAACCACTAGCTGTCAACACTGGTCTGGGAGGGCTCTTCAAGCGTCGCTCATTCATTTGCGCACTCCAGCAGGCACCTGCCTCCAAGATAGAGGAAGAGCTGGCGGGAAGGCTTATTGCGAACACGGACAGCTCCATTATCCCAGACACAGGCTCGGCCCCAGCTTCTTGCGTTATGCCAGCGCTTGGTTGGACGACCTCCTCCCGTCCGCCTTTGGCAGCTTGCTCTACTGCTGCAGAGACAGCCGGTCTCCACCTGGCAGTTGACCTCCTCGCAGCAAATAACCAAAGCGCCCCGTGGCTGTCGCATGCAACTCAAGGGCTGTGTTGCTGGCCTTGGCAAAGCCGGAACGGGCAGGCTTCGCAACGCAGGTGCTCGCCACCAGACTGCATGCCCTCCTTTCCAATAGTGTCGATTTTTCTCCGTGCTTGGTGCCATCTGATGTGGAAATCCAGGGAAACGAGCAGGCTGACGCCCTGGCACAAAAAGCACATCACTCCACCGTCCCTGTTTGCCGTACTATTGTCGCCTCAGACTTTTTAAGGCTCACATTGAATAGGCTGTTGCTACGCTGCCACCCCGATGATCGTGTAGCAAGGATAAAACCACCAAACCGGCTGCCTGACCGAGGTTTCACCAGGAGAGAGAGGTTCCTGCTTCTTCCTTTACGCATCGGCTGCTCCTGGCCTGCGGCCCGGTGTCATTGGCTTGGCAGAGTCTCGTTCCCTGCGTGCACTGCGTGGGGGCAGATGAAACCATGGAGCACCTGTTGTGTGTTTGCCCAGCGCTTCGCACACAACGTGGCGTCTTGCTCGCCACACTCTGTCGCCACGGTCTGCCCGCGGCTACACAGAGGGGCCTTCTCTTTCCTTCACGGCACCAAACCGAGGTCTTTAAAGTGGTTCTTCGCTTCCTTGAGGACACTTGACTAGACAACCGGCTATAGAAGCCGCCCGCCACGTCCTTGGTCACGGACGCCATTTCTCTTCTTCTTCTCTCTTCTCCACGTCTTTATTTCTCTCTTTCATCCCCCACCCCCCTGCAGGCGCTGAGCCGAGCTCCCAATTAAGGCTGCAGAAGTTGCGTCTTTTCCTTTCCTGAATCTCTCTCTCGTCTCTCGTTCCTGCACGACAGCCATGTAGCCGGCGCATGTCGAGGTCCATTACAGGGTACATAACACTGCCACACGAGGCGCCCCATGGCATCGAAACAGAAACCGAAACTGAAACGAAGGCAGCTGCATCTTCGATGGAGGCGGAAATGTTGTAGGCCCGTGTGCTCAGATTTGGGTGCACGTTAAAGAACACCAGGTGGTCGAAATTTCAGGAGCCCTCCACTACGGCATCTCTCATAATCGTATGGTGGTTTTGGGACGTTAAACTCCACATATCAATAAATCACGGAAGCAAGGCACGCTGCCAAACGTACCACCACATTATCCCCTCTCACGGAAGAGAATGTCCGCGTGGTCACCGTCATGCTTAAGGGCACGGCGTCGACGCCTGTGCCTGTGCCGTTTCCATGACAGCCGTCTGAGGTACAGCCGCCGATATCAGTCAGGTGAAGTGAGAGAGTCAGCCCAACACCGTTCGGTCGAGCATCTTCGGCCAACACGTAGGCAGTGCTGTGGCTGCGATTGGTGGTGAATAGGCGACACCAACGCAGAAACCATGCACAAAGTGGCCTCGGGCAGAGTCGACACGAACTTGACGGGTGGATGCACAACCTAGGCACGTAGATTTGTAACTGCCACAAGAGGCCCGGCTGGCACGCGCGGCGGCTGCCTCTTCAGCGGATCTAGAGCAGCCACAGTCTCTGGAAAGTCGGAAAGTCATCACCGGTCATAGGAAGCACATTGGGAGCGTCAGCAGGAACAGGCCGAATGGAACTAGCTGGCTCAACTCAAATAGGCACAGGAGCCTCAGGAGCATAGGACAGTTCTGCATGAACTTGCTCAGGAACTTGCTCAGGGAGCAGAAAAGGAAGATGGCGAAGCTCAGCATGAGCTGGACACACGTCAGGTGGATGCGCCACTGCATGCACAACGCGCACACAGCCTCCTTGACGGGTAAACAGAGGATGGAATTTACTGGGCGACAGAGCAGGAAGAGGTTCTGATATTGTGTGGCAACCAGCTCCATTTAAAACGGTGACCATATTTGCGGGGCAATTGCACGAAGTCGGCTAGGTGGCTGCATCTTGACGTGAGGCCGTATAGCACATGGCTTGATATTGTCAGCGTTTACCGCACACGACACAAGTTCGATTCTGAGCCGGACACTGAGGAAACTGATCCCCAATGAAAGCAAAAGGCAGGTGGCGACTATGCAGAAGAATGTTCGAAAGAGCTCGGAGCTCGCTGCTGGCCTTGAAAAGGCGAAGACGAAAGTGCGGAGGCGCCCTTTTGGCGGCCTCGTTCCTCCCATGGGGCGGAAAGGCGGTCATGTTGAGCGCCGCGTTGAAACTGGAACGAAAGGCAGCCATCTTGGCCTTTCAGCCAAAACGATAAAAAAGAGCTGCCATGTTGAAGTGTCCTGCAAAACAAATAGGCGCCGTGAGTAGGAGGCCCTGCAGCAGAAAATTGCTGCAGCGAACTACTCTAACTGCACTTGTACAAGTTCATCCTCTCGTGAAATATGGACACTATCGGCTGAATTTTGCCACCGGCGTCAGCGTCGACGTCGAAGTGGGCGTCGATGTCATCGACCGTATATTCATACGTATCTATATATATCAAAACGCCAGAAAGAAAAAATCCAGAAAAGAACACTCCGGCGCGCGGAATCGAACGTGGGATCTCTGCGTCGTGAAAGTGAGGCGTAAACCGCCGGGCCAATTCGGAGCACGTCCGTTGGCGTACAACCGGCAAGGTACTTACATATACCACTTACCTCTGCTCACGAGCATCTTGGTGGTGGGTGGGTGGGGGCGGGGGATTGTTTTTAGCGTTACCAGCAAGATATTGCAATGACCACGCGCGTTGCATAAGGTCTCTAGATGAAACAATTTTTTTAAGTAGCGACACCTTTCCCTTTCCTCCTCGCCTATGCTCCCGGAGCACCCTCCAGAATGTTCAAAACTTTCCTCAAAAAGCGAATCTTTGGGTTCAGTTGCTACGGGCAATAGATGTGAATGAAAGAAAATAGAGCGAACTGAGTCACAGAATAAGCGGTTACTTATATGAACATAAACAGTACAACACAAGAGCAAGCAGGATGTGTGTTACTCAACTGGCAATGTCGTGCAGTTCTATATTAAATGCGAAGCATTTCTTAGTGAACTTCGGCGACTTTGAGCGTATCTATCTATCTATCTATCTATCTATCTATCTATCTATCTATCTATCTATCTATCTATCTATCTATCTATCTATCTATCTATCTATCTATCTATCTATCTATCTATCTATCTGTCTATCTATCTATCTATCTATCTATCTATCTATCTATCTATCTATCTATCTATCTATCTATCTATCTATCTATCTATCTCTATCTATCTATCTATCTATCTATCTATCTATCTATCTATCTATCTATCTATCTATCTATCTATCTATCTAGCCACCTACGACGTTTAGCTTTCCTGGCCGTTTAGATAATGGTATCAGTACCAAACTTGGTATGGCATAACATGACTGCATGAAGAACATATCTCACTAGCTATAACATGAAAATCATGATATGTATGTCATGAATGTCACGATTTACATTTCATGAACCTGCAGCTCTTGCTGTGGTTCGTTCACATGGCATGTTGCAAAACTGGTATGGTATGGCGTGACTGTATGGCGAACACAAGTGACACACCCTAACATGAAAATCTTGACATGCGTGTCATGTAGCAACATGACTACATGTCATGCTCATGATGCGCTCTCGACCGTTTCACTAGCGTCACATATACCAAATTTGGTATTATGGTACGTGAATAGATTACGAAGGTAAGTGATTGATGCAAACATAATTATCATGAGATGCGTGTCATGTAACAACATGACTACATGCCACGCTCATGATTCACTGGCGGCCGTTTCGCTAGCTTCACTTATACCGAATTTCGTATTACAGGACGTGAATGCGTGACAGAGGAATCATACTGGTGCAAACATGATAAACTTGAGATAGGTGTCATGTAACAACATGACTGCATGCAACGCTCATGACACGCTCGCGGACGTTTCGCTATCTTCACATGTACTAAACTTGGTATTACGTGACGCGAACGGACGGCAAAGGTAAATGACTTACCCTAACATAATATTCACATGGGTGTCATGTAACAACATGACTACATGCCACACTGATAATGCCCTCACGGCCGTCTCGCTACCTGCACATATGCCAAATTTGCTATTGCATGTCACCAATAGATGACGAAGGTATGTGACTGACGCAAACATGATAATCATGAGATGCGTGTCATGTGAGAACATGACTACACGCTACAGTGAAGGCGCCGACACATCTCGACGTGGCGCAGTGCTCGTGCTCGCCGGCGTTCATTTCGTCGCGTCACGCCTGCGTTGCCACGCCAGGCGCCGGTCCTGCCATAAACTCGCAGGCGCGTGCCGCGCTGCGTTGCTTTGGCGCATGCGCATTTCTGCGCATCCGGCGTTCCTCAGTCACGAAAAGAGGGAGACACAGAATTGTCTGGGTAACGCATTGGCGCGAAATGCAACATGTTGCATTTCGCGCCGGTTGCTGTCGCGCCCCGCCCACGGACGCTGGTCGCGCCTGGCGTCAGGCTTTACAGCGCTCGAATTTTGCTAACGTAGCGTCGCTGTGCCCAGCGTGCACACGCGTCAACGCTACATGGGAGTATATTACGCCCTTCATGATGCGCTCACGTTTTGCTAGCTCTACATATACCAAATTTGGTGTTACCTGACGGTAATGAATGACAAAATATATGACTGATGCAGACATGATAATCCTGACACGCGTGTCATGTAAGAACATGCCATTATACCACGCTCATAGCGTGCTCGCGGCCGTTTCGCTAGATCCACATATACTAAATTTGGTATCACATGACGTGAATAGATGACGAAAGTAAACGACACATCCAAATATGATAATCATGACACGGCGGTCTTGTACGGTGTTATTTACCTCGAACTCGTAACTTGCTAATTTTAAAGTGACATATCAACATTTAGTGCTTCGCATATCATCGATTCCCCCTGTGCGTGGGATCTGCCATTTTTTTACTCCACTAGCCACCGCGTCTCACGTCGTTCATTGTAGTTAGTCCAGTTCTCCGAATGTGTTTTGTTCGTGCTGTGGCACAGTCAACGCGCTTCTTGCTGGGTCCTGTCAATGACCACAGGGCGTGACGTTGTCGTCACGAGTGATCACAGCCGGCTTGTGCACACGCAAGAAATACTATGGCCAGACCGGTATGAACACTTGACTAAAAAACATCATCACCCTGTGATGATGTTTTGTTTAAATGTGCCCATTTGTACAATCGTGATGCCAGGGGATTTCGGTGCGGTGCTCGGAATTTCCTGAAAAGTGAAAGTTCTACTGGTGAGGTGGATAAGGTGTAGAATGCAAAGCGAGGATGGACGCTAGGTGGTGGAGTGGCTTGCGGACGGGTCTGCATCGGCTCCGCCAATCGATGTTGTTCAACTGAGTCAGACGTGCTTTCCCTCCGAGATTTTGACTGGAACAACTCCGGGAAGTTTCAAGGAGCACCTGGATACCCCATTCATCATGCTAGGTCCACTGGAACCTCTTTTGTGGGTCCTTTCTCCGACACCAAGGGTTAGGCCTATTTGTGCTTATACACGGCATTGGGTGCCGCAGCGCGGAAAGGCGGAACGCGTGGCCGCTTGTTCGGCCGACCCCCGAGAAGGCCATGCCTCATGAGGCTATGGTAGAAGGAGAGCAAATGTCCAAAGAGGAAGCCGAGTCCAACGGCTGGATTACCGCCCACACAATGCGGAATGCGGATAAAACCCGCTTCAAGCACGAGACGCGGTCGGCTAGGCAAACTGGAGCTCACGTTGGCCTCGCTAAAGCCAGCCAGCTGAGAAAGGTTGCCGCAGCCTCCAGGCTACCGCGCCTGCCCACATCACACTTGCGAGTGGTCGTCTGCTTGGGGGGGATGCTGGACGTGTGAACATGCAGTCAGTTAAAGGTCACACAAGCCATTTTAATGGCTGCCAGGCTGCCCCCAGCGGCAGCCGAGGAGGATATCGTGGGTGCGAACGCCATGCAGAATATCTTCGTTATAAGCACACCCTCCGAATCGAATGCCAATGCATACTGCGATGTGCAGGAAATATTCTTGGCAGATAAAAAGCACTCTAACTCGGCTTACATTACACCTCCGGGAAATACCTGCATAGTTGTAGTCAGAGGCATCAACACCGATCTGGCCGAAGCTGCGCTGCAAAGCCTTTTTGTCACACCCAGAAACCCGATGATGCTCTGAGTCAGGCGCATAAAAGAGGCGCCTATCGTGATCGTACTGTTCAAGGGCATGAAAGTACCCAACTATGTTCACTGCGGCCCCAACATGCTATGCTGTACCCTGTACAAGAGGCAAATCGACACTTGCTGTAACTGAGGCCGAATCAGCCACAGGCACGACGTCTGCCATAGACCAACTGAAAAAGTGTGTGAAAAGTGCGGGACTTCGATTATCGCAAACGGGCACGAATGTGTGCAACCGAAGTTCGCGCTATGCGGAGACGCTCATCTCACCGGTGACCGTACCTACAAACACAGGTACCTAGTTCCCTACGTTGTGAGAATACGACGTATAAAAAGAAGGAAAGGCGGTCACAAGACGAAGACGCTACGAGCAACGCCGGAGACCGGGAAATGCCGCTCCCATACCGAGACACCAGCTGCGGCTGCTCCCAGGAACGCCGCCATAGAACGCTCTTGGAGTTCTCGGCGTGACTTCAACTCGCAACCTACGTGGGCGGACGAGATAGCCGGAACAGGTGAGGCCCATGCCCCCACGCAACCAGGCCACCTGTCACAGCAAACGTGAGACAAAATACAATCACTACAGTGTGAGAATGCGTCTCTTCGACAGGAATTATCTGATATTAAGTCAATCTTGCAAGAAATGCAGCAGCGAGAGCGCGCATCTAGCGATCAAGCTTCCGCAGCCACAGCGTCCGTCAACAGAGGTGCGAAACGCAGGGCGGTCCCTGAGCCAATAGACGAGGAGACGCTTAACGTCTCAGGCATCCAAATGCTGCTTGAAAAGCTGAGAAATGTCATTATTTCTGAAATTACCCCTATCAGGCTCCAACTGACCGAGCACACCGCGAGGCTTCAAATTTTAGAATCAGACAGGCAGCACGCGCTGCTTGATACACCCCCTTCGAATCAGTAAAATGGCTAACGCAAGCAATCTAGTAATCTGTCAATGGAATCGCGTCAGCTTCCGCAAAAGGAAGGCTGTACTGGAACACTTACTTAGCTCCCTGCTACCAAAAGGCCATCAGTAATCCTCCTGCAGAAAAAGCACACCGATGTCATCGCTCTTCGTCACTATCGTGCTGAAGCGTATTTCAAGGAGGGCAAGAGGGGTGTAGCGACACTCGTCTCAAAGCATCTCGCCTATTTATGTCTGTTACAAGCTGCCACTCTAGCGTCGCCAGCGCGAAGTCGGCGACGGGAATGACAGCAGGTTAGTTCGTTCCGTACGCAAGCAGAGACAGCGAAGAGATCAGAGACGTGAGAAAACAAAACAACTTTACTCTAGTGACATTGCAGCACACGGGATCTAGTACAACGCTTCAATACAACTAACAAAATACATCAACACTTGATACAACAAAAATATATATAAAGAAACAATAAATCAGCTTACGAGAAAGAACTATTACAAACTACACAAACTAACAACAATAGAACTACGGAGGAGAAAGTTCGAAGATATAAACAGGTGAAGGCATACGTGTGATGATCGGCAGCGTTGCGTCCCCGATGATCGGATGCAAGAAGTCGAGGAGAGTTCTGTCACGACTGCGATGTCGGCGGTCTTGCAATGCTGATGGCTCCGGGAGGCTAGTGCTTGCAGGTGACCTCGGGCAGGTTGAGCTAACTCGAGGCGAAGTCCCGATGTCTACGTTGCAGACGTTAATATCGCGTCACAACTAGACGAACGGCTAAGTTTAGGTGGCCAGCCGATACAGAGCCACACTAAAAACTTCTAGAAGAGATACTTGTTGATCTGTTTCTAAACCACATTGGTCAGCGACTAGTCTGCCTAGCAGGGAAAAATTCTGCGCTTAAATCCCCTTCGTGTCTCCTCGCTGTCTTCCTTGGGGACAAGAGACCTCTACATGTGTTCAATCATGCGCGTTTCATTGATGGAAACTCCGCCCCAAAAATATATTGACCCCAACCCTTTTTAATTGGGAGAGGGCCCTCAACTAGCGAGAGTGACAGCCTGTTGGGATGTTGTCATACGGCTTGGCCACCAGAGGTTTTCCCACGGTTTCCCCCGTGGGAACGGTCAGACTATTTGGCTCTCAGCCGGTGCGTCCCGTAGTCTAATCCTTGTTCGGGGCACATCGCGGCCTTCCCCGACCTTGCAGACGCCACCGCAGTTACAAAAGGATCAAACGTCGGCGGCGACGTTCGAAAAAGAGCACCCCATTCTGCACTTCTCGGCTATCTCTTACGCGCCCGCCGTTCCCACGGTCAGTGGGAAAGTGCAGCGCCCGTTTTTGCCGTGACGCCGGGTCACCAAAAATGGCCGTGCGTGACACTGCCCCCCACTTTAAGAATGTTATTCATAACATTTGCTTCACACGGAGGGGAATTTTTCGACAACAAGGAACAAAACACCACCAGCAAGGGAGACATGAAGACTGTTCCTCTCATACACAACATAAATAGGGAGAGTGCATCAAAGTAACAACAAAAGGAATAAAACAATTGTCAGAGTGCCAGCTTCAGTTACACGCAACAATATCAATGCGTCAAACAAACAAGAAAAAGAAATAGCCGTGTACGGCAGCCATCAATACAGAATACACTGCACGGATGTGTACTACGAAAAAAAAAACGGAACAAATGCGCTCCTCTACTGTAGTGAAATTCTTCGATGTGCATTACAACATGTAAAAACAACCAATGCCACCAAGCAAAAAGAAAATAACTCAAAATACACTTCTTGTACAATGAAATATGCGCATACAAACAGAAATTAAACGACGAAAGGAAAAAAATAACATGCTCATAGACCTCCAGAAGTATATCCGGCTCAAGTAATCGGCTCCCACGTTTCCGCTCCCCTCAATATGCGAAATGGTGAACTAGTACTCTTGGATTAGTAAACGACATCGAAGTACTCGAGCGTTCAGCTGTTTTGCCCGTTGGATATAACTGAGAGGCTGGTGGTCTGTCTGGACACAAAAATGTACTCCATATAAGTACATGGAGAATTTCTGAATTCCCCATACCAACGCGAGACATTCGCGTTCGATGGTACTATAGGAAGTCTCCCGTGGAAGCAGCTTTCGGCTGGCATAAGCTGTGGGGTGGAGCTTGCCTTCGTGGGCTTGCATGAGCACGGCTCCGAGACTTGTGTCCGATGCGTCCCTTCGAAGTACGAATGGTTGGTGCAAATTTGGTAGCTGTAGTATAAGCTCCGTAGATACATGTTGTTTGAGACTCCAAAAAGCCTCCTCGTGGGCTGCTGTCCCTCTCCTCGTATCTTTTCAGTAAGTTGGCGTGGAAGATTTTTCTGCCGCCAGCCGTGTCTACGACGTAGTCAGCTTCATCTTTCTTTTCCCGGACTTCAAAAGGGCCCTTCCATTGCAGCAGCAGCTTGTTCGTGTCGGTGGGAAGTAGAACCAGTACCTTGTCTCCGGGGTTAAAACTCCGCTCCTTCGCCTTTCGATTGTACAGCTTCGTGTACCGTGCTCCGGCTTTTTCCAACTCCTCGTGTGCCAGGCGGCACGTTTCCTCCAAACGGTTCCGAAGGTCGAAGACATGCTGGTACGTCGTCCTAGCTTCTTCAGTCAAGTCAGCGTTCGTCCACAGCTCCTTCAGTATTACCAAGGGTCCCCTCACATGGCGGCCGTAGAGAAGCTCGAAGGGTGAAAACCCCATACTGGCCTGCGGAACCTCCCTATAGGTAAAGAGGAGAGGTGCCAGGTAGCGGTCCCAATCTCTCGGTTTTTCGGCGCACATGCACTTCAACATTAATTTTAAGGTGCCGTTGAATTTTTCCACCAAGCCATTCGCCATGGGGTGATATAGGGTGGTGTGGAGCGGGCGCACGGAAAGGAGCCGCGCTACTTCCTTCATCAGGTACGATGTGAAGTTCGTGCCACGGTCGCTCCGTACCTCGCGGGGGACGCCAAATCGGGAGAACATCTCGACCAGGGCTTTGGCCACTCGCTCAGTTTCGATACTCGGGAGCGCCACTGCATCTGGATACCGGGTGACATAATTCATTAAAGTCAAAATGTAGCGGTACCCATGCTTTGAGGGCGGGTGAATTGGTCCCACTATATCGATCGCCACTCGCTTGAACGGGGTGTCGATTATGGGTGCCCTCCCCGATGGAACATGTGGTACACGGCCCTTTGGTACGGTGCGCTGATAAATGTCACATGAGGCGACGAACCTTTTTACGTCAGCTGTGATGCCTGGCCAAAAGAACGCCTCCGATATCCGGTCCTTGGTTTTCTGCGTGCCCAAGTGTCCTGCCATTATACCATCGTGTGCTGTTTTAAGCACAGCTTCTCGGTGGCAGTGCGGAACGACTAATTGGCGTACAAGCCGTCCGTTGGCCTCTGTGTACTGTCGGTACAGCAGTCCCTGTTCTTGTTTATACTCGGTGCTTCCCTTCTCATTTCGGCATGTTTGCTTCCTGCCGATCTTCTCAAAACACTGTTTGAGTGTCACATCTCCCCTCTGTTCGCAGCCATAGTTATTTCTCGGCAATCCCGCCGTGGTCCCAGGCGTACGAAGTTTGGCAAATTTTTCCGGCTGTGCATGTGCTTGGGAATGGGTGATAGCTGCTGCTACACGCTCTTCCCTTAACTCCTTTGTAGAGACAGGTTTTTCAGTCTCCTTTCTGGGATCATTAGGAGGTCTTACGCCATCGATATTTCCCAGAATGAGGTCATACAGTGGATCTTGCAGGCATAGTGTGGTCAGATTGCCAGTAAAGTAGGGGGTGTCAACCTCAATCCTTGCTTCGGGCAGCATCCTCGCTGTTCCGTCAACCAAGTTGACGAGTCTGCTTGTACCTGTCAGCTCGTCTTCCTTCACCAACTTCCTCCGCATGATTACTGTGTTGCACCCCGTATCCCGCAACACTGACATGTCTGTGCCTCAGAGGGTCCCTGTGGCCACTGGTAGGTTCTCGGCCAGATTTTTCGGCGGTGTCACCCTTACGGCGTTGACGACGGGGACTTTTTCGCCATTCCTAAGCTCGATATACTTGTCGCATATGGGATCCTCACGCGTTTCCCTTGGTGCGTAGAGGCAGGACGCCTGAAGTGAGTTATTTGATCCTGACCGGCAGTCGTTTGCCCTATGTCCTTTTTTCCCACACTTGAAGCAGACGATGGCTACATTAGCGGCAGGTATGTTGCGACACAAGTGTGGCGGGTGATTCCCACGATTGCAAATATAGCACCGTGGTAGTGGTGCGTGGCTGTTGCCTCTTTTTTCATATTTTCGTAATCCTAGGCAGGATTTTGCCCTGCCTAGCAGGGCAAAATCCTGCGCTTAAATCTCCCTCGTGTCTTCTCGCTCTCATCCTTGGGGACAAGAGACCTCTACATGGGTCCAATCATGCGCGTTTCATTGATGGAAACTCCGCCCCAAAAATATATTGACCCCATCCCTTTTTAATTGGGAGAGGGTCCTCAACTAGCGAGAGTGACAGCCTGTTGGGATGTTGTCATACGGCTTGGCCACCAGAGGTTTTCCCACGGTTTCCCCGTGGGAACGGTCAGACTGTTTGGCTCTTAGCCGGTGCGTCCCGTAGTCTTATCCTTGTTCGGGGTACATCGCGGCCTTCCACGACCTTGCAGACGCCGCCGCAGTTACAAAAGGATCAAACGTCGGTGGCGACGTTCGAAGAAGAGCACCCCATTCTGCACTTCTCGGCTCTCTTTTATGCGCCTGCCGTTCCCACGGTCAGTGGGGAAGTACGGCGCCCGTTACTTGCCGTGACGCGGGGTTGCCAAAATGGCCGTCCATGACAATGTCATAACATGAGGCCAGACTTAAAAATTTAACACATCATGATCTTGCTCATCCCAAACGCTAAACTTGAGCAATCCGTTTCAGTTTAAACGTTTACAGCTCACCATCCAACAAAAAAAGAGACGTTTTATGCTCTTTTCCACAAAGCGTGTAAAATTGCAGGTGATCGAACGCTAATCATAGCAGGGGACTTTATTGGACATCATCAAGATTGGTGCTATATTAAGGATACCGCAAAGGGCAAAGTCCTCGCATCGCAGATAATAGCTTTTGGTCTCACATTGTCACCGATCCGCGATACCACACCATAGTAGCAAATTCGGTCAGCAGGGATATCACACCAGATTTGACCACAGTTAGGAATACAAAGGAACCCCTATGGACTAACTTACAAAACAATCTTAGTAGTGATCCCTACATTACCAGCCTCGCGATAAGAATCTCGTCCCCACCGCTCAGAAATTTTCACGTCGCAAACTGGGACCTTTTTAGAGATATCAGAAAGCAAGACGAGAGTAAATACAACTCGTTAAACGAATTAATCACTCGCCTGAAAGAAGACGTTGCTGCTTCCACAAAAGAAGTGGAAACAGAAAGAGAGATAGAGTGCATGGACAGTCAATTAGCCCACCTGCTTGAAGCTAAAAACGCGCTACAGGCTCAATAGAAAACGCAGAAACTAAACCAACACCTACGCGAAAAAATTGCTGAACTTAATAGGCAGACAGATGAGCATAGTGAAACGCTAGCTCGTCAGCAATGGAACGAGGTATGCAATGCCGTCGACGAGCAAATGAGGAGTGGTGCGAAGTGGAACCTCCTCAAACATCTACTGGGAGATAGACGATCCAAAGCCAATCATCAGCTTACAATTGACAGACTTATCCACAACCTAAAGAACTCTGGTCTGACAGAGACACAAATTATCGATGAGCTCGCCTCGAGAAATCTTTGCACAGAACCCGCCTCACACAATGGCTACCCTCCTGCTTTGCCAGACAACGGAACGGACCCTCTTGGTTCCCCCTTCATGTGCGCAAGGTACGAGAGGTTCTATATGAGCTGAACTGCAGATCAGCTCCGGGTCCCGATGAGATAAGTAACAATCTCTTAAGGAATTTACCTGACGAGGATATCGAGCTTCTAACGAATAAAATCAACGAGGTGTGGGAGACCGGCGAGGTTCCAATAGAGTGGCGCGACGTGACTGTCATCTCCATTTCGAAGCCGGGGAAAGCACTGGTGCTTGGCTCGCTCCGGCCGGCATCTCTACCTTCATTTGTGGGGAGAACGCCGAGCACGTTATCCTCAAGCGGGCCACTAAATATGCCGAAGAAATGAATCTCTTTCCATTTCATCTAATTGGATTCAAGCCGTACATGTCAACGCAGGATGTAATGTTGCTTTTAAAACACAAGATCATTGGCAGGGTCTCCAGAGACACCAGAGTTGTTCTGGCACTTCACATGGAAAAGGCCTTCGACAAGGTCAAATGCTCTCACATACTGTATTCCGTTAAAGAAGCGGGCCTAAGAGAACATTTTTACAACTACATCAGCTCGTTTCTTAAGAATAGAAAAGCTACCATTCAACTAGGATCTCTCGGCTCGAAGACGTTTGATCTTGGACCCAGAGGCACTCCACAAGGGGCAGTGCTATCCCCATTTCTATTTAACTTATCGCTGAGAGCACTTTCCCACAGTCTGGTCGAGATTGAAAGTCTCGGTCACGTCTTCTACGCCAACGACATCACCGTCTGATGTGAGGGAGGTAGTGATGGGCAAATAAAGAGCGATTACATGAGCAATCAGGGTTGTTGAAGATTTTCTTCACAAGGCAGGATTCTGCTTGTTGGCTAATAAATTGGAACTGCTCCTTTACCGGCCAACAATCGGTGCAAAGAAAGGAATTTTTCCCAATATCTTGATCACCACACGAACGGCTCTATTATTCCGATCGTAAAGAAAGTTAGATTCCTCGGTATGTTCCTGGAGGAGGATGCCAGTAACGCCTACACGTTAGAGCGCATCGCAGCCAAAGCCGATTCCGTGACAAAATTAATAACGAGGGTGGCCAACAAACGAGGGGGTTATCCGAGGAGAACATTCGTAGACTCTTTCACGCCTTCTTAATGAGCCACATCAACTACATCGCCCTGGCCCACAAGTGGAGCAGGAGGGATGAAGCCCGATTAGAACCAATAATTCGCAAGAACATAAAAAAGGTACTGGGCTGGCAGACAGTTACTAGCGCATATTTGTATATGGTCTCCCATTGCAACACAGAAGGAGTGCGCGCTCCCTATCAAAGACAGGGAATTGTGTACCGTATCTCAGGTACCTAAAAACATTCACCCCCATTCTAACTGCGGTAGACGCCAAGCAAGGGCCAGAAGAGCCCTTCTTCGAACAGCGGCTACGATTGAAGACAATGTCGCCTTCGTTGACGCAGCACAATACGCAGCTTCCAGTAACTTTGTTTCAGCAGCTACGTCGTTACGGGGAGAGCTGCTGAGATCACTTATGCTCAAAAGTTCGGATGCCGACAAAGCCGAACAGGTGGCAATGGCCATCGCCATGGCCACTACGAATCGTTCTACTATTTACACGGACTCGCGACCGCCACTAGAGCATTTATGAAAGGCTCGGTGTGCAAAGAAGCCGCTCGCGTTCTCTCTGCTGCATCTTGGACAGGGAAATAGCATATAATTTGGTTACCTGGTCACTTGGGCAGTGATGCTCACGAAGCCATCCCAAACGCCAACGGACTTGCACACTCCCAGGCGCGAGGTATCACACACCGCGCCGGAAGTGGGCACTCGGAGGCTGAGGGAGGGCAGTGGCAAAGGGACCCTCTTCTCACTTTCAACGAGGTCTGTAAGCATTATTAGCTGGGGCGTCAGAAGTTTCCGCTTCCACACCTACACCTAAACAGACCCCAGGCAATCACCCTGCGAATGTTACAAACAAACACGTATCCATGTCCGTTTATTTGGTCAAAATTCGTAGACGGAATAGACCCACGCTGTCCGGGCTGTGGTCATCCGAGGTGCACTTTCCCGCACATGCTGTGGCAGTGTCACGACTTGCACAGGGGCTCAAGGTCTCCTTCCACTGAGGAAGACTGGCTCCAGCTTATCACCAGCTCCGCAAAGGACCGGCAGCTAAGGGCTGTCCAGAGAGCCCGCGAAGTCGCCGAGAGATTTAACCTCCCGGTGCCATCGTGGGCGGGGCCCCCAGACGGAGTCCCCTAACGGGGGCATTCTCGTCTTCTCAGGACCAAATAAAGTTCCTTGATTGACTGACTGATACTGGTGAGGTGTCTCGAAGCAACACGTTTTGGCTCATACGTGAACTGGTCAAGCGTGAAATGTTTATGAAGGTGCGTTGATTACACCCTCCAGCTGCTGTGTATACGTGCATACGCACAAGTTTTAGGGGCGAAGCTCCTTATGGCGTGGCTTATGCGTCCCTCGTAGTACGTAACCACCAGTGGCACATACCCGAAATAGGTATAACATTTGACTTCCAAGGTGGTGCCGGTGAGAGATTTCTTCAGTGCGTTGTTTAACAATAAAAAATAGTGCTCAATGTACATGCCAATGGCTGCTAATGGGGAAGGAGAGACAGGAGTATTCGGCTTTTAGTCCACGTGCACGCTGCGATCCCCATTAGCAGCCATTGGCATGTACATTAAGCACTATCGGACAAGAAAGGGTTGCTACATTATACTCGCTGGGTGTAACCTCCTTAGTTTTAGAAAGGTTTAGCGAGCGTTGAGCCGCAGGGTCATGAATACAATGAACTAGTATATACCATGAATGAATTCGAGGTGGTTAAGGGGGGGGGGGGAAGCAGATACGAAGCGGAAGCCGTAAGAGATTAAAAGCTGAATCCTCCTGTCTCTCATTTTCCATTAGCAGCCATTGGCATGTACATTGAGCACTATCTGACTGAAAAAGTTTGCTACGTCATATTCGCAGGGCGTAACCTCCTTGGTTTTCGAAAGGTGTAGCGAGCATTGGGCCACATTGCCATGAATACAGTGAACTAGTATATACCATGAACTCAAGGTGGTTGAAGGTGGGAAGTAGACCCGAAGCGCAAACCGTAAGAAAGTGTGTGTGTGCCACCTCTCGTTTAGTCCTTGGAATGTCCACTGAATGGCGGTGCTTCTATATGGGGAATATATGATAAAAAGATGCGAGATGGTGGGACTTGGAGTGTTGAATTGATGGACGAACGGACACACAGACATATGCATGGATGGACGCATGAACGGACGCAGGGGCGGATGCATGAAAGAACGCAGGGACGGGCACACGAACAGACGCATGGACGGTCACACAGACGGACGCCTGGACGGACGAATGCTTCGCCCCACTCTCCATCATTCACTCCGTGGATATGCTGCCATTTTTTTCCTACCAACTGGCTTGAACTAGACGCTCATTAGAAGCGCGCCTGGCGTTTCAATAAAAACCGACAAATGAATTCAGTTCGCAGATCCGCGTCGACGTACGTTGACGAAGTTGCACGAAAGCGTTCGTCTGAAATGTTTCATAGCTACACTTCACGGCGTGCTTCATTTCGGATGGCACAAGGTAAGTTGAAGCGGGCGAAACCGTTTTTTGTTGTTTTACAGCAACGCAGAATTGTTAAAAACGCAGATATTGCATTTTGCGAGCACAGCAAAACAATCTTGGTTGACTTGAAGCACACTGAAACGCTCTCCTTCAAGTTTATGTCCCGACTACGAATTCGTGTTTGGTCATAGTAAGAATCCGACTGGAACCATATTCGCATGCGTACTCGTTTTGAACCTTTTGCATAATAATGAATAACACCGCCAGCCATTCGCAAGATCATGTACGAGGAACGCACCAATTACAGCCGCGGATGGCAGAGAAAAAAAGGGGCAATCGAGAGAGTGAGGAGGCTGGCTCGTGACCAATGAGCGACGCTACCTTCGAAACTTGTTTCATCTAGGGACCTTAGCGCCGCCACGTCACGCGGAGGCGCCCGCTCTAATCTCCTACGCGTACTTTCCCAGTTTAGAGAAGGGGAGCGACGCTCCTTCATGCGTCCTTATCTCGCGGCTGCGAGGAGGGGAAGGTCGTACGCCTTTTCTGGCCTCGGGCTTCACCTGGAACGATTTTGAAGTAGTTTTCAAGTGCACAAAGGTCACTAAAATTAATGCAGTCCCCGTTTGCGAAAAGCGTGTGCTTCAGAGAAACAGCAAAGTTAGAAATGAGACGCTTATTCGCGTGCATCCGTACCTGTGAGTACGTTTTGTGCGTCATTTGTGCGTGAGGATTGCGGGGCATGCTTCAATCTCCTTTCCATTCTGCGCATGACCTTTCAATATGTAGCTATCGCGTTCATTGTCACCTTTCCTGTAAAGCTGTGACTTTTATTTGAAAGAACCAGCAACGGACATTATGGGATGCGACGCCAAATAAGTGCTGCTGCCTGATCATGCCATTTTCAGGCGCGCCGAAACTGCAAGACGCGGCTAGCGACCAGAGATCAGCGATGAAGTCTACAATGATCTCGCCGGGGAGCTGACGATGCTCTTGGAAGCGCAGGCGCATGACATAACAAAAATGATAGCATATCCGCGGAGTGCATGATCATGAGTGGGGCGAAGCGTTCGTCCGTCCATCCGTTCGTACATCTGTATGTGCAACCATCTGCGCGTCCATCCGTCCATCCGTTCATTCATTCTTCCGTCTGTGCGTGCATCCGTCCGTCTGTGCGTCCATCCATGCGTTCGTTCATGCATCCGTCCCTGCGTCCGTCCGTCCATCCATCCGTGCATGTGTCTCTCTGTCCGTCCGTCCGTCCATCTAGTGAACACGCCAAGTACCGCGATCTCGCAAGTTTTCATCATATATTCAACATATTGAAGTACCACCATCCAGAGGACATTTCAAGGACTAAACGAGAGGTGGCACTCGCGCACTTTTTTACGGCCAGCGCTTCGTGTCTACTTCCCACCTTTCACCGCCTCTAGTTCATGGCTATATACTAGTTCACTCTAAACATGGCACTATGGGCCAATCCTCGCTAATCCTTGCTAAAATCAAGTAGGTTACGCCCAGCGAGTGTATTGTGGCAACCCTTTCTGGTCAGATAGTGCACAAAGTGCGTCATTCTGATACTAGTTTTTTTTTAATTAGTAAGCATCAAGTTCAAGGCAAATTTTTTGGAGATTAGGTCAGCAATACTAGTCTCTGTAAGTTATTTCATCCGAAACAAATATCTTTTTAGTCATGATTAATCTACGCTGGTTTTCTCCTCAAGTAAAAAAGGTGCGTGCGTGCCGCTCCTCTAGTCCGGCCATGGAGGTGGCTACTTCCTACATCGACGACTACTACATACATCGCGAACGCACGGTCGACCCACGGAATAGGGAGCTTTGCCCCCAGAAGTCTGTAGAGCTGATGGCGGAAACGATTCGGCATGGCCGCTCGCCGAAGAAAAGGCAGAAGAGGTGCAACGCAGTGGTTGCTACGGAGGTACAAAGACAAAGGCGCGAAACACCGAAGTAGGGTCGCAGCAGAATGGGACAGTGAGGCGGACAGAAGAGCGAAAGAAAAGAGACTATGAAGGAACTGTTGGTACTTCACCTACTCGCCATTGTTGTGTCGGGGTTGTAGTGGCCGCGACGCCGACGAAGAAGATGGAACGAACAGCCGTAGCACGCCGACGCTGGTGGCGCCGGCCACCCATCACATGGGCGTGGAGCACCGAGGGAAAGAAACACGTCCGCCTATAATAGGAGCTCGTCACCAACAGATTTATTTACACATATATCGTCTCCTCTAGAAAGATGCCTGTGACTTGAGCCGAGGAGCTGGTTCCCTGCCCTTTCCTGTTCTCACCTCCTCCATCCCACAAACAGGGTTAAGGTCCCTAGTTAAAACAAGTTTTATTTAGGGGCCTTAACAGTGTTGGCGGCGAGCGCTCGTGGTGGCGGCCGCTTCAAACCTTACCGCCTCTGAAATTAAAGCAATGTGTATACTGCCGTCTCGGAGGCAAAACAGTCATGCCTCAGTGATGGCGTCACTTCCGAATGTAGCGGAAGTATTACTGTCAGCTGCGAGCGCTCCTCACAGAGAAAGCACTGAACCATGAGGGACCTCCCGTTCTCATGGGAAAGCTTGTGATGTCACGGGCATCTTTCTATACTCGTCGACGAGTTTTCTTGGCCTCGAAGGGCAAGCTACGGAGGTGGAGCTTCTGCACATGTAGCACTACGCAAAATAGTCCGATGTGGCGCGCGTCTCGTAACGCTACGGAATGTGACGGGTGAGCACCAACAGCATTTAATGTCGATGCAGAAACCGCTCAGCATTTCAGGTACACGTAAAAAGGCGGAACTTTCTCGCTCACTCAGAAACGTGAGGTCACAACGAGTAGAGAGAGAAAAAGAAATTATTAAAAGGAAGAGACAGGCAGGTTAACCTAGACGAACTGCTTTGCTACCCAGTACGGTGGTGGGGAAAAGGATAGGAAAGAGGATAGATATAGAAAGATATAAAATAAATAAAAAAAAACCACATGCACACGCATTCAGCGAGTTCCACTCACAGTCGTTTAGACAGGCTGGTTGAACGCAATAAGCGCATGAGCGCCTTCACAGCCTTCTTCTGCGACATAAAGTCCTGTCGGCAGCGCAGGAGTCTTTCCTCCGAAAGAAGCTGGTTGTCCAGTTCATCTAGTGCATTGCAGAGTGACTGTCTCTGCGAGCAGTATTGTGGGCATTCACAGAGAATGTGCCAAGTTGTTTCATCACTGCCACAATGGTCGCATGCAGCAGTGTCAACCATTCCTATGCGGAATGCGCACGCATTAGTAAATGCGACGCCCAACCATAATCTGCACAGCATAGTAGCGTCTCGTCGGCGTAATTCCGGAGAAATTCGAAGACTGAGAGTAGGGTCTAAAGTACCTAACCGTGCATGGAAGAAATGTGACTCGTTTCAATGTGACGTGGTGCGCTTGCGAGCAAGCATGCGGAGTTTCCGTGGAGCGTCAGTTCTGGAAAGCGGAATTGATATTTTATCGCTTTCAGTATGGGCAGGACGGGCAGCTCGATCGGTCCGTTCATTGCCAATTATTGCACAATGACTTGAAAGCCTTGGAAGCCAAGGACTGAAAGGCTATTTCATGTCCTCCCTCAATGAATTGGTGAGTTTTTACTGCAATCTCAAATACCAGCTGTTCGTGCGGGCCGTGGTCGCTAAAGGTGATAGAAGGGATTGCAGTGCCACCTTTGAGTCACTGAAAATTGTCCATTTTTTGGGTGTTGATCGCTGATGAATTGCAATGCGGCACGAAGAGCTGTGAGCTCTGCTCCCGTTGATATCATAAGGTGGGAGGTCTTGAATTTTCTTGTCGTGTCTTTTATCGGTATAACAAATGATGCCGTTGAACTCTTCTGTAAAACAGAGCCGTCAGGTTATACGTGTATACAGCCTTGATACGTCTCGTATAACAAGAGCAGAGCAAGCTGTCTAAGAGCAGGGGACGACATATGTGCTTTTTTCTTGATGCCAGGTATAGTTAGCCTGATATTAGCCTGAGTATGCTGGTCTCACAGCTCGCATTTGACGGGTCAAAGCGTCCGCTATCCAGCCAGTTAACGGTCGAACACTCGTGAACATTTAAACAAAAGTAACTTTAATTTACAGGAATTGGGGTCACATTTCAACAAACATTCACAAGCACTCAGTAAGTCCCCCCGGTAAAAAAGCGGTGCTGTTGCTCGGGCAGGTAGAGTGAGTCTGCCCGCCGCTTGGCATTTCTTCTTCCGTCGACGACCGGTGTTTTCACTCTCTCCGTGAGCTGACAGAGAAGATGACAAATGACGCTCTGAAGGTCGTTTGCGGCGCCCGTTTAAAGTGGCCATAACAAAGGAAAAAGGGTTTTCAAGACGAGGAAGTAGCCCCTATTAAGGGATTAAGCGCCTCCCCCGACTTCCCTTGGCGGCACTTGAAAGGCAAACACGGCTCCTGGCCGCTCTCTTCGAGAGGGGACGGCACACTCCCCGTCTGGTGTCTGCTTGTTAGACGCGACAGTTTGTTGATGGCGAAAACAAGGGCACCACTTCTGACATCGGTCGGCAGAGTTTCCTTATTGCGCCATTCCTTGCAATCTTCACCTCCACCTTGCGCACCATTCCGTCCGCACTGGGCAGGCTTTGGGTGACAACGCCGATGGGCCAATCGTTGCGATTTGCTTCTTTGTCCCTGATGAGCACGACGTCGCCTTCTTTTATATTCTTTCACGAAGTGCACGAAGCGCTCTTTTGTCTCAGGGTTTTTTCGCAACGTGCGTCGCAGCGAGTACAGGCGAGAGAGAGCCTGTTCTCGGTTATTCGGAAGCCGTCTTCTTGGTGAGCGGAAAGGTAGAGGGGCAACCCAGTTGTTTGACCTGCCTTTGTATAATTCCCTATCCATGATATTGAGGAAGGCTCTATCTTCTATAGACAGGGAACGCTCGTTTTCTTCTCGCGTTGTCTCGAACAGGTTAGGTGCCAAGGTGTCATCTGATGCTGTTATTGATGAGCAATCATTCTTGACCTGATGCCTATCCGCAGTGTAGAGAACCGGCGCTTCCATCACCATGAAATTTTTTGCACATGGGGTGAAAAGGGATGGTCTTTCGTTGCCCAGAATGTGTGTTTTCAACACATTTATGGTGCCTGTTTTACGCGTACGACCCAGGCAGACGTTTCCGACAATGACCCATCCGAGATCGAGCCTCTGTGCATAAGGAGCGTCAAGCGGCCCGTTAATGGTCTGGCGAACTTTGTGGACTCTGAGAACGTCTCGACCGAGGAGGAGCAGTATTCTTGCCTCTTCGAGAGGTGGAATGTGAGCGGCAATGGCCTTCAAGTGCGGGTAGTTCCGTGCTGCGTCTGGCGTTGGAATTTCTTCCCTGTTGTCCGGAATCTCGTCACACTCAAGAAGAGGCGGAAGGGAGAGCTTGACATTGCCCGATACGCTCCGCACAAGGAAGCCGTTTGCGACCCTGCCGACAACCTCAGTACTGCCGGAACAAGTGCGTAATGTGTACTGGGTAGGTGTGCCCTCTACACTGAACTCGTCGAGAAGTTCTGGCTGAACCAACGAACGATTACTCTGTTCATCAAGTATCGCGTATGCTCTTAATATCTTGTCAGGCTGAGATTGATGAGTCACATCCACGAGGCAGATTTTAGTGCACGATCTGTCGTTGTCGTTCACGTTTGTCACCTCGGTACGCGTAGATGTGACTCTTTCATCCAAATTCTGAGCAGAGCTGTTATCGCGTTCAATAGGCTTCGGCGACTCTGAGCGCGTAGTTGATGGGTGAAGCGCTGTCGCATGATTACCGCTGCTGCATATGTAGCATTTTACGACCGCCTTGCATTGTCCACTGCGTGTGATTTGAGGATATACAACATCGTAGACATATTCCGTGCGCTTTAAGAAAGGTCATCCGCTCTTCCAGTGTTTTTTCACAGAAAACGCGACACCGTGCAAGAGGATGAGGCTTCTTGTGATGCGGGCACCATTTTTCGAAGCTGTTCGATTCAAGTAGCTGCTTTGGAGTGGTTTCCTGAACCTGCTCGAACGCGTGATGTACGCTTGTTTTCCTTGCTGACACGGGTGACTTGTGCAGCGGCGTCTTGGTGGTCGTTCCTTCTTTTCGCTCTGTGATCGTAGGCGAGACATATTGTGGTTGCAGGATGAAGCTGGGATCGTTCCTCATGCTTGCCTGGTCTTGAACGAACTTTGAAAAAACCGCAAAGGGTGGGAACGCAGTGTTGTTCTGTTTTTTGTATTTAGTCCCCACTGACGTCCAATTTTCTTGAAGTCCAGATGGTAACTTGGAAACAATTTTGTTTATTCCTCTTGCGCTATCCAAATAGTTAAGACCGGCGAGGTAGGGATCAGATTTGGCAGCTTCGAGTTCCAGCAGGAGGTCTCCGAGCTCTTGCAATTTGGCATTATCCCGGTACGATATTCTTGGGAACTCCTCCAACCTCCTCAGCAGCGCATCCTCAATTGCCTCAGGACGTCCGAAGGTGTCGTCGAGCCGTTTCCACACGATGTTTAAGCCCTTCGAGAAGTCATCCACATGAACAGATTTCAACCTTCGGACTTGATGCGATGACTCAGGACCAAGCCATTTGATTAGGAGGTCGAGTTCTTCCTGCGCAGAAAGGTCTACATCTCTGATGACGCCTTTGAAAGATGACTTCCAAGCTCGAAAGTTCTCAGGTCGATCATCAAACTTCGTAAGTCCTGTAGAGACAAAGTCCTTGCGGCACAAGAATTTAAGGACGCCGGCAAGCTCTGAGCTTGAACTGTTAGGTGCTGGCGTGTACGCAGGCGGCTGGTGATAGTCACGCAAGTCCGGGAGGCGGTTAGTTACTTCGGCATACTCCAAGCTCTGGCTTCTCGGATGAACAACAGGCGCCCGAAGAGACGCAGGCTCGGCATCACGTATGGCGGCTTGCTCAGTGATGTAGCTCGAAACCCGTAGTGTCCGGTCTAAAGGTGGGTGTGGGCGCACACACTCCCCGCCATCCTGTTCCACAGCTGCCTCGAGTGCACTTGCCTGCGCGTCTGCAGCAGCTGCCTCTTTTTCATGCTGTAATACCTCAAGCTCGGCCTCGATTCTTGCCTTCTCTAAGCGCATTGCGGCCTCTTTACGTCCAAACTGAGCTCTTGCTTTGACGGCCTCTGCTTGCGCGCGGGCCTGCACAGCAGCCAGGCTAATCGTGGAGGAGCCCGATCGTCGTGATCGCGAGGAAGCTCTTGAGTGAGCCGATAGAGAGAACTGCGATGCTGTTTCATGTGCCTTGTCGCGTTCTTGTGGCGTGGCCTCTTGTAACTTTTCGCTCACGATCGCCTCACGGTCCTCATCGATTGCCTGTCGGAGCCGTAATTCGTGCCTGGCTTCAGACGTCTTCGCCTTCTCGAGAAAGGCTGAGTATCTTGCGGTAGCATGTTCGTAGCACTCGTAACTTGCACGAAGCTGCGTTTTGGCGCCGGTAAACTGTTCTCCCTTAGCGCGTGACAGTGCCTGAAGAGCGCTCTCCACGTTTTTCCAAACAGAATCTAGTTTACGGCAGTGCTCTTCGCGGCTCGTTTGGTACATTTCTTTAGCCCTCGTCGATAGGGTTGTTTTTCTTTGCGGCCGAACGTTTGATGCGGAAGCTTCATCTTGTGGTGTGACATTTGGACACTCATGCGTCAGCTCGTCCTGGTCCATTCTTGCTTGCACGTTTTGTCTCGGAGCGGACGTATGTGAAACAATGGTGCTAAGCTGCGCGTTGAGCGTTGAAAGATGAAATGAGCCCACCTTGTTGCTGCCCTTCTGCTGTCAGCTGCTCAACTCCTTGGCGATGATATCCTTGCAATGGGCGTGTGTCTCGGTTTAACCGGGGGTCTTGCCGTGGCGACGTATCCCATTGCCGGCGGACGTTGAGTTAGCGGCCGATGGCAGTTGAAGCGCTTTTTTACTATGCTGAGCTGCGCGTTGAGTGTCGAAAGATGAAATGAGCCCACCTTGTTGCTGCCCTTCTGCTGTCAGCTGCTCAACTCCTTGGCGATGAAATCCTTGCAATGGGCGTGTGTCTGGGTTCAACCGGGGGTCTTGCCGTGGCGACGTATCCCATTGCCGGCGGACGTTGAGTTGGCGGCCGATGGCAGTTGAAGCGCTTTTTTACTATGCTGAGCTGCGCGTTGAGCGTCGAAAGATGAAATGAGCCCACCTTGTTGCTGCCCTTCTGCTGTCAGCTGCTCAACTCCTTGGCGATGAAATCCTTGCAATGGGCGTGTGTCTGGGTTCAACCGGGGGTCTTGCCGTGGCGACGTATCCCATTGCCGGCGGACGTTGAGTTGGCGGCCGATGGCAGTTGAAGCGCTTTTTTACTATGCTGAGCTGCGCGTTGAGCGTCGAAAGATGAAATGAGCCCACCTTGTTGCTGCCCTTCTGCTGTCAGCTGCTCAACTCCTTGGCGATGAAATCCTTGCAATGGGCGTGTGTCTGGGTTCAACCGGGGGTCTTGCCGTGGCGACGTATCCCATTGCCGGCGGACGTTGAGTTGGCGGCCGATGGCAGTTGAAGCGCTTTTTTACTATGCTGGTCTCACAGCTCAGCATTTGACGGGTCAAAGCGTCCGCTATCCAGCCAGTTAACGGTCGAACACTCGTGAACATTTAAACAAAAGTAACTTTAATTTACAGGAATTGGGGTCACATTTCAACAAACATTCACAAGCACTCAGTAAGTCCCCCCGGTAAAAAAGCGGTGCTGTTGCTCGGGCAGGTAGAGTGAGTCTGCCCGCCGCTTGGCATTTCTTCTTCCGTCGACGACCGGTGTTTTCACTCTCTCCGTGAGCTGACAGAGAAGATGACAAATGACGCTCTGAAGGTCGTTTGCGGCGCCCGTTTAAAGTGGCCATAACAAAGGAAAAAGGGTTTTCAAGACGAGGAAGTAGCCCCTATTAAGGGATTAAGCGCCTCCCCCGACTTCCCTTGGCAGCACTTGAAAGGCAAACACGGCTCCTGGCCGCTCTCTTCGAGAGGGGACGGCACACTGAGTCAGGCACCAGGGAGGAGTCGAAGGCCTGGCGGCGGGTGTGAAGCATGTTGGCAAAGAATCTCGGTATGTGGTGACCGTTTGGCAAAATGACGAACGTGGTCAGTCTGCTGGTAAAGAGGCTAAGTGGTGGCAGGGTGTCTGAGCAATATGCTTTATATGCGTCCTGAGTGCCTCAACGTCGATATGTGTCGTGATGAGGTGGTCACCGGCGATAGGTATAGTAGACATTGTTGACGCACTACGAGGCAAGCCGAGGCAAATCCGTAGTGCCTGGGACTGAACACTCTGTAGCGTTTGAAGGTTCTGTAGCGTTTTCCTCTATGTCGAGGAATATGTAGCGTTTTCCTCTATGTCGAGGAAAACACTCTGTAGCGTTTTCCTCTATGTCAAGGAATATGTTTGCTTCACAATACTCTTCCATGTGACACTGGAATTTCAAACAGCCCACTCTCTGAACACTATCGCGTATCTTAGCATGGGACAATCCTTCGATTTTCACGTAAGTGGGAATGTGGTCACTTCCATGCATTTCTATGTCTGGAAACCACTCAGCATGCCTGACGAGACCTCGTGAGACAAAGGCGAGGTCAAGGCAGCTGCTATACCTTGAACCACGTAGGAACGTAGGACTGCCATCATTTAACAAGAAAAGTTGGTTGTCGGAGGAGAAGGACACCAACTTTCTCCCTTTAACATTGGTCTTCGAACTTCCCCAGATTGTATGATGGGCGTTGAAGTCGCCAATTATAATGCATGGGTGAGAAGTTGCTGACAGGATACCTTGTAGTCTTTTAAGGTCGAAACGACTTGACGGAGAGAGGTAAGCACCCACAACCGTGATGGTAGGTCTCCTTTTCACTGTTATACTTATAAATTGATTGTCGTCGTGGGGTGACACCGGATGATGAATGTAGGTGAGGTCGTGGCGAATAAACATCAGAACTTTGCTATTGTCCGCAGTTGTAGACGACATGAATGACTCATAACCAGAAAGTCTGATTTCTTTCTGCAAATTTGGCTCGCAGATGACAATGATGCAGAACTTATTGGTTTACACGAATCGACGGAAATTGGCGACGCGTGACCTCAGTCCCCGGGCATTTCATTGAACTATCGCTTCTTTTCGGACTTCTTCACTGAAATACAGTGGCTGGTGAGCCATTATTTACTCAAGCGCTGCGAGTACTGGACTCAAAGCGTCCAGTAATTGCAATGCACTTCTTGCTGACTGTGTGCAAGTTGCTTAGCAACAAGCGGATGGCGTTAATTAAGGGTCGCAAAAGAGCTATCACTTGCTGATCTGTGTTCCGCAAGTCCTCCATTGCAGCAGCTTGCTCTGAAGAAGACGGCTTCTGCTGCGGCTCTTCATAGCGTTGTGCACGCGTAAGTGGAGACCACTCTTCTGTAGAGACTGGTCTGCCTCTTTCTCTTTTACAACGTCTGTGTTTGCCGTGCTGTAAACTGCAGTTGGCGATCTTTCCTGATGCGTCAACTTATCGCCTGAAGTTGGCGCTCTCCGACGTGAAGACCTTCGACGGCGACGTCGTCTTCGCCGGATTTTCTCGGCAGCTTCTTTGTTGGTTGAGCTGTCTCGTACCATTCGCTTCAAAATAGAAAATTCTTTCTTTATGTGCAGACATTCTTTCGAAGAAGCCTTGTGAGCACCCTGACAGTTAGGACACTTCAGTGTGGTAGCGCTACAGTTGTCTTCCATGTGTGGTTCGGCGCACCGTGGGCACGCTGTGGAGCTCCTGCAAACACCCTTTACATGGCCGAACTTCTGACAATTGAAGCATTCCACGGGTTTATGAATGAACGGTCGAACTTGTTGACGAAAGTGGCCAACCTTCACGTATGCGGGAAGACAGTCACCTTTGAACGTTACTCTCACACAGCGTGTGTTACCAAGCCGTCCGAAGCTGACAATGACGTTGTCTTGACTCGCTGGTTTTATAAGTATTGGAAGGTCTGCGTTTGGGATTTCCGTGTTAATGTCGTAAATGACTCCTGATGTGGTCGCACCATCGGCTGGTATGATGGACCTAACTGCAATGTTTTCCAGTTGTGTTACTTGTTGCAGCGTGCTCAGCGCACTCGGGTGCTGCACATCGACAGCCAGGATGTTTCTTCTTGTATTAAGCCGTACGTCTTTAATCTCGTTCAGCACAGTGTTCTCAAAATAGAGCGAAAGCGCTTGCCTGTTCAGAACACGCAGATTTTTGGTAGCGTTCTTTGGCACAAACAGGATGGAATGGGGCCATCGCTGGGGCGCCGTTTTCATGGTGGCTGTGCTTGACACCGGCGATGAATTGATGATCCGTCGCTTGGCCTTGCGGTGCAGGACAGGTTGAAAGCCATCGTCTGAAGACTCGTCGCAAGATGCAGAGTACAGCTCAGTGTCATCGCTCTCACTGGATGTGTTTCCTCGCTTCCTCGAGGTAGTGGCCGCGGTCGAACCGGAGTCGGACGTTACCTCGTGAGGTTGTACATCCATTACCGCAACCTACGGGGCAATACACCACACAACTGCACCAAAAGTCCAGAAAAGCACTGAGACGAGTGATATGTGTTCTACAAAAACTCACTTCGTCTTCCTTCCGCCATCTAAACGTCACAACGAGTAAATTAAGAGAAATTATCTTACTGGTGTGAGCCGTGGCTTGTCTCAAATAGCTCCACGAAGAAAATATCCGAGGAATTTTTATATTTCACGTTGAAAATATGGGCGCTATGGGCGAACTATTTTCACTGGCGGTAAGATGCATGGGATTAGGATTAGTAGCCTTCGCTCCAATGCCAAGAAAAGTTGTCGCCGAGTATAGAGGAGGTGTTGCATATATACATATATCACATAACACTGCCGCACGACGCGCCTCTTGAGATCGAAACTGACACTCAAACAAAACTAAATGGAACAGGACGACAAAAGTATCCTGTAAACTTGCTGTATCAACATATCCGCATGCCTTTCACGAGCAGCGCGGCGTGACTATTTCTTTTCTGGTCCACGTTGCCACCTTAAGTTCCCAAAATGCGTCACTTTCCAATTTTTCGCGCGTTCGTACTATGCATGCCTCAGAATGCCTAAAATAAATGAGAAACAGTTTGTTATGCTTAAAACTTTCGTGTTTTACAAATAAAATCTTCGAAAAAAAAAGGCATCGCTCGGTTTCGTTTATCTACGCCGGCGATGCGCTCTCGTCGTTTCGATGAACGCGACACCTGAAGGCCAGGACACGAAGCTCCAACGTGCCACTGGCTTGCCTGCCCCTTGCTTGGCGAGGAGTTCACAGCATATATTCAAGTGGTACTACTCTAAGCTTGTTCTTTATTTTAGTTGTTTGCTTAAAAGATACGATGCGACCTCAATTTCTTCTACTCTTCACTTATTATTGTGCAGGTTGCAAGTAAGGATACACTTATAGGCCGCAATAATCCACAGTTTCCCCAGACCGAGCACGGAGGGTTTTCAGGGGGACCAGTGCTAAAGGCCTGAATTTTTGACTCTGGTAGCAGCACTTTTTGTGCACACTGAACCGTGCCTGTGTATTCAGGCATGTGGGACGGCTTTAAGCTCTCCCCTAGTAGAGTACCCTGTGCTCTAAATCGTTACCCCCTTTTTCTAACCCCCCCCCCCCCAGCTTCAGTTCTCGGGGTGGGACGGCTTTAAGCTCTCCCATAGTAGAGTACCCTGTGCTCTAAATCGTTACCCCCTTTTTCTAACCCCCCCCCCCCAGCTTCAGTTCTGAGGCACGAGGGACGGCTTTAAGCTCTCCCGTAGTAGAGTGCCCTGTACTCTAAATCGTTACCCACTGTTTTCTAACCCACCCTCACCCTTGATGAAGCACACGGGATTGCTCGGCGCACTCCCATAGTATAGTACTAATTACTCCTAATCGCTATCACTGTTTAAATGCGAGGCATTTTTCAGCGAACTCCGGCGACTGTGAGCGTATCTATCTGTATCTATCTATCTAGCCGCCTATAACTTTTAGCTCTCCTGGCCGTTTCGATAATGGTATTGATACGAAACTTGGTATGGCATAATATGACTGTGCGAAGAACGTTTTTGACTAGTCATAACATGAAAATCAAGACATGTATGACATGAATGTCATGATATACATTTCATGGTCCTGCAGCTATCGCGGTGGTTTCGTTCACATGGCATGTTGCAAAACTGGTATGGTAGGACATGATCGCATGGCGACCACAAGTGACAGACTCTAACACGAAAATCATGACATGCGTGTCTTGTAACAACATGACTATATGCCACACTCATGATGCGCTCACGGCCGTTTCACTAGCGTCACATATACCAAATTTGGTATTACAGTACGTGAATGAATGATGAAGGCATGTGACTGGTGCAAACATGGTAATCATGAGATGCGTGTCATGTAACAACATGACTATATGCCACGCTCATGATGCGCTGGTGGCCATTCCGCTATAGCTTTACTTGCACCAAATTCGGCATTACGGGACGTGAATGGATGACGAAGGTAGGATACTGATGCAAACATTATAAGCATGTGATGCGTGTCATGCAACAACATGATTACATGCTACGCTCATGATGCGCTGGCGGCCATTTCGCTACCTTCACATGTACCCCAAATGGTTATTACGTGACGCGACCGGACGACATAGGTAAATGACAAATACAAACATGATAATCACGACATGAGTGCGTCATGTAACATGACTACATGCCACACTGATGATGCGCTCGTGGCCGTTTCACTGGCTTCACATATGCTAAGGTTAATATAAGTAACGCCAATGGATGACCAAGGTATGTGACTAGTGCAAACATGATAATCATGAGCTGCCGTATACTCGCAGGCGCGCGCCGTGCAGCGTTGCTTTGACGCATGCGCGTTTCAGCGCGTCCGGCAACCCTCCGTCATGAAAAGAGGGAAACGCAGTGTTGTCTGGGTAACGTCTCGGTGCGAAATACCGCTTGACGCATTTCGCGCCGGTTGCCGTCGGGCCGCACTGACGGACGCTGGTCGCGTCGGTCGCGCCTGGCGTCAGACTATAGAGTGTTCGCGTTTTGCTAACGTAGCGTCACTGTGCCCAGCGTTCGCGTGCGTCAACGCTACATTGGAGTAAATTGGGCCATTTATGATGCACTCGCCGCCGTTTTGCTAGCTCCACATATAACAAATCTGCTGTTACATGACGTCAATAGATGAAAGTGTAAGACTGGTGCAAACATGATAATCCTGACACGCGTGTCATGTAAGAGTATGACTCACACCACGCTCACAACAAGCTTGTGGTCGTTTCGTTATCTCCACATATACCAAATTTGCCATCACATGACGAGAATAGATGGGGAAGGTAAACGACCCATCCAAACGTGTTAATCTTGCCACGGAAGTCATGTACGGCATCATTCACCTCCACCTCGTAACATGCTGCTAATTTTAAAGTGGCATATCAGCGTTTCTCATTCATGCTTCGCATATCGTCGATTCTCACTGTACGCGGGATCTGCCAATTTTTAACTTTAAAAAGTAAGTAAAACTATCAAACTTGTTATTACAGTTCAAATTCAGGAAGTTTGGTGTCCTTACAATATTGTCACGACGCAGACACAGCAGGAGTTCAATATAGAAGAGCTCACTTTAATTAAAAATGAAAGGCGCTCGGAAAGAGGACCGGGCAAGAGCTTCGTCTTCCTCTCTGGCTGTGCGAGCTCTCCTCTGCAGGTTGAATGCGGCATTTGCCTCCCTCCAGGAAGAGCATCGAGCCGATGCTCGGCTACAGAATACGCGGTGTATCTATAGTTGACGTATTACGCAACTGGCTCACTGCAATATGGCTTCATCCGCACAACGTGTACGATTTCAGATTTTTGAGGTCGCGAGGAACTGTCAGGGATGACCTCATAATTCACGTCACTTAGGCGCCGTATAACATTGTAGGGACCAAAGTACTTCCTCAGTAACTTTTCACAAAGGCCGCGTCGGCGAATAGGGCTCCAGACCCACACTTTGTCGCCTGGTTGATAAGTGACGTATCGGTGTCGCAGGTTATAACGTTGTGCGTCGTAACTCTGCTGTCGGGCGATTCGCACGCGTGCTAGCTGCCGTGCCTCTTCAGCTCGTTGGGTAAAGGCTTGAACATCCGTGTCTGTATCCTCGCAGTCGTGCAGTAGCACGGCATCAAGCATTGTCGTCACTACACGGCCATAAAGAAGACTAAATGGCGTGCTCCATGTAGTTTCCTGCTGCGCCGTATTATAGGCAAACGTCACGTATGGTAGAACGTCGTCCCAATTTTTATGATCCACGTCGATGTACATACTAAGCATATCAGCAATTGTCTTGTTGAGGCGTTCTGTTAAGCCGTTGGTTTGTGGGTGGTAGGAGGTAGTTTTTCGATGCGCTGTTCCACTCAACTCAAGCACTGACTTGAGGAGCATAGCCGTGAAAGCGGTACCTCTGTCTGTTATTATAATTCTAGGAGCGCCATGCCTCAGAACGATATTTTCAATGAAAAATCGTGCCGCTTCTGCTGAGGTTCCACTTGATAAAGCCTTTGTTTCTGCGTAGCGAGTAAGATAGTCCGTAGCGACAATTACCCACTTATTTCCAGTATGCGAAGTCGGAAATGGTCCAAGGAGATCCATTCCGATTTGTGCAAAAGGCATGGTGGGCACTTGAACTGGTTGCAACAATCCGGCTGGTTTTAAAGGTGGCGATTTTCGTCGTTGACAATCGAGGCACGTGCGGACGTAATGCTTTACAGTGCCTGGAAGCTTCGGTCAGTAATACTTTTGTTGGATTCTGGCCAATGTGCGCGTGTATCCGAGGTGGCCGGAGGTTGGCTCATCGTGGCAAGCGCTCAGGATCTCATCGCGAATGGATGTCGGGACGACAAGTAAGTGGGCATTTCCGCTGGGGGCAAAGTTCTTCTTGTATAGGACACCACTGCGCAAGCAGAATGATGGACGACCGTCATATAGACGATATGACGACCGTCTTATAGACGACCGTCATATCGAATTCTTGTAGGCGTAAGCTCCAGCGCGCTAGCCGACCGGATGGGTCCTTCAAGTTGGTCAGCCAGCAAAGAGAGTGGTGGTCGCTGACTACGTGGAAGGGACGGCCGTAGAGGTATGGGCGAAACTTCAGAACTGCCCATACTACAGCAAGACATTCCTTTTTCGTTGTGGAATAATGGGACTCGGCACGGGAAAGCGTCCTACTTGCATATGTAATCACTCTCTCGGCTGAGTCTTGCCACTGGACGAGTACAGCGCCTAAACCTACGTTGCTGGCATCAGTGTGGATCATGGTTGGAGCGTCCTCGTCAAAGTGAGCAAGCACAGGGGGCGTCTGCAGGCGCTGTCGTAGACCGTCAAATGCTGCTTGTTCCTCTTCGCCCCATAAAAATGGAACATCGTCTCCCGTTATGCGTGTTAAGGGCGACGCTATGTGCGAGAAATTAACGATAAATCTGCGGTAGTAGGCGCAAAGGCCAAGAAAACGTCTTACGGCCTTCTTTTCTGTTGGCACCGGAAATTTTCGGACGGCGTCGATCTTGTCGGGGTCCGGACGAACACCTTCATGGCTCACCACATGTCCTAAGAATCGGAGTTCCTTGAAACCGAAATGACATTTCTCAGGTTTCAGTGATAAGCCAGCGGACCGTATTGCTCGAAATACTAATAGCAGCCGTCTTAGATGTTCCTCGAATGTTGGTGAGAAAACAATGACGTTGTCGAGGTATACCAGACACGTCTGCCACTTAAGGCCTGATAGGACGGTATCCATCAGTCTCTGAAATGTTGCTGGGGCTGAGCACAATCCGAAGGGCAAGACTTTAAACTCGTAAAGCCCGTCAGGCGTAACAAAAGCAGTCTTTTTTCTGTCCCGCTCATCGACCTCGATTTGCCAATAACCGCTTTTCAGGTCCATCGACGAGAAGAAGCGTGCATGCCTCAGCCTGTCAAGTGAATCGTCAATACGCGGTAGTGGATATACGTCTTTCTTTGTCACGCGGTTCAGCTTGCGGTAGTCCACACAGAAGCGTAAGCTGCCGTCTTTCTTCTTAACTAGCACTACCGGTGATGCCCAAGGGCTTTTTGACGGCTGAATGATGTCATCATTGAGCATTTTCTGGACTTGTTCTTGGATTGCTTCGCGTTCTTTCGGTGCCACGCGGTATGGGTTTTGTCGAATTGGTCTTGCCGTCTCTTCCGTTATAATTCGGTGCTTTGTCAGTGGCGTTTGATTTACCCTCGAGGTCGACGAAAAACAATCTTCAAACTGGCCGAGAATATCTAGAAGACTCTGCCTCTGCGCTGGCGATAAATCTTTGCTCACGTCGACAGGCAGTGGTGTTGAAGTGGCCGGTGTCTCTGCCTGTTGTACTGCGAAGCACTCGCGGAATTCTACAATTTCTTCAAAGTAAGCAACTGTGGTACCCTCTGCAATGTGTCGACGCTCGTTGCTGAAGTTTTTCAACAGGACCTCTGCTTGCCCAGACACTACACTGACGAGACTTCTGGCAATAGCGATTCCTCGAGAGAGCAAAAGCGTCGATATTTGTTCCGCGACACCTTCTCCACTATGCTGCGTGTTACACGTGACAGAGACGAGGCGGCATGACAACGGTGGCATGGTCACGTCGTCAATCACGCGCATGGGCTTGCGCTGCAGCACTGCGCTATGGTCCGCTGAGAAGATCAGTACACCGTCCGGTATATTTATAATGGCACCGTACTCCCGCAGGAAATCCATACCCAAGATGGCCTGTTTACAACACTCAGCAAGAATAACGAAGGTTGCCACGAATGATGAATCCCCAATCTTGATTCGTGCGGTGCACTTTCCGGTAGGTGTCAGCAGCTGGCCTCCGGCTCCTCTAATTTGCGGCCCCGTCCATTCAATTTTTACCTTCTTGAGTTGGTCGGCCAGATTCGCACTCATTATTGAAAAGTCCGCACCAGTGTTGACCAGTGCGGTCACGTCGTGACCGTCAATTGAAAGTGTAACGTCGGCGGTGACAATCTCGTCTTTCGTCGGTTTATTCGAAATGTGTGGCACTTCATGCGGTGGCAATGGGGGATTTTCAAATCTTCGGCAATTCGCAACCTTCCCCCCTAAGGTCGCTGCTTTTAGTTTCCCCGGCGTGGACTGGGAGACCTTCCTCTCGCCATGTCCGTGGTGCTACCTCTATTAGATCGGGGAAAATGACCTGGGGAGGGCGAGCGTGACCGGAACCCAGGAGAAACGTCTCGCGGGATCGTCGCGCTCGTTTCAACGTTGCGTCTTCCGTCGAAATAGCGCCGAGGGGTAGTGGACGGAAATCCTTGATACCCGGCAACGCGATGAGGAGAATACCGCACGATGTGGCCTGCTTCCCCACAATGGAAGCACAGGGGCCTGTAGTCAGGGGTACGCCATATGTCAGTTTTGCGGAGTGGGGGTCGCATCGGCGTCGACGTTTCCCTGTAGTACCAAGGCACTGTCGGCGGCTGTTGCTGGTGGTACTGTTGAGGTGGCGGCACGTTAGATCTAGGCTGTCGACGGAGAATATCTGCGTATGTTGGCCTAACTATTTCAGTGTTCGGCTCGGGAAGTGAAAGCGCTTGCCTTATTTCTTGGCGAACAACTTCTGTGACCGACGCAATCGCGCAGTCATTCGGTGTGGCAGCGAGCTTCTTCACCTCTTCTTGTACAATTTCGCGTATCATGTCACGCAAGGAACGCTCGTCAGGTGTCATGGTGGTCACGGTGGTTGCGCTGACTTGTCCGCTGTTGTTTGGACGGTCGTACTGGTGGTACCGTAGCTGTAGTGCGCGTTCTATGGCGGTCGCCTCCTTCGAAAATTCGTCGACGCTTGAAGGTGGGTTCCGTACGAGACCAGCAAACAGCTGCTCTTTAACACCACGCATGAGGTGGCTGATCTTTCTGTTCTCGGACATATCGGGATCGGCTCGATGAAAGAGACGAGCCATGTCCTCAACAAACATTGCAACAGACTCGTTGGGCTTTTGTATCCGTGATTCAAGGAGTCGTTGTGCCTGCTCCCGCCTTTCGGTGTTTGCGAAGGTGTCCAGGAACTTCCGCCGGAACTCGTCCCACGTTGACCACACGCGATTCGTGAACCACATGCGAGTCCCGTCTTGAAGAGGGAAATACACGTACCCCAACTTCTGCGCGGCGTTCCACCCGTTAACGTTGGCTGTGTGCTCGAACTACTCAAGCCAGTCATCTGCGTCCTCATATGTGTTGCCATAAAAGTCCACAGGAGTTTTAGGGGTGAAAACAGTCACCTGTGTCGTGCTTGGGCTCGTCATGGTGGGGCAACTGCTTCCCGGCGCGGTCATGTTTTCCGTCCAAGGACCGAACTCTGGGCTCAGGCCTAACAGGCGGCGGCTGGCGCGGTGAACGGGTGTTTCGACGAGCGGAAGTCTTTGCGGACTAGATCCCGGGCTGTTGGAGGGTGTCCTGGACATGTACCCAGCACCTCCACCAGTGTCACGACGCAGACACAGCAGGAGTTCAATATAGAAGAGCTCACTTTAATTAAAAATGAAAAGCGCTCGGAAAGAGGACCGGGCAAGAGCTTCGTCTTCCTCTCTGGCTGTGCGAGCTCTCCTCTGCAATATGATTTGTAGCTCTACTGAAAATTGGTAGACGCTCATGCCGGCGGATAACTTCACTTTGTGGCTCTCAGACGCTGTTCGTGGCTCTGGCGTGACTGCTTCTCTGTCGACGCGTTTTAGGGGCGAAGCTCCTTATAGCGGCACTCATTCGTCTCTCGTAGCCGTTGTAGTATGTAACAAGAGAGATAAAGCGAGAGAGAGAGAATAAAAGGAGGGAGAGGCAGCCAGGTCAACCGGAAAATGGAGCATCCGGTTTGCTACCCTGCACTAGGGTAAGGGGGAATGGGGAAGAAAGATGGGAAAGAAAGCGAACAGGGAAATAGACGCGCGCAAAAAAAGGAGGGGGAGAGGTTGGGGTGCTACATTCTATACCATAGGCCACTGCCACGCAAAAAGTTCAGTAAGGCCTTCACTGATTTTCTGTGAGCACACAAATCATGTCGCCTTTCCAGCACTGATTGGAAAGGCGACATGTAACAGTATGTAACAAGTATAAAATTTATGACAAGTATATAACAAGTATAGTAGGTATAACAGTATGTAACAAGTATAACTTTTTGACCTCCAAGGTGGTGCCGGTGAGTGATTTCTTCTGTGCGTTGTTGAACAATAAAAAATAGTGCTCAATGTACATGCCAATGGCTGCTAATGGGGAATGAGCGACAGTAGCATTCAGCTTTTAGTTAACGTGCACGCTGCAATCCCCATTACCAGCGATTAGCATGTACATTGGGTACTATCTGACAAGAAAGGGTTGCTACATTATACTCGCTGGGTGTAACCTCCTTAGTTTTAGAAAGGTTTAGCGAGCTTTGAGCCACAGGGCCATGAATGCAATGAACTAGTATATACCCTGAATGAACTCGAGGTGGTTAAAGGTGGGAAGTAGATACGCAGCGCAAGCCATAAGAAAGTAAAAGCCGAATTCTACTGTCTCTCATTTCTCATTAGCAGCCATTGACATGTACATTGAGCACTATCTGACAGGAAAAGGTTGCTACGTTACACTCGCTGGGCGTAACCTCCTTTGTTTTAGAAAGGTTTAGCGAGCGTTGGGCCGCATTGCCATGATAGATAGATAAGTGGGGTTTAACGTCCCAAAACCACCATATGATTATGAGAGACGCTGTAGTGGAGGGCTCCGGAAATTTCGACCACCTGGGGTCCTTTAACGTGCACTCAAATCTGAGCACACGGGCCTACAACATTTCCGCCTTCATCGCAGTGCCATGAATACAGTGAACTAGTATATACCATGAACTCAAATTTGGGTGCACGTTAAAGAACCCCAGGTGGTCGAAATTTCCGGAGCCCTCCACTACGGCGTCTCTCATAATGATATGGTGGTTTTGGACGTTAAATCCCACATACTATCAATTATACCATGAACTCGAGGTGGTTTAAGGTGGGAAGTAGACCGGAAGCGCAAGCCGTAGGAAAGTGTGCGTGTACCACCTCTTGTTTAGTCCTTGGAGTGTCCGCTGGATGGCGGTGCTTCTATATGGGAAATATATGATAAAAAGATGTGAGATGGTGGTACTTGGAGTTTTGAATAGGTGGACGAACGGGCACACAGACAGATGCTTGGATGGACGCATGAACGGACGCAGGGGCGTATGCATGGACGAACGCAGGGACGGGCGGATGGACGCATGGACGGACGGAAGTGAGAACGAATGGGCGGACGAATGCTTCGCCCCACTTTCCATCATTCACTCCGTGGATATGCTGCCAATTTTTTCCCGTTTCTCGCTGAAATGCTTCTTTTCCTATTTTTTTCTTTCACCGAAAGAGCATGACGTGCGCGGAACGCTGTGTGAGGTAGCATGTCTGATATTTCGAGATGCAGCGTTCTTGGTCTGGTGACGCAGCCCAAGCCTTAGCCTCGGCGCATTAGGCTTATCAGATGCCGCTACGCAAGCAGTATATCTGGTTATTAACAACCAAATGTACCTATTGCTTCATTCTCATAGTAAGATGAAACAAATCAACGGCTGATTTCGCCAATTATTCGTTGCTGTCAGCGCTGTGAGCGTTCAGCAAGAGCAAGTTGGTATCGAAGCGGGTGGTCGTTTCTGCATGGGGGCTACCATATTGATTTGTAACCTAGTTGTTGCCGGTAACCGACACAAAATATGAAATGCGTAAGAAATAAATGCTATGAAAAAACATATCGCGTAATGATGTGGCGTAACACACACCAAACAAACGCCAATTTTAGGCAACACTGCCATTTTCAAGACACTTATATCTGGGACTATGTTTCACTGCGCAAGCGTGCGGCTTTCTTACACCCCGCAGCTCTAGTAGTGCTGAACGAAAGTGGGGAAACAGAGTATAGAGTGAGCCCAAGGAGGATTAAAGAAAAATTGCCGGAGTGGAAGCTCCCGCAAAGCCTTGCCAGTAGACGTGAAGCCACCTTTTGCCACTGCCAGGATGGCGGAAACATGCTCTTTTCTGATGGTGTTTACTTAAAGATCAAGTGGCTTTGCTATGTTATGTAAATGCTACGTTAATTCAATATTAAAAGATAGTTGGTCCCGACGAAATAACACACAGAAAAGAGTATGGATGACTGAGTCTTCAAAGAACTTTGCCTCCAAGTAGAGTCTCACTAAGGAAAACTAGTAACTGTAAGACGCACTTGGAGCACTGTGTGACCCGAAAGACCTCCCACATTAAACTCGTTGGGCGTTGTAGGGAAACGCTTCGTTTTTAATCGCTGAACGGTGATAATTTATCATGCCTCTAGTAAGACGGCCGCCACAGCCGCCATCTTGCCAGAGGAACGGCTTCACTCCTGGGAAATCATTTCTACTCCAGCAATTTTTTATTCCTCCTTGAGTGGGCCACGTATAGGCGTCTTGGGTCGCCAGCGAGACGAAGCAGAATGCGCGCGAGCAACGGTGTCGTAGGCCCACGTCGCACATAATTTTAAATGTGAAGCATTTCTTAGCTAACTTCAGCGAATTTGAACTTATCTATCTATCTATCTATCTATCTATCTATCTATCTATCTAGCTGCTTAGGTTCGGGTGCTCTCGTGGTCACCCCCTTAACTTGGCGTGAACCAATTTGAGCATGGGAGGGTAAGACGGTAGACGAATATGACCCGCTGGTCAAGACATGAATAATGTCACAATCCCGTCGCGTACGTCGTCAAATGCTTCCCGCCAGACAGTAGCACATACGCACGGGCGGGTATGTGCCGCTAGTACGCGGGTATGTGCCGCAGGTGATTGACACTTATTACATACCAAGGAATGACGAGAACACACATCGGCGATTTTAACGCGTGAACGTTAAGCAATACCCGACATCGGTAGCGTCGACCCAACAAAAGCATAGAATGAATGTCAATGTTAACAAACACCTGACATAGGCAGCGTTGACCCATCGACTTGTGCAAATAACAAATTTCGAAAATCTAGCAGGAATCGAACCCAAGCATTCAGCGTGGCAGTCAAGCATTCTACCACAGAGCAACACCACTTCTCTGAACTACTTTTCAAATAGATGGTAAGATTAGTGAAACGTCAATAGTGGTTGCAATGCTGCCTACGCAATATTATAAACATTACATACGTATTTCTTTGATAGCGCCGTGACTTCGGGTTAACGTAAATTGTGGTTAGGTGCAATGCGCTGAAGTTGATTTATGTAGCAGTGTCTAGGGCCAGTATCTTCGCGAGCGCTAGCGCTTCATATCAGCTTCTTTTGTTGCTAATACGTATGTTCCAGTTGACACCGTTGCACAAATGCAAACAACTGGCTATATGAACATCTGCAACTCTTCAACATATGTCTGTGCGTGCAACATTTGTGCATGTATTTAGAAGTATTTCATGACATGTCGCTCAATCAAAAAATTACTATACAGTCTGGCATACTTCGCATAACGTTGATTTGCAGGTACGTGAGATCTGCCGAATTTTTTTAATTTCGCCACGGTTGTCGCCTCATGTGGTTGACCCAACGGAGCCTGCGTTTGATCCAGTTCTGAAACTCTTCTGATTCTCCGTGCGAAAGAGCTACTTACGCAACGCAGCTTCGGGTCCCAGTACCTTGGGCCCCCAATTCGCAAACTCTCTATTTGAACATCTGTTGCGCGGCGTTTGTTCAACATAAGCATGAAATCAGATAAAGACGAGTTACGAACCCAGCGAGCTGCACTACTGATGGTGAGTCATTTCAACTGTGACCATGCGCCTTCCTTGTTGGTCACGCATGGTACCTGCTATCCACATTTTCCGTGGCCGGAACGTTCGAGTCCACATGTGCTGTCCACCGGGCCATCGCTGTTTTCGCTTGTTGCACGACTTCGCTTTAGCCACCTCGGTGGTCGGAAGAATAAAGTCGAGTTGTGTTCTTATTTGATACCCCAGAAAGTCTCACTGGTGACTTGACCTCCTTCCAGGCCTGCGGCGGTAGCGGAACGGAATTCCTGGTGTTGGAGTTTGCAGTGGAATTACGTCATTTATTAAGCCTTCCTTCAATGTTGATTGATTTGATTGATTTGTGGGGTTTAACGTCCCAAAACCACCATTGATTATGAGAGACGCTGTAGTGGAGGGCTCCGGAAATTTTGACCACCTGGGGTTCTTTAACGTGCACCCAAATCTGAGTACACGGGCCTACAACATTTCCGCCTCCATCGGAAATGCAGCCGCCGCAGCCGGGAATCGAGCCCGCGACCTACGGGTCAGCATCCGAGTACCTTAGCCACTAGACCACCGCGGCGGGGCCCTTCCTTCAATGTTCTTACGGCTTGCTCTGCTAAACCAATTGATTGGGGATGATAGGGTGCTCTAGTCAAGTGTTTTATTTGGTTCTGAGCTAGGAAATTGCGGAAGGGAAAACCGGTGTACTGAGGTCAGATATCCATCCTCTGAGTACGAGGCAGACCAAGCACTGAGGGCCTCCACTCGCAAACATAGGACTGGGGGCCTCCATTGTATAGCAGATTTTATAAGGGTACTATTATTGTAAAAAGGTTCGGTAAATATTTACGATAATAATTTCTCGAGCCCAAGCAAGATTTCAGTTTGCTCCCTGACTTGGGAACTGGTGCTTCAAGAACTGTTTCAATCTTGTCGTCCTTCGGTAGGAGCTCATTAGCATCAACTCGATGTCCAAGGAAAAGAACATCTAGTTCCTTCTTGTTGTCTAAATTTTCATTTATTGATGTTTAGACTGAAATCAATGTCACGTGAGTGCTGCAAGACTTGCTTCAGCAATAAAGTGTCATTGCACTTTTCCGCCACCATAATGTAATCCCGCTAGGCTTGTACACCCGAAAGATCCTTGAACAGGAAATTCAAATGCCTCTGGAATATATCTGGGGCTGAGATAATTCTAAAAAGAAGCCCATTGAAGCAAAATAGAATTTTGCGAGTGTTTATGACAGTTTCTTGGTCTCATGTACAGCTGGCTGTACGCTTAAGTCAAATCTAATGTACAGAATACTTCACCACCATTCAATCCTGTGAAGACGTCGTCCACACGAGGTAGTGGGCGCTGTTCAGCCACTCTGGCCGTGCTCGCTGTCAGCTGAAAATCTCCACAGAGTTGAACGAACACATCAGTCTTAACGATTGGAAATCCTCGAGTCGCCCATTTCTCTGCCATAACCGGTGATATAACGCCATCGGCAACTAACCGGCCCAAAGCAACAGACATCTTGAATAAACAAGCGCATCTTGGTTGTGAAAGCTTATGGAGCCATAAGTGCTTTGAGGCGGCCATCCGCTTCGACTCTACTGGCAACGGCTCACTGGAATAACGCTATCAGGCGGCTCTATATTGATTAGCATGATAACGGGCACACCATCCCAAGTGATTTTCTCGGGACAAGAAAGCAAAAAGAAATGTTTTAGTTTATGGTAGAACAAAGGCGTCAACTCTTTAGCGTAGCCATGAATTTGTTTCAGCAGGGTTTACTGGTCACAGTCTCTTCTTTCACTGTCCATCATGATGGGTTAAGAGTCTATCATCAAATAAACACGCTCCTGTGTCCCTTTCTTTTCCGCTTGGCTGAGAGGAGCAGGACAGGAAAATATAGCCAGATTACTTATAGGCTGGAAGGGTCTTTTAGGCTCGTAGTAACCTGGTCTAATCGTACAGGATGCACTTTACCTCTTTTGTGAACACGTTAAAATCTCGTCACCAGCTTTGAGCATTTCGAGCAGCCAAGAAAAAAAAACATGCACTGGAACGTCACGATCACGTGAGCAAAGATTTTCAGCACTACGGGCCCCGGAGAGAGGTGAAATGTCAGGCTAAACACCACTTGCCTTTAATCGAACAGACACGCGCCGCTACATGTTGGAGGTGACGTATACAACAAGGAATGGTCCTGCGCATGTGAAAGCAGTACGTGACGCTGCGTGTATTATTCGAGGCGGCGTGTGTTTTTATGCAAGTTGTTGCCTAAATAGAAGTATGATGGTTGACAGAAATATTGAAATATACAAACGGAGTGCGTGCGTGTTATTTCTTTAACTTCGAATCGAGCGACATACGAGACAAAGCTGCCTTTAATTCATTTGGTTCTGGTCAGCAGCAGGGTGACGCTTTGTATCGTGGTAAGGATGCACGACTTATGCCAGCTTCTGCAAACGTGCACTTATAGAGAGATTCATCCAATAAAAACAGACAGTATATACAATACAGAGAACGCGAAAGGACTTGGGCATATCATGCGAATGTGAACCTTGCGTGTGATTTTCTGGCTTCGAGTTACTCCGATACCGAAGAGGGCAGGGAAGAAATTCGGCTTGTGATGCCTACACCGTGCGAGTGGCAAAGAGTTCAAGCACTCCTCCTGGCATCATGCTTTCGCGGCTTGTAACAAACAGATACAAAGATGGTACAAAGATATGGCACACAACAACTTCCGATGTCTTCCTAAATTTCTCATGGGAGCTGGTGAAGCGCCCTTTAAGAAGTAAATGACAAACAAAACAAAAACCACGCGTACATCTGATTTTTTTACCTACACTGCTTACCTTTTCCTGTTGACACTCCATGGTTTCGCAATCGTTCTTCATCATCCTGCACCTGCACAGAAGCACCTCCTGTTCACTACGCGTGCCAGCAGACACCAGGGAGATGCCGAGTAGACAACGTGACCCGGATAAACACCAGCGTAGATGATAATCAGCCTTCCTGTTGGCTAAGGGGCCTTGAAGCCCTGACAGTTCTGAAAGAAAGTTGTGAGACGGAGTACAGGTTCCGAAAGGTTAACTTTACCCGGTAACATGAATACCATCCTCCAACTGAACTCGAAAGCAAAGTTCAAGGTTAACTATTGTTCATATTGGTATCCATTTTGAAAATATATATTTATAGACACTTTAACGCACTACAAGAGCTCTTCTTCTCCTCTAAATTATGCTCATATAATAAGAAAGCACAACACGAACGCATGAAATAAAATAGGCACTTGCCTATAATCGGGTGTCTAACTAATAATTACCCCGAATGCAGAGGCATTACTTGACGCGTACTTGACTTGAGCCAGTCTCAAAACATCCTTTCCGCTCGCCATAAATCATTTTCGAGCTCGTCGACGACTTGAAGGCAACTTGAGTTGGTGAAACTGAGGTCAAGTTTCAAGTCTGCTGTGGGGCTAGCTTGAAACAGACGCCGTGCGTTATTCCAACATGACCACCTCTAAATTGGTGATCGCGTGGAGATTGTCCACGTTTGAGTTGTGCCATGCCATGGATGTTTTTTTTTTTGGAGGCACACTACCTACTAAGGATTCTGCGACCTGCCCTACGTGACCGAGGAAATCATACGGAGAATACGGCGAGTAACAATTCCACGTTCGGTTCACGAAGCACGCCGCGCGGCAGTGTTGCGTTTGGCGAGCCACCCTTTTGCTGCCTGAACGGAGGAAAGGCTCACTTGGTGGAGATAAGGAGGAGCGCATAAAACGCCCTGCTGTTTTTCAAGTACAGGGTGGTTGCAATTACTCGACGGAGCACTGCTGTCGTTAGGGCCGGCGCGGAAATGCGACACGTGGCGTCTTCGTGTCCCAGGAAAAGCCACAACGCCGAGTTCCGCCGAAGACGGACGTCGGACCACCACGCTGTGCGTCTCTGACTCATCGGCTGCTGACGCTTAAATCAGCGCCAGATGTCCAGCCGCATGCCATCGGAAGCGCCTGGCCCGTGACCGCCGTTCGACAAGCATGGGTGTTCGGCCCGAGCGGAGAGATGACAGACTCATCACACCCCACTTGCTGGAAGCAATATTCGCTGGATGAGACAGCATCGCGGGAACGATACACGTGCTTGAGTGGTGTGTGTGTGTTTGTTGGGGGTGGTGCCAGGATAATGACCCTTGTGGGTGCTGTGGGACATGGCTTTGGACAGTGCAGTATGGACCTATTCCGCGATATAGGAATCTGGGAAGAGGAGATTGTATTTAATCAGCCCTCGCGACCTGCTTGGTGCCGGGGAGGATCTAGCCTCTCGCGGGGGGGGGGGGGGGGGGGGGCTCGCGTTAGGTGACACCTAAGAGGGGGCGTGGTCAAGACTATTTTTACTAGCAGAAAAGCTCCTTGATAGCATAAATACTGTAAAGTGTAGATACTCATAGTGGCTTCACTCATTTGTCCTAGTTCGCGATGGGAAGTGTACTACGAGCACACTAATGTGAGGGGGAGTGACAAAGACTGGGGGATGCGATGGCCCCTACCGCGCCCCTCTGGATATGCCGCTGGCATGGTGTACTTGTTCAATGAAGACACTTTCAATGTAGAGCTTCGGGCCAGAAAGCTCTTGCCATGTAAATATTGTAAATAAACCTTCTCTGTAAAGTTCACCTTCATCCTGCTTCGGTATCTTCATCCCAGATCCCCGGTGGTTGCAAAGGCCGGTCGCAACAGCAGCTTCTGTCTATGCTGCCGCTCAAAGAAGGCGGGGATAATCGAGGTCAGCCTGTGCCTTCTATTTCTCAGCTGCTGATGGCGCTGAGAATTTATGGCGCTGGGACATTTCAAACAGGGACCGGGGACCTCGTCTACATTCCACATTCCAAGAATTGCCACGCTGTCGGAAAAGGGACCATGTACTCTATGATGATGCACTTCCTGCAGCCGGCAGAATTTTATTAGGTTAAGCAGGACTTCCATGAAGTGACCAAATTTCCTGGCGTGACGTGATGCATCGACTGCAAGCACGTGTGGATGAGAAGTCCCGGCGGTGAAGGTACCGAAGCGTTGAGCAACCGCAAATGCTATTTCTCCTTCAATGCGCAGGTAAGAAGTAAAATTTGAAAGTCTTTGAACAGTTTAGTTCGTTGGTATTTTTTTCGATCAATGCGCGGGTCCTGAAAATCTTTCCATACAGTAATCAACGTGCTTCTGTTTAGCTATGGTTGTCTTGCACTCGCGAAATAAAAGCAAAAAAATAATGCAAAAGTTATCCGAGGAGCCATCCGAAAGTTATCCTAGAAGTTATCTGGCATGTTTTGCTGGACTCGAGGTCAGTCGTTTTGTTTTTAAACCCAAAAGTATTTTTATAATGAATGTTATTTTTATAAAGCACACTGCAATGAAGTTTTATTAGGCTTTTCTTGCTGCTTGCCCCGCAACGCAGATTTTGTGAAGGTTTTCGAAGGAACAATACTGGCTGTATATTTTTGTCATCAAAATACACTCTGATCGATCATGACTCGGTGCAACAGCATTCATTTCTGCTGCACGGGTTGCTTATACCGAACCCACAAAGCGAAAGGCAATGTAAAATGCCCTGTTTTTTATTATTGGTATGCTGCTGCTTTGCTGCAGGTGGGGGCTGGACCACAACTTCAGTTTTCGACATTGTTTCTGGCTTGCCCGGCTCTATTCATGACAACAGAATTATTGACAACTCCCGTTTGCGGGTGCTCTACGAAGAAAAACGGGTGCCCAGAGTACTGTTGGCCGACGCTGGATTCACATGCCAGCCATATTCATTCACACCATTTTCAGAGCCAGGCTTCACGGATACACCCAAGGGAAGGTTATTTCGCTTGTCAGTGCATGGTCCTAGAAAATCGGAGCACGTTTTTGTTGTGTGACATTGAATCCAGTCGCTTCTGGAGTGACGCACAACATTCTTTTATCAGCCCAAGCAACAAAAAGCCCAAATAAAGACTCGGAACGCCGTTCAGAGGGCTTTCAGCGTGTGGAAGAAGTGTTTTATTTGCCTGGATATGGGCATGCAGCACAAGGCCGAAAGCATCGTGCTCATAATCACAGCTTGTGCTGCACTCCACAACTTGACCTGTTTAACTTGTAACCAGAGCCTCCCGTCCAAAGGGTTCCACAGCCTTCGCCAGTCACTATAGTGACAACCAGAACAGTTCACCGGTCACTTGTTAATCGCCTCACCAACAGCCGTTCATCAAATCAAGCATAGAACCTGATAATACGCAAGAGATTCACATATAGGTGAAAACTGCCTATATCTCGACACTCGGCCGTACACCCTTTTTCTAGGGCTCTTGCGCAGGCCCATCCGCTTGTTATACTACATGCATTAAAACGTGCACTTACAAAGTTTCATCATTTTATGACAGATATATTAAACTGCTGCCTGTGAAGCCTGTTTGTTTTTAATTAGTTTTCAATCTGCAGTGTTTCAATCTCAAGTTTTTGCTTTCTTAGCTTCTTCTTGTGGTTTGAAAGCTCGAGCTTTCGCACTTGGTGGTCAGACTTTCTTTTGTCTGCCGGTTCCAGCATCATGTGATGGTGGTCATCTTGCAAAAGCCGGACACAGACTGCGTGCTCTCCTTCAGGACTTCTGAATGAATTTCCTTTTCAGCGGCCAGCGTATTCTATGAAACAGCCATCTCGACCCTAGGCTGCAGCAGTTACTGCAGAAGTGCTACAGACAGCAGCTCCGGCGGCTTGGTGGCTGTTTACACAACAGCAGCGTTTGCTTCGGCACAAAGCTGTGCTATAAAAGTTGACCTGCCGTCCTCTTCGTTTCTTTTTTTCGCCATGCACTGCAAAACCTAATGGTCATGACTATTTGCAGTCAGCGCTCACATTTATACCGAATACAAAACATGTGGAAATATCAAAAGTGATCCAGTCATGCATAACACGTTCCGCTTACCAGTTTTATGGCACTCTCGGTTTTCTCTTGCAGTTTCCTCTTTCCACTTGAAGTTTGAAGTTTGAAGTTTTATTCACACGGCAATAAATACATTTTGTTTACAAACACTGTATGACTGCTTTAGGTTATTTCAGCAGTTATTTAGCTGCGTGTGGTCAACGGGTGATTCCGTGGTTGGAAATGTAGCGCTTGGCAATATCTTCTTTGGTATTACTTTATTTTGCTATCAACGCAACACCAGTTTTCTTGCAGTCAAAGATCTGCTAGAAGTCCCTCACGAGAGCGATAAGCACAGTCTTTTCGTCTTCGGTGAAGCACAGTGCCACCTTGCGTTGAGCTCTCTCTTGGGACGATAGCGTACCTTGCTGGACAGTTCGGAGGGAATGGTTTTTTCCTATTGACACGACGATTTCGCTCAAAAATGTGACGAGCTTGGCCTTTCTTTCCCCAAAAGTGATTTCCTGGTACAGATTTTCTGTGACTTTTGTCTCATTTGGTGCACCCATGTGGGGTTTTACAAATGCTAGAAATATAGCTGCAGCACAAAGCTACAAAACTTTCTCAGATAAAAAAAAGCGGCTCCTACTCGGAGTTTCTCCTCTTACTAATAGAATGAATTTTTCGGTAAAAACGCGAAGGTTTTATTTAGTTTTCCTCATAACTACACATGTCAAAAGGGTGAACGAACCTATAGTTCACCTCGCAGGCCTGTGCGCTTTTCATTGTTCTCAACAAAGCTTCCAGCACACAACATCCTGAAGCTGACCACGATCTTGCCCTACCCCCTGCCTCTCACAAACATGCAATGCGAATTAGTGTCCCCTTTCCCCGTCCGCCGCAGCGGTCTCATTTCAGTGGAGACAAAATGACCATGGCCCTATACTGTTCCAATTCGATGCACGCGCGGATCCAACAGTACGATTTGCACCGCATCGTCAGTGCTTCTGGCCTCACGTTATCAACCCGCCATACCACGTGACTCCTTCAGACGCCTTTATAAGAGCCATGCCGCATCGCTTCAACTTCAGTGGGTGTGGCGGACCAGGCCTCGCCATGCTGCCTAATAAGCCGTTCCTCTGCGTTATGCAGGTCCTACTGGCGCAGTTGGCCGCTCTTCAGTCGGTCGGGATTCAGCCGGACGGGACTCAATTCGATGCACGCGCGGATCCAACAGTCCTACTGGCGCAGTTGGCCGCTCTTCAGTCGGTCGGGATTCAGCCGGACGGGACTCAATTCGATGCACGCGCGGATCCAACAGTACGATTTGCACCGCATCGTCAGTGCTTCTGGCCTCACGTTATCAACCCGCCATACCACGTGACTCCTTCAGACGCCTTTATAAGAGCCATGCCGCATCGCTTCAACTTCAGTGGGTGTGGCGGACCAGGCCTCGCCATGCTGCCTAATAAGCCGTTCCTCTGCGTTATGCAGGTCCTACTGGCGCAGTTGGCCGCTCTTCAGTCGGTCGGGATTCAGCCGGACGGGACTCAATTCGATGCACGCGCGGATCCAACAGTCCTACTGGCGCAGTTGGCCGCTCTTCAGTCGGTCGGGATTCAGCCGGACGGGACTCAATTCGATGCACGCGCGGATCCAACAGTACGATTTGCACCGCATCGTCAGTGCTTCTGGCCTCACGTTATCAACCCGCCATACCACGTGACTCCTTCAGACGCCTTTATAAGAGCCATGCCGCATCGCTTCAACTTCAGTGGGTGTGGCGGACCAGGCCTCGCCATGCTGCCTAATAAGCCGTTCCTCTGCGTTATGCAGGTTAGTGTTTATTATAGCTCTATCAAAAGTGACTATCGTGGCCTCCTGGTCCTGCCATGCCCACGCCAGTGTCTTGAAATTTTATGCAATGTTTTTTGTGCATGCAAACTTTTGTTATGTGGGGATGTTGAGTTGAACCCTGGGCCGAGCACTGAAGCCTTATTGACTAAACTGCTAGAAGGCCAAAATAAGTTGGTCACAGAGATGGCTACTTTGAGGGATCAGCAGTCCAACATGGAAAAAATGATTTCAGACCTTAACAAGCGTTTTCTCGAATTTGGAATGCATATCGATCGAATAGATGGCCTAGAACAGGCGGTCAAATCGCTACAAGCGAAGGTAGCTGACATTGATGATAGGAGCAGGCGTTCAAACCTGGTTTTGTTTGGCATTCAGGAGGGCAGCACTGAAACTGAGACAACTCTTCGCGCTGAGGTGATTGACAACCTTTTTTGGGACAAGCTAAACGTAAGATGCAGCTCTGTTGCAAGAATCCACCGCATTGGAAAGCCGGGTAAAATGAGGCCAGTAATTGTATCCTTTCAAAATTATAACGAAAAGCAGGAAGTTCTTAAAAACGCACGAAAGTTAAAGGGAACAAAAATTTCCATTCAGAATGACTATTCGGTGGATACTCTAAGGAAACGCAAGCTTTTATGGCAAAGTGCCAAAGAAGAAAAAAAACAGGGCAAGAAAGTGATTCTTCTGCATGATAAACTGCGAATAGATAACGAACTATACGTATGGGATGATGTCACACATTCGAGGGTAGAACTGGTTACTCGGCGAAAAGTTTCCTCCAGGGATTGACAGATACCTTCTCGCCTTGAGGAACTGCGCCTCTTAAATATCAATGCGCGTAGCATTGTGAACAAAAGTGATAATCTTGAAGCTTTAATCTTGGGATACAGCCCTCATGTTGTTGTGATCACTGAAACTTGGCTCCGAAGTGAAGTTCACGACAACAGTATATTTCCGCCTTCGTACCAAGTATTTCGTCGAGATAGAAGTTCAAAAGGAGGTGGCGTTGCCGTCCTGATTAAACATAACATTTCAGCAGCACTTTCAAAACAAATCAATAACCATGAAACTATTACCTTGAAATTGTCATGCTGGGGCTTTTCCTTAGTACTAGTAGCCATTTATCGCCGTCCCGATGCTCCACCGGAGTTTTTGCAGGATTTATGTGATCACGTCTTGGGTTTTAGACAACAAAAAATAATTATTGCTGGTGATTTCAACCTTCCTGGTGTAAATTGGGAGAACCCGTTTGCTTCTAATGAACCCAGTGCCCATGTTCACAGTGTACTGGACTTATTGATGTGCTGTAATTTGGAACAGGTGGTTAGACAACCTACTCGTGTTCAGGGTAGTTCCTCTTCTATATTAGATCTTGTTTTTTTGAGCCGATGCATGACCGACTTTTCTGTGACAATTGAACCTGGTCTTTCAGACCACTATATGGTGAAGTGCGTATGCCACTTCTTGACAAAGAAAAGTGCTCCTTCTAAAACTGTCGCAGTCAAAGATTACCTTCATGCAGCGGATGAAAGCGTCTTAGACTTTCTTGACATAAACTTGAGCAATTTTGGTGGGTCTGATGTTTCTGAGCTATGGGAGACATTTAAAAGGTTATGTCTATACTGTATAGATCATTTTGTGCCAAATAAAATGAAAAGGATCGCGAAAAAAAATCCGTGGATCACCCGTGACATCTTGCATCAAAAAAGGAAACTAAAACGATTACGACGTCACCGCGCATCTCAGACAACTATTCACACAAACCAGACACTTTTAAACCAGTCTATCCGATGTGCTAAGCAATTTTATTTTCAACACACTCTACCAGACTTCATACGGACGGCTCCTGATAAATTCTGGTCGCAATTATCTCGCAAGAAAGAAGGTACTCTTCAAATAATTCACAATGATACAATCGTTGCAGATGAAACAAGCATAGCGACACATTTCAATGAGTACTTTCAAAGCGTTTTCCAAAAAGATTGCGACAGCGCACGGGCTTCTGCTACCTCTCCTTATCTCGACGCAGACATCGTGTCCCTATCTGGTGTTGTATCTATGCTTCTGAATTTAAAGACTAAAGCTTCGCCTGGTCCCGATAACATTCACAACGCGTTTCTGCGTCGATACGCTGAGATGGTTGCTAAATTCCTTGTGATCATTTTCCGCGCCTCCCTGTCTTCTTCTTCTGTTCCGATAGATTGGAAAATAGCGCGAATTGTACCAATATTCAAATCAGGAGATAAATTATTGATTACAAATTATCGCCCTATATCTATTACTTGTTCTTGTTGTAAGCTTCTCGAGCACGTCATAGCTAACTACATCACTAATTTTCTTAATGAGAACAATATATTAACCCCATTTCAACATGGGTTCAGAAAAGGTTTGTCCACTGTTACTCAACTGGTCACAGTCATACATACTTTCGCATCTGTTCTTGATAAATCCGGGCAAATTGATGTTATTTTCTTAGACTTTAGGAAGGCTTTTGATTTAGTTCCCCACAATAAACTGATTTTCAAACTTAAAAATATTGGCCTTCCAGAGTTTATTGTAAATTGGGTATCCGCGTACTTGTCAAATCGAACACAATTTGTTGATATAAATGGTCACTGTTCATCCAAACTTCAGGTTACATCAGGTGTTCCTCAGGGAAGTGTTTTAGGGCCCCTACTTTTTTTAATCTATATAAATGATATTGTTGAAGTTGTACCTGAATATGTCGGAATAAGGCTATTTGCCGATGATTGCGTGCTGTACAAGGAAATAGTTACCATGAATGATCAACAGCTTTTAAATACCTGCCTTGATAACGTTTACCAGTGGTGTAAGCAATGGGATATGAAGCTAAACTCAGACAAAACAGTGTACATGAACATCACTAGAAAGAAAAACTTCTCTTCTTTTCCATATGCGCTACAAACTCACGTACTCAAGGAGGTCAGTGTGTATAAGTACCTTGGCGTAACGATAACCAAAAATCTAAGTTGGAATATGCATGTATCGAACATTTGCGCATCCGCCTTCCGTAAGCTATGCTTTCTCAAGTACAAACTTCGTTTTGCCCCGTCATCAGTGAAGCTGTTAGCCTATAATACCATCATTAGACCTACTCTCGAGTATGCGTGCGTCATTTGGGACCCATACACTAGAAAAAACATTCATGCCATAGAAATGATTCAACGTAAATGCATCAGGTTTATATTTTCTAAGTACCGCATGACAGACTCCCCTACAGCTATCATGAAAGAAAATAATATACAAGAACTCCAACTTCGTCGCAAAATTCTGAGATTAAAATTTCTTTTTCAGTTAAAACACAAACATTTCGCACTAGATGCCTCTACGTTTATACAACCACTGACGTCACGAGAAACTAGAAATCGCCATGCTGCGTCAATAACACCATTCCAGACACGTACCAACACATTTAAGTTCTCTTTTTTTCCTAGGACCATTGTAGACTGGAACGCCCTGCCGTTTGAGTCGTTACAGAACATTGAACACTTTGATTTTATCACTTCATAACGTTAAGCCCCAAAATGCTCCTATCGCTGCGCCATATGTTTATTGCGAATATGTATTGGTGTGTATAGTTTTGTGTAAATATACTTAATTTGGTCACGAATTGTTACCAATTTATGTGGTGAAAATTGCTGTTGAATATTAATTGTCATGCGTACATTTATTAATTTTGTGTGCCTTGACTGCTGATTGCTTGTGATTTTTTTACAAGTGCTCATTTCCACTCCTGCATGGGCTCTGAAGTGAGCCTGCAGTATTCTGTAAATAATAATAATAATAATAATAATAATATCAGTGCACGATAGAGAACACCAGGTGTACAAAATTTCCTAGGCCCTCCCGTACGGCTTCCCTCCTAATAACATGATGATTTTTGGACGTGAAACCTCCTATTCATGTCGTATATGCTCCTTGGTGGAATGCCAGCTAATGACAATGCAGATACCAAATAAAAAGTAGATAAAAGTTACTATTATGACCCCTACCCCCTAATAAAAGCATACCGTAGAAGCCCGCGACACTCACCCGCACTTTTTCTATTATCAATAATCAAGACAAACCATTAAAATCTCTGATGCGGTATAGCTGTTTTGTCGGATTAGGACCTCCACATGGGTTTGCACAGGGTCTTCGTACACTGGGTTTCTAGTAATTGTTGCTTTTTTGTATAACATCCCTGCATTCGGGAGTTAGAGTTAACAAGGGATGTCTGCGGTATTATGGATGCAGGAGTGTCATACTGTAGTGACCTGTGAACAATAGTGGCGAGAATATATTTATTGTGATTGAACACAATGAGAATACAATGAAAATGTAATAACTAATTGTCATCAACAGAATGTCCATGTGAGTGCATATTAGGCGAACGGCTCAGTTTTGAATGACTTGCAGACACGCAAGGTAGCTATTGTAAGGTGTTTCCCCATGATTTAAAGTTGTAGTTACCACGAAAATAAACGCAAGCACATTGAAGTGATATGAGAGCACAAAAAAAGGAATTCAATCAAAATTTGATGAGAGCAAGTCTACAGTAGGCCCTTTTTTACGTTAGAGACGATAGATGACATTTAAGGTGGCGATCAAGTTCCACACCTAAAAATGTACTATGATTAGCGGCAGGGATATTGTAATTGTTAATAGAAATGTTTTGAGTAAAAGTGAACGAATCCTGATGTGAGGAAAAGACGACAATGTTGGTTTTAGGATGGTTAATTTGCAGCTTATTTCCACACCACATACATATTTCAATATATCTTCAATTAGCTTGTTTCTTAGCGTAGACATGCAGCAATTAGAATTATAGATCGCTCTGTCGTCAGCATATAAAGTATAGTTAGATGGGTAGAGGCAAGCCAGTGAGTCATTAATATAAATTTGGAATAGTAAGGGACCAACCACGGACCCCTGCGGTATACCTATGTTATCAGATGCTTCTTTATAATAAAAACCACGTACGTTGATGGTTTGTTGTTTACCTGTAAATAAATGCTGATTAGGAGCAAGGATGAACCGGTTATGCCAAGAGCTTCGAGTTTTGCGAAAAGAATGGGGTAATGCATGTCGAATGCTTTAGAATGGGCTATGATTATGGATGCTGCGAATTCACCTTTATCAGTTACACTTTCTAAGGTAATTGGTACGTTATAGAAAAGCTACATTTGTTGAAAAGCCGAAACGAAAGCCGTAGCGCTCGAGAGGAAGAATACTAAATTTATGAAAAGAACTTGTGATTTGCTTTTTTATTATTTTTAGATTATTTTACTTAAAAATGGGAGATCTCACATACAGAGGTAATCGATGATACGCGAAGCGCGAATGAGGAAGGCTCATATGTCAATTGAAAATCAGCACAAAGTTGCGAGGCGCACGTAAATTATGCCGTACATGACTTGCTTGTCCCGATTATCATGTTTGGACGTGTCATTTACCTTCATCGTCTATCCACGTCACGTAAGACCAAATTAGCTAGGTATATGTAAAGCAAGCGAAACGGCTGCAAGCACTCTGTGAACGTAGCAAGTAGTCATGTTTTATATAAAACGCGTGTCCTGATTATCATGTTTGGACGTGTCATTTACTTTCGTCCTCCGTTCGCGTCACGTGATAGCCAATTTGGTATATGTGAAGCTAGCAAAATGACTGTGAGCGCATCATGAGTGTGGCATGTAGTCATGTTGGTATACGACACGCATCTTATGATTATCATGTTTGCACCAGCGACACCTTCGTCGTCTATTCACACCACGTAATACCAAGTTCTGTATATATGAAGCTAGCGAAACAGCTGTGAGCGCATCATGAGCGTGGCACGTAGTCATGCTCCAGCATGACACGCATCTCATGACTCTCATGATTGCACCAGTCGTATACCTTCTTCATGCATTCACGACCCCGTAACACCAAATTTGGTATATGTGAAGCCACCAGCGTAACGACCACAAGCACATCATGAGCGTGGCGTGCAGTCATAACTGACGACTTACATGACATGCATGCCATAATTTCCACGTTAGGGTATGACACTTGTGTTCGCTATGCAATCACGTCATACCATGCCAGTTTTGCAACATCTCATGTCAACGAAACAACCGAAAGAGCAGCAAGGCCACGAAATGTAAATCATGACATTCATGACATGCATGTGTTGATATTGAAGTCATTACTAGTCAGTTATGCTCATCATACAATCATGTTACGACAGATACCATTAACGAAACTGCCAGGAGAGCTAAAAGACGTAGGCGGTTAGATAGATAGATAGATAGATAGATAGATAGATAGATAGATAGATAGATAGATAGATAGATAGATAGATAGATAGATAGATAGATAGATAGATAGATAGATAGATAGATAGATAGATAGATAGATAGATAGATAGATAGATAGATAGATAGATACGCTCAAGGTCACCGAAGTTCGCTCATTTAAAAATGAGAGAACGCAGAGGTCTGTAATTCTGTTACTGTGTACGATCAGCTTTTATGAAAACAGCTAGCACGCGACCACGTTTTAGTTCACGAAGAAAAACACCAGATATAAATCCGAAGTTGATGACAGGTGAAAGAAAGTGAGCAATCTGTTTTTCGAGCGATTTCATGTGGCGAGGTTTTATATTATCAAGGAAAACACTCGTGGACTTAAAAGCCTTGCTGCATAACTTCAAGAGTGGTCGGGAAAATTAACAAAAAAGGGATGAGGCAGGGGATTCATGATGTGTCGTACCTTGTCGGTTTCCGCCATCGTCGGGTTGACATGCCGGCAGAGGTCGAGGATGTCTTTGATGTAGCTGGTGAATGTCTCACCAGCTTGTTGGGACCGGCTTCGCAGTCGTTCTGCGAGAAGTTTGCGCACCCCAGGGCGTCGAAACACAGCTGCGGTGCAAGTTTTGAAGGTCGTTCAAGGAGGAAAATGCGCTTCGTGGTTTCTGTAACACATCTTGGCGGCATCCGTTAAATAAAACATCACTGTACCGAGCTTCATGGGATCGTCCCATTTGTTGGTAGTGCTCACTCATTCATAAAATTCCTCCAGCCAATCCTCAGCGTCGTTAGTGCCACTGAAGATGCCGGGCTCTCGCAGGAGCTGAGAAACGAGACAGCCCCTGTTTGTCAAAGTCAGTGGGGCTGTTGAGACAGCGTCATGAGACATGACGTAAGGCAGCTTTCGGCTACGCAATTTTAGGGCCGGGGAAAATCGCAGCAGCCTCCACCAAAGTATAACGTAAACGCAGGGCGAAAAGCGGCAGCAGTGTCGGGACAGTAGCAGTAAAAGGTGGTCGGGAATACGGGTACTGAGCAGCAGCAACCAGGAAGTTCTAGCAACATGTTGATGTCACTGTAGTAGTGGATAACGCCATCAGTGTCAATAACGTGTCAGACTCAATAACGCCATCAAACAATTTGAGACTCCTGAATCGACAAAGCATCTCGAGGGAACTAAAATCACTGGTGCCCAACGAGATCGAGAATATTCGAGTGAACCCCCGAAAGATTGTCTTGGCCATCGACGTCATACACCAGGCATCTCTGCATCTTCTGACCAAGATCACAGACTTCGATGGTATCTAAGTTCGACTTCGCATTCCACTTAGCAGTGACCGATGGTGCTAGGTGTGACATACGATGTGGACATCTCCATTCTTTCTGGTGACCTTCCAATGCTGATCAAGGGACTTAGTGAACATAGAACCATCACTGCTGGGTAACTCACATTGCGTAAAGATTGTCTTCAAAGACGACACAGTGCCATTCCACGTGAATGTGGGTCGTTTTCGTCCTGTGGTCGGTCTATTTACACCAAGACCGGTTCATTGCCATGAATGTAAAAAAGGGTCATGCGAGCGGAGTTGGCGGGAACGTGGTGACTTGTCCCCACTGTGCAGAACCACACAATGCAGAGTCCTGCCGTGCAACCACCCTGAAGTGCCCCAAGTGCCATGTATTGCTTGAGGCGCCATCAAAAGACCGTTCATCAGTGGGAAAATCACAGCGTATCCACGGAGTGAATGATGATGACTGGGGCGAAGCTTCGGTCCATCCCTCCGTCCGTGCGTGCGTCCGTCTATCTATGCATCCGTCCATTCGTGTATCCGTCCGTCTGTCTGCCTGTACGTCTGTCTTTTTGTCTGTCTCGCGAGGAGCATGACACGCCACGGCCCTCCGCTCCACTTAGTATACGCCCCAGCAACGAGGCGACGACACGAGCGGCCGTGGCGACCCGCGCCCACCGCTCTGCTTCGTCCATGGCCCACCAACGATCCGCCACGTACGATGACGATCCTTGAGGCTGAGAGAGGCACTGGTTCTCCGTGCACCCAAGTACAGCCCACGCTACAGCCAATCAGAAAATCGTGGTACAGCGCCATGTGGAATATGTTTGCTAAACTGCAGTTTGTACGTACTTCTATGAGACAGCGTCATCTTTTATACTGTTTGGCAAAATACTGCCTCCCTTTTTTTCGCGTTTTCTTCTTCTGCTGGTTACGTCTGACGCAGGACAAGGTTATACTAACAGGACCTTTACCCCCAAAATGAATGGATTGTCTTGAAACAGATGGTACTTAATGGATCAATACACAAAGAGGTGGCTGATGGGGTGAGATGTAGACAATGACGCTCGCGTCAGCGACGAACGTCTATGGCTACTGCTGCCGAACCTGGACGGATATCGCGACTTCGTTCTCCGACAGTTCATGAACGTTCCCTCAAAGAACAGCTCTTGTGGCATCGGAGATCGACATCATCATCACCAGCAAGAAGCGCGGCTGCCATCTCGGAACGCTCGCGCTGTGTGGGAGCTCCGGTTCGCCGAAGCTCTGGTTGACCTGAAATAAACGACGTGCCACCTATGTTTTATTAAGTGAGTGTCGTGCATTGTAACAGTGGTGACGAGGACAACGATGACAACGAGGACTTCAACCAATCCTGGGCCCGCAGAGCCATGAGCGGGGGACGGCCACCAGTGTTTGAGAAAACGTGGTCAACGTTGCGAGTTCGCCTCGAAGCCTACTTCGAAGCGCAAGACATCACGGACGGGACGAAGTGACGAGCAATGTTAGTGGCCTCGCTACCGGACTGCACAATTTGAGTGGTCCAGAGACGTTGCCATCCGAGACAAATCAATGCACTTAACTACGACGGAGTACTACGAGGAGTATACTAGTTACGTCCCGTACGTCAACGAAAAAACAGCAAGTTATGTTTTTTCACTCTTTCACGACTAGGAGAGAGGGTACAGGAATTTATAGCCGAAATAAAGCAGCTGGCAGAAAATTGCAATTTGGGATCGTTGCTCGAACGCATGCTACGAGACCGAATCATGTGTGAAGTCTTAGATGAAGATGTGAGACGACATTTGCTACTCTCAAGATCCTGACGCTAACGGAAGCAGAGGATTTTGTTATTGCTGCTCAGAACGTGGCTGCGAATACTAGAAGCATGCAATCTACCGATTAGAGTAGCATCCGATTCATGCGTCAGAATCAGCCACAAACAGGGCCATCGATGGCAGAAGGCATGACACCTTGCCATAGGTGTAGCAGTGAAGCTCACTCGAACGAGCAGTGGTATCACGTCTGTACGGTCTGCCGCCGATGCAGTAAACGAGGACATGTCGTTCGAATCTGCCGAGAAAAAAATCCAGTGAAAGCCCTGTGGTGCTTACGTCCTGTCGGCAGCAGCTGGAGATAGCTCGGAAGATGACAAGAAACTCTATACTGTAGTGGCTCATAAAAGGAGTACTGGCCGCATGGTTAAGCCAATTTTCAAGAAAATTACTTTAGATGGTGTGCCGGTTACCATGTTGGTCGATATGGGGTCACCTGTTAGCGTTATTTCAATGAGCCTGTTCAAGCACAATCAAAGCAGATGGCCACCTTCAAGCAGCACCACTCTGAAATTGTCATGTTTTTTGGCAGAACTTCCAGTGGTTGGACTAGTGCACATGAAAGCGACCTGTGAGGGGCACAACGTACAGGGTATCCTGGTTATCGTCGATACACCTGGACCAGCGTTATGCAGAAGGGATACCATCAAGGCGTTTCACAATTGTGGAGTTGCCATGTTGAGGCCAAATGTTGTCGCAAGGAAGACGACACAAGCCAGGAACTTCACACTTTGCTTAAGGAGTCCGAAGATGTGTTTGCGCCAGGCTTAGGACTATACAAAAATTCACCTGTGAAGCTTATCTTGAAAGAAAATTCAACACCCCGTTTTTGCAAAGCACGTATGGTGCCATACGCTTTCACAATCAAGGTGTCTGATGCTATGGACCAGTTGGTTGCCGACGGTGTGATATCAACAGTTATGGCAGCAGAATGGGCAACGCAAGTGGTTCCAGTTGTTAGACTGATGGGTAAATTCCACTATGTGGAGATTTTCGGCTGACAGTGAACACGGCAACAGTGACTGAACAGTACCCAATACCTCTTGTGACATCTTCGCCGACTGAATGGCAGTGAAGTATTTAGCACACTGGATTGGACTCAAGCATACAACCATCTGCCTCTGGACGACGAGTCCAAGAAGCTGACAGTCATAAACACTCACAAGGGACTATTTTGCTTCAATAGGCTTCCTTTTGAGATTAGCTCAGCTCCGGCCATCTTCCAAAGAAATATGGATTCCTTATTCAAGGATCTCCCGGGTGTACAAGCCTATCTGGATGACATCATAGTGTCTGAAAATCGCAATGACACTTCGTTGCTGAAGCAAGTATTGCTGCGCTTACGGGGCTATGGTATCAGGTTAAACATCAAGAAATGCAAATTCAGACAAGAAGTCACTTTTCTTGGACATCGAGTTGACGCTAATGGGCTCAACCCGAAGGACGACCACATTGAAGCAGTTCTTCAAGCACCAGTCCGTAAGTCAGTGAGTGAAATGAAATACTTTTTGGGCTTAATCAACTCTTATGTCAATTTTTTACCAAATCTTTCCACAGTTATAGCGCCATTATCCAATCTGCTAACCAAAGGAGCTACAAGGAAACGGCAGCAGGTACACGAGGAAGCAGTTTGAAAGGTGAAGCAAGCTACACAAAGGTCAAAGTTATCGACACATTTTGACTTTAACAAAACTTTGAAGTTGGAATGTGACGCTTTATCGGTAGGAGTGGGGGCAGTACTTTCACATCACGTCAATGGCACTGACTATCCTATTGTATTTCGCTTTAGAACTTTGTTCGAAGCGGTACAAAACTACTCCCAGCTAGAAAAAGAAGCATGGGCCTTTGTATTCGGCGTGACGCGATTTAAGGACTACTTATACGGCAATCACTTAGTTTTGGTGACCGACCAGAGCCATTCCTCCCATGGCAGCGGCAAGGATCCAGAGGGGGACTCTTCTCTTGGACAATTGTAATTACACATTGCAGTATCACTGGCGAACCGAAAACTCAAACTCTAATGCTAAGGCCTTAAGTTGCCTGTCATTACCGAACACACTACACGATACCAGCACAGAAAATCCGCCAGAGTATGTCCAGTACTCGGATTGCTTGGAAGAAAAAGTGATTAGTGTCAGCGATGTGGTACGTTTTACAGAAACGGATCCTCTGCTGCAGCAAGTTCAATTCTGGATTAAGAAAGGCTGGCCGAAAATTTTGTCTGAAGAGCAGAGCTGTTTCCGGCCGTTCTTTAGCAAGAAGGCTGACCTCACTTATTACAAAGACTCGGTCTACTGGGGACACCATATTGTCCTTTCCATGACTCTAAATAAACGCATCTTGGACTTCCTTCATGAAACAGACCCATGCATCGCGACCATGAAGAACATTGCAAGATATTCGTTTTAGTTTCCGGGTGTAGACAGTGAGATCGAGCGATTGGTGCGTAGATGCCCCGCTTGTGTACAGGCTGCGGCAATGCCTTCAGCGCAAACACCTAAACCATGGCCCACACCAGGATAGAAATGGAGCCCGTTGCACGTCGACTATGCAGGTCCTATTGAAGGACACATGATATTGGTAGTTGTAGATGCTGAAACAAAGTAAATGGAAGCAGTTTTAATGAAATCTGCAACAGCAGAAGTGACAGTGCAGGCCCTGAGGGCAGTGCTTGCGAGGTTCGGTCTACCACGTACTCTTGTGACGCGTAATGGACCTCAGTTCACGGGTTTCCAACTCCGCAGTTTCCTAGCTAAGAACTAAGTAAACCACTTGACGAAAGCACTTTATCATCCCCAACCAAATGGTTTAGCGGAGCGAGTCGTAAGAACGTTGAAGAAAGGCTCGAAGAAAAACAAAGAAATTCCGCTACAAACTTGACTTTCAAGATTTCTGTTACGTTACCACCACACGCCAGTGAAGGAGGGCACATCTCTAACGGAGCTTTTGCTGAGGTACCAAATACAAGCAAAACTCGACGGCATTATTCCGACCATGGATGCTGTTAGAGCAAAACCGTGCAACGAACGAGAACAGCGACGGCTGGTAGGACAGCGTGTTCGAACACGAACGTTCCGGCCATGGAAAAGGTGGATACCAGGTATCGTGCGGGACCAGCTGGGCAAGCGCATGATCACAGTGGACACGACTGAGGGAACGGAACGGCGGCATTTTGACCAAATGCGACGGCGGGACGTTTCAGTTTACGAATAGTGCGACACAGACACGCTACCAGCCCGTCAAGAACTTTCAGGTGAAAGCGCAAGAGATTCACCGATTCCGGCAACTCGACCTTTGCGGTGCTCAACGCGAAAGCGTCGCGCTCCTGATCATTTTAACTTTTGAGAAGGGGAGAAGCTGCAGCATCGGAGACTAACATCATCATCACCAGCAAGAAGCGCGGTTCGCCCATCTCGGAACGCTCGCGCTGTGCGGGAGCTCGGGTTCACCGAAGCCAACGTTACTAGAATAGCTATTCTAGTAACGTTGGCCGAAGCTATGGCGGACCTGGAATTAACGACGCGCCACCTATGTTCTGTTGAGTGACTGTCGGGCATTGTAACAGTTCCCATCTATGCCACCGCCACCACCACACCACCGTCAGAGAGGCCAAAAAGTACATAGGCTTCCAAAGCGGCCGATGTCTCGTGGCCTTCACTACCACCACTTCGCATTCGCAAGGAACCGGTCCAGAATGCCCCGTAGTGTAAATCATCGTCCGCAGATAATTTCCCCGAAAAAAAATCAAGAAGTCGTCACTTTGTTGAAGCCTCTCATGACCACGGTTCGCACTCTCCCCAATGAAATGACAACTCCATCAGCTCGATGCGCACGGCAAGTTATTGGTTTAATTGAAGCCAGTTCTTGCAAGCTTTTCGTGAACATCTTGAATTGTAGTCGACTTTTAAGCAACTGCCGTCTCAAACACGTTCCACTTCGGAGTGTCAAAGTGTGCGCAGTGAACGCTGAAATATGCGTGCGCCTATCACTTGTTCTTTTTCCTTCCTTTTCCTCCTCTTTCCCCTTCCTCACTGTAGTGTAGCAAACTGGGCACAACGAAGTTAACCTGCCGAATTTTTTTTTTGCCTCCCTTATTTCAAAGTGAAACATACGTGCATACAGTCCAGCCCTAGAGAGCATGTGCTAAGGAATGGAGGCTGCATGAATATATGTTTCCTTTCTCTAATAAATTCTCAGTTGAAAATGAGCACTTGTTCTCGTCATCTTTTCCTGTTTTCGCCTTGCTTTTTTGCGCTGCTTGTTACCGTCAACGGAAATTGCATCACCGTCGCGGCTCTGGCCCTCCAGGGTTCCATATTGAGGGCGCACGCCCATGTTGTATCGCAATAAGGGGGGCATGAGGGTTGAGGGGTGGCTGGGAGAGGGAGAAATCCAGCCTTGTTGCACACCCTGGCTGATGCAAATGACTGCACTTTGTCCCAGTAATGTTGGTTCAGTGAGAAGGATACCACGAAGCAGTTCATATTAATACCGCACGGGGCCATCGCTGATTATATATACCGCGCACATGGCCACCGAAATTAAGGTGGCCAAGGCTAAGCTCGATTGAGTTTCCGTTAATCCAGATGGCATAAGGAAATGCTGAAAGAGTCGCGCTTTTGAAAAGAAAGTGTCTACACTGCCTCAGATGAGAAGCTTTACCATTAGGTTAAGTAAGTTTTATTTGGTCCTGGAGAAAGCACTCAAACACCCCCGAAGGACATGTTTCGCTCATGAGTTTATGATGAGCAGTCCGCCAGGCGCGCGCTTGTATTCATTATTAAATTATGCACGTACGTACACAAACCAAATAGAGCCGGGGTACAGATATCCTGCGCCGCTCAACTGTGCTCAAGAGGCGCGCCTGCTAGCGAGACGATTCGAAGGCAGCGTCGTTGGCTCACTGTCTAGGGGCCTCCGCGGCAGGTTTTGGGATGGTAACGCATCTGCGTAAGCCACCTGTGCTTATAGCCTGCGTGCAATAAATGGCTCAAGTACTGTCGCGGCACTCAAACACTGTTACAAGGTTGCCGAACTGTGACTCGTATACAGAAGGCATTACGGGAGTCACGGTAAGCAAAGTGCTTGCTGCACTTGTTCGCTGAAGGCTTGGGGCCTTTTCTTATTCTGTGCTTGACTGTCTACTTCTACTTCAGCTTCGGGTCCTTAGCATAGTTATGAAAGCTGACCCCCCTTTTCAAGAGTAGATGAGTGCGCTTAGGCACGGAACAGTACTTCCCCATTGCGCAGCACACACCACGAAGACAAGCATCTGCAGTTCTAAGAAACAAAGTGCCGTGCTTCTGAAATGAGCGGCAGAAGCAAAGACCTATGGTTATTCGAATAGCATCGGTAGCCACCATGCACGAAATAGCCAACTGAATTGCTTCGCTGTCAGTTATACTGCGGCGATGGCTTCTGCAAGACATCGGGCCTACGTAGCACACAAAAGTGCGCAAATCCCTTCTCTGGCGTCATACAAGCATGGTTCGCAGCGCCGCCATCAGTCACGCACTAGGCGAATCATCCAGCTCATGGAACTTCCGGACAGCCAGGAGCTGGACGTTGTAGTTGGGATCACTGATAGCAGCGATGCGCGAGACTTTTTAATAGCAGTCCTGCAACGCAGGACATGTGTTGCGATACAATACGCGCTTGCACACTCAAGGCAAACCTTGTGTCGCCGATGTGTGCAATCCGACCCCTAATAAGTCAGATTTGGTAATTATGGGCTACTTTGTTTTTAGTAAATGCTGTGAACGATCCATTGTCTGCCGAAGTGGTTTATATTATAGAGAGTATAGCTGTCTTACAGTAATTATCTCAGGTGTTGATTGCCAGTACGGCAGCGGTAGAAGTTACTCATCAGCGATTATCATGCATTTACTTATGCGCCCTGTCACTAGCAATACACTGCAGGAAAAATATTTTAAATAGAAGGACAGTGTGGTCAGAGGAGAGAGCGCCTGCCCGCCTCCTTAGGGTAATTGTAAAAGCTAAGGCCCTTTTCACGGGTGTATAAAGTGCACTTAGGCACTAAGTACTTCACCATGGCGCAGCACTCCCCGCGGAGAAAAAAATAGATTCTTCAATAATATTCTGTCACGAGAAACAGAATGATCATTCTTAGTTACGAATTTTATCCCCTTGGAGGCGTTCTGTATCGAGTTCATGCATGTCCACGTGTTTACAGGACCAGAGCCACGACGGTGATGCTGTTTTCGTTGACGGTAGCAAACAGTGCGAAAAAGATAGACGAACAAACAGGAAGAAATGACTAGAACAAGCACTGACTTTCAACTAAGAATTTTCATCTAAAACGCAAACATATATACCGACAGCCCCTATTTCTTTGCGAATGCTCCCTGCGACTAGACTGTATATATATATGTTCCACTTCCGAATAAATATTCTCAGTTGAAAGTCTACGCTATTTCTTGTGATCTCTTCTTGTAGGTTTGACTTGCTTTTTCGTGCTGCATCCACCATGAATTCATAAGTACTGGCCCAGCTATCGACACCTTTGTCCATTGACAGCCTCGACTGCGCATTCAACAATGCCACCTGCATCATACTTCGTCTTCGCCCTCGGTGAGACCCCGCGAAGTTTCGCAAGGTTCATTCAGATATTTGTAGATTCTGAAGAAAGACATGCGTACTGATTTTCAACACTCGAAATAATTGGTATTTAACGGTTGAAACAGTAGATGACGAGCGAGAACTCGCACACATTGTTTGACTTCCTTAACAGCAATGCGGTAGGTGCCATCGACGTGCTCATCAGCCATCCGGGAGAGTTTTCGGCCCTGTCGATCGCGCCGCTACTAATGGTGTCATCTATTGGCAGATTCGGAGAACTTCCGGTAATACTTTCTTCTGCTCCATGCGGAGCAAGTCTCTTCCACTGGCAGATTCAGAGTACTCTCTATATGTTCCAATGGCAGATCTGTAGCAGCTCCATCGCGAGATCCACTCCACGGAGCAACTCTTTCTGCTCCGTGGAAATCGGCGGATTCGACCGGAAGTCGGATTTGGGTGCGCCAACGGACGCCGGTCACGTCAGTTGCACCTCGCATTGGAGCTCATGTTTTGGTCGCGTAGCGTCACTGTGCCCAGCGTCTCCACTCATGCAAAGAAAGAGACGCGCGCATCGCGTTCTATTCTGATTCTGCCAATCGCTATAGAGGGAGCATGTGTGTTTTATTAGTAGATCTCCTCCTGTTGCCCTCCACCAGATCAGAGTACTCAGGCGCAGCTTTCAACGGCCACTCCGTGTCCACCAATTAATGACACACTAAAGCACGTTCACAATTACACTCGAAAACGTTTGTAGCAGGCGTTCGTTGACCCGTGCGAGGCTGTTCATTCGGCAAAGTTCCTGCCTGAAGCAGACGATCCGCATACAGGACCAGTGGCTGCTACAACGTGGTTGAGAGCGAAGTCCCCGCTCTGACGTCATACGTGGGAGGACCACACCCAAACATTTCGAGGCAAATAATGGAACCCCAGTCTTTCGTTCAAATCGAGTAGCTGTCGTTGCGATCTCTTTAGAAGGTCCCGAGCCAAAATACTCCGAAAGGGCTTGTAGGGAGAGATATCTCTACTTCACTATATTCTCTTTCCCTGTCTTCCCATTGTAAGTAGAAACACAAAGAAAAAATGTAACGTAAGATAATAAACTAGGTTCAATCAAACTAAAGACCATTAAAAAAACTGGCTGACATTTTTTAGTATTTTGTCTATTGGGAAACAACGTGCGTTGATAGAGTCTCCAACAGTGCGGTTTTAAGGTGCAGCGAAAGTTTGAAGGCTGAACGATGCTGTCCAAATGCGTGCATAAATGTTTCATCGAACGTCTCTGTAGCGTGAGGCAGGTTAATGGCCCAATATACAGCCAATTCAGAAAGTACATTGGGTTATCGAATGCGTGCAATGTTCCTCGAACGCACGTTCATAAGCGTACGCTCGACACCAATAAGATATATTCCACAGTTCGAACGGGGCCACAGTTATAGATGTATGGACTTTCTGCTTGACCAAAGCGTACCGTAAGCTATTTCGAGAAGCACTGTTTACACGAAGGCGATAGAGAGAGTTCCCAGATGTCGAGGAATTCAGGGTTAAAGCTCAAGTTTATTGAAAAGAGTGTGAGGCCGCAGTACACACACACACACACACACACACACACACACACACACACACACACACACACACACACATATATATATATATATATATATATATATATATATATATATATATATATATATATATATATATATATATATATATATATATAGGTATGGGATATGGCACAACGGGAGCGTTGTCAACAAGGATAAATATATTTATTTCCCAACAGTTTCGGGAGGGGTCCTCCCTTCATCAGGGGATGAGTTATACTGACATGAACTTCCAAACTTCGTTGCTGCCGCGTCCCTCTCGCCTTGAAAGATGTTTGAGAGAGTGAGAGAGAACTAAAAAAAAGAAAGAAAGAAAAAAGAAAAAAAGAGAAGAAAAAAGACGAAAAGAATAAAAAGGGGAAAAAGAAAAAAAGAAAGTGAGAAAGAGGAAGAACGTGGTTCTTCCACGTTCTTCCTCTTTATATATGATATATATATATATATATATATATATATATATATATATATATATATATATATATATATATATATATATATATATATATATATATATATATATATATATATATATATATATATATATATATATATATATATATATAGCGGTTGTGTGTGCTAACTGCTCAATTTTTTGTGTATCGGTTCTCTCTATTGTCAATGTAAAGTTACAAATAGAAATTGGTTGTTACTGATTTATCCAATGTTTGCACGGTTTTCGTTACGTCCACAAACGAATCCATTAGTTCAGTTGAATATGCTTGTTGAAGCACTTTTTTTAGATTTGTAAAGCCATCACATTGGTCATGGTGCAAGTAGCCTCGAATATCCTGTAAGTGCTCTTCTTAATGCTGCCTGTTTTCTGATTTTAGATTCTTGAAACCTTTTAGTGTTAGAACTAATGACTAATGTCACAAATGGAATCGTATTTTGCAGCAGAAGATGACCGAATGAACAAGTCTTCATCCGTGCAAGAAGGATAAATGACGGGAGGGAGCACTTTTGCAGACAATGACTAATTTATTGACTTTTGGTCTTAAAGCAGCAGCTCTATTTGGAGCAGAAGAAATGAGCACAGGCCGAAAAAGAGTGCAGAAGCCTGAAAGAGTCATTTAGGAAGATCTTTGCCGATGATCAAGTGCGTTATCTTGGTAAAAGAACTATGAGGGGATCTGCATGGAGTGATAGTACACCGCAGGAATCATTAAAATTTCGACTTGCTAGTGGATCGAGAGGATACGAATACCTCTGTGACAATGTATGGCCACTGCCCGCAGAAAGAACGCTCCAGAGGAACATTGAAAACATCAAGTTCTCGCTAGGTACGTGCCTTCTTTTTCGTACAAGAAACAGTATAAAATAAACAGTCAATCATCATTACAGCAATTTATGGTACGTCGTCTACAAGTAACCAACAAATGCGACTAATACACTACAGGGAATTAGGGTGGAACATGATACGTAGCTCAGTATGACAAATGTAAGAAGTGCCTATATCAAGCCACAGTTTTACAGTGCTTCTTTATTCACATAAAGGGGCCCTTAAATGCTTTTCATATGCATCTTGCAGCGCTAGAGTGTCTGTGATGCTGAATCCTGAGATGAGCGCAAAAATAATGATGAAAATTGGTGCTTGAAAATGGAAGTTATTAGTGCAGTGTAATCGTGAAATTTTTGTTGTCGCAAATACCAAGATGCGAAACTGGTTTTGTACTAGTGGTGACAAGGCAGCACATCACTGTCTGAGTGTTCTTATAGTATTTAGTTCACTTGATTGTATTCAGCATGTCAAAGGATCCTAGGTGGTCAAAATTTCCACTGCACTCTACTACGTGGTTTTGGCATGTAAACCCTGGCCGTTATTATTATTATTATTATTATTATTATTATTATTATTATTATTATTATTATTATTATTATTATTATTATTATTATTATTATTATTATTATTATTATTATTATTATTATTATTGGACTTGCTTCTGGCCAGTTCAGTTCCTGTTTCATTTGTTCCCAAAGCTCTTCACGCATGCCTCTCATTAAAACTGTATGGCAAGTTTACAACAGTGTGCATAATTCTAGGAATCCTTGAGGATTTCTTTCCTGCACTTGCGGCAAAAGTTGCAACGTTCAAGGCAGAGGATCGGCACGCTGTCATAATGCTTGATGAAATGCAGCTTACCCCAGGCCTCGATTATGACTGTACTACAAGTTCTGTCATTGGTAAGTGTTCATGCGGGTTCTGTTTTTTGCAGTCTGACTTTGGTGTAAAGGCGCAATGCTTACATTGTGTGAAACTTAAGCTAAAGATAATAAACAACATTTTTTCAGCTCGGCATAAAGTGTGCTCTGAAGCTGGCTTCTTTCGTAAGCTGTGAAATCAATAGCTCACTTTCTATTCATAATGCCACACGGTATTATGTATGTGAAAATTTCTGCTAAAAGGCATGTAGGTTATATTGTTTTCAAGTGCAAAAGACAACTTGCTACAGGTATGGGCTGAACCTGCACCCTTCAGATAATGCGTACTGTTTTGGTACTAAATGACAGCTAAATAACACCTTACAAGTAATTATTAGTTCTATTTAGGCATTACCTGCATCAACAAAGCATTTCTGCATTCTATATTTATTAATTTTAATCTATTGATTGATTACCGAAAATTACAATGCGGTTTACAAATATATGCTTGTGCGCTACTTTTCAGGACATCTACTTTAGCATCATCAGACCCAAGTGCACTAGCCAGTCTCGCAACACACGCCCTGGTGTTCAAGGATGCTTGGAGGAATTACGTCCAGGTGAAAACAGACAGTAGCATTGCACTTTTCAGGTAAATAATTCATTGCTCGGGAACTTTTAGAGGACAAAAGCAGTTTGTCTGGCCAACAGTGACACATTGTTCTCTCTCGTTGTACACTTTCCATTTACGTGAATCTCTGTAGACTGCGAGAGTAAATAAGCAAGCTTATCATGAAACTTTAAGCCTTCCCGCCACAGTGAAGCAGTGATTATGGTACTCGACGGCTGGCCCAAAAGATGCGTGTTCAATCCCAGCCACGGCGGTCGCATTCGGAGGGAGGTGCAATACTAAAGGCCCATGTATTGTTCAATGTCAGTGCACTCTGAAGTACCCCAGGTGGTCATAATTATTCAGAGCCCTCTGCTAGGCCATGACTCGTAATCATATCGTGATTTTGGCGCATTCAACACCAGAAATTACAACAAGTTTATTTATTTCTCAGCTGACTCCTTTGATGCAAAGCAGGTATTGGCCATACTCTTTGACATCATCAGGAAATGTGAAGCAATTGGTCTGTCTGTAGACTGTGTAACTTCTGACATGGGGAGTGAAAACCAGGCCATTTGGAGACTGTGCAGTATAATGGCCACCAAGTGCGGGCGCCCTCACACCACATGTATTCACCCCTTTGATGAAGGCCGCAGCCTGCACTTCCTTTCGGATGCACCCCACCTTCTGAAAAACTTGCGTGGTCATCTGGTGAGGCAGCAGAAGATTGTTCTGGATGATGAGACTGTGGTTTAGAACAAGTTGCCAACGAATGAGGTAAAGTACTATGTTGCTATGTAAGCTGTGAGTGCATGGCATCTTGTGGTCACGTAGTCGCCAAGAAAAACTAATTCCTTTGACTGCTTTCTTTGAAAGACCACGCGTTATAACACTTCAAAACAAAAGTAAATAGCCTCCTATGTGCTAAAGTGGTTGCTTCAGCCTGTTGGTACGACATAATGGAGGGAAACATCGCGAAATACCGAAGACCAGGCAGAGACCAGGCTGTTGTACGTGTCCTTCTCTGCCTGGTCTTCTATCTTTCAAGCTGTTTCCCTCCAATGTCTCTAATGTGCACTGCTGTATGAATGATTCTGCTTGCAATTGCCAATTAACCCTGCCAGAATGCCTGCACAAGGGGCTCTACCACGTCCAAATACAACTTAATATACATGAAATACGAATGTGAAAGCCAAACAAAGCCCACGCTGTCCACGTTTCTGCAGGTTTGATAGTTTATGCCTTTCAAATTGTCAACAAGACACACCAAATGAATCAGCACATCTGATAATCCTATGTTGCATTGTATGGCTCTACCTTATACCTGCATATTTACTCATTTCATCGTCTCTATTCCTCTGATGTTGACTGCACCCTTTCTGTTAATCTGATCGATGACCTGTTATCTACTGCAGGCATAACTTGCTCAACTTCATGTCACTAATTCAATCTGCCTCTGTTATCTCATTTACAAGCATTTACTCTCTTCATTTAGTGGTTACTACTCGCACTACTCTTCGCATTTATAAACGTTATCCATATACTTTTTTCTATCCTTCAGTGCAGTCCTTAGCTTCCTCGTGAGCTTTGCTTAAAACAAATGCACGATAGGTAAAGATAATGTGCCCATATTGTATCACCAACTAGCCCAACTTTCAGTCTTGCGATAGGTAAATACGAGTAGGGTGAATACAGCCCTTTCAGTCCTAAGGGACACTAGTAAGCTCCAAAACTCGGAAGAGCCTACAATATAACAGTTTACATGTCATATGCCTTTCTAAACTTACTTGTGAAGTTTGCTGGTTAGTCTGAAAAGGCGAAAACCTGAAAACACAACATAAATATTGCCCGAGAAATGGTTTCGTTTATGCAATTTCTTACTATGTTCGAAATGAGCTATAAATTGTTATGTACAGTTTTCCTGAATTTTTTATAATACGACAAATTCATGTGTGATTATGATTACATCAACAGCGAATTAGACCATAATGACCCGTCTTCCTTTCAGGTCTGCTTAAAGTATGTGCAGCAGCTGTGTGAAATTGATGAACAGCACCGCCTCAAGCTTGCCCCACGTTTAAAGCAGAAACATCTAAACCCAAGCCACTTCAACAAAATGAATGTTGGCACAGCTTGTGCTTTGTTCGACCACATTATCTCTGCTGCTCTGCGGCTTCTGCTTGAGCAGAAAAAAAAATTGATGAGAAAGCTGTAACAACGGCTTGGTTTTTAGATCAGGTGTTTAGGTGGTTTTCGCTAATGATGTCAAGAACACCGACCTTGGCTTTGAGTGATTTGTGTCCACAAAAGGGCAAGGAGGTTGAAATATTTCTTCGCAATTTTATTGAGATGTTCAGGAAACTTGAGATTTTTGGCCACAGCCGGCCTAAGGGATCGTGAAAGCCAGTGCAGACTGGCATGATAATAACAACTACTACAGCATTAAATCTTCGCCAAGTCCAAAGGATCGAAGTTCCTTCTCCTGAGTCGCTTCTCGCAGGACGCCCTAGAGAATCTCTTTAGTGCCATAAGAGCCGAGTACCCTGTCCCCAGAGCTACGGAATTCAAGTACACGCTGAGAATCATTGTGCTTGCGCAGTTTTTCAAGCCAAGCAAGCATGGCAGCTATGACACAGATGACTCTGTTCATTTAAAAGATTTTGGGAGCTCAAGACCAGACTTTAGGGCTGAGCTAGATGATGTGCCAATGCCTTCCATGCTTCAGTATCTAGAACCAGAAGAGCAGGCATCGCTAGAGTACCTGACAGGGCACATTGCTCGAAGCGTCGGTAAGAAGTATGGGCTTTGTGACCTTTGCAAAGACACGTTGACTGGAACTGACGCTGCTAGGGCTGGCTTGCTTTTGCAGTTAAAGAACTATGTACCAATCAAGCAATCGTTATGCATACCATCAGCATCAGTCATGTTGCTCTTGGAATGCACGGAGAGTTACTTTAGAAAAAATGAAGAGTCACTAGTAGCCGGAAAACTTCCACTCAAGCACGTTGCTGACGTGATTTCGGCAATGGAACCTGAATTTTCATCCCTACCCGCATGCGATAACATTGCTGACAAGGTTGTGCAGCAGTTCTTGTTGTGCAGACTGGGTTTTAGTTTGCGTAAAAAGAATGAAGAAATGCAGAAGAAAGCAACACAGCAAGCAAAATGTGCATCAGAAAGTGTGGGAATGCACGTAGCTGTTAATAATGTTAAATAAGATCATTTTTTCTAGTGTTTTGTAAGTGTAAGGTTTTTATCTGTGGGTTTCTTTATCTGTGTGACTAGTTCCGTGTGCACACTGGTCATACAAGAGCTATCAGTATTATTTGCTGCTGACAGCATTATTTAGAGTTGTCCGTATTACTTGGTATACATTGTTCTGTGGATTTTTGTGTGTATAAGTTGGCTTACTCTCAAACTAATGTAGCCACTTTAGTTTTTAGAAAAAATCTGAAGCTTCCACATTCAACGTCTGTTTAATGGATTCATTGTATATTGCTAATTACTGTTGCAGTTTTATTTTTCACTACTTTTTGTACGTCATACAAGACATTTTGATGCTATTTATTTCTGCGTAACAGGATTATTTATAGCTGTGTTATTTGCATATAGTATTATTGGCGTGAACTTACATCTTCCTGTGCTATTTTAAAACTAGAGTCATAACCTATTTTAAGGAGGCCATGTCACCAAGTTCGCGAAATTCATTCATGCATTTCATGTTAAACAACACATCTGAGAGCAAGCAGAAAAATATTACGTAATTTGCTTTCACAGCAAATATCTATTTGATTTTTTTAATTTAACCATACAATGACGTGGTACCACTGTGTGGGGATGAAGCGAATACTCTGGGCAATCATTGGAAGCAACTCAGGTACCACAAGCCTTTCTTGAAGGCCATGCTTTTACACACTGTACATAAAGGGAGCGATTGCAAGAGCTGTAAATAGCTTGTCTACGATGCGTCATTGTTTTTAAATGTATTTTCTAAGTGATTTGCTATGCCTTCTACTACGCATTTGAGTAAATTGCCAACACAATTTAGGGGTGACACCCTTGATGCTTCATGCCAAAGTGGAAGTTGCTGCTTGTGAGAAGAGAGTTGCAGCAGCGTTTCGGAATTTCATAAAATGTAAGCGTAGAGTCCAGAATTGTTTGTGCATAATCAAACTGGGATCTCCACTTTGTTACAATCTTAGACTGAGAATAGAAGGGCTACAGTGAGACGGCACCTTTAAAAGCGTTTGCACAGCTTGGGGCAGATGTGCTGGATATTTAATTTTTTGTCGGGCTTAGTGATTACAAACTCTTTCTTGAGCTAAGGAACGAGAGAGCACACAAGCCGGCAGTGCTTTTTTTACATTTTACATTTTATTGAGGTTGTTATGACCACATTTCAAGAAATGCACAACACTGATTAGACCCATAGCCATAGGCTAGTAAGGGGTCTAACGGGAGAAAGTATACAAGCAGAATACAATTTGTATATAGGAAAAATATCAAAACATCAAAAAACGTTGATTTTTCAACAAACGAACAAAAATACAAAAAGATACACATTGTTGCACTTTGTTCATAATTAATGAAATAATCAAGTATAGACAAAACATCAAACTATGTTTAAGGCTTAGTACATGGTCATTACTATTGATCTACATGTACCAAATATTTTTTGAGTGCGCTCGAAAAAACCCTAGAATATTTAATCTGAAGTGGTATGTTATTCTACACTTTAGCTCCTACGAACTGTAGTAAGCGTTCACTATACACGTTTTTAGTGGGTGGAAGATTAAAATTCCGCAATGTTATGCATCGAATGACACGGGACGAGGAAGAAAAGATAGATATATCGAAAGGTACACTGTGTGCAATAACATTGTTGATGGCGACTACGGTTTTATGCTGCCGTATGTAACCAAAAGGTAGAACATCCAACTCGTGAAACAAAGACTAACTGGGTTCATTATATGCCGCATAATCTATAATTATAAGTGCGCGCTTTTGTAATATCCGGATAGGATCAAGGCAAGTTTTAAAGGTCCATCCCCTTTACAAATCACTAATCAGCAACATGAGCAAATGCGAATTGTTCAGTACTCGCAACTGCATAGTGCTGCGCGAAATATGCGAGGGTACTTATTCAATCTTAATAGTTTGTTATGCATGTGCATGATCACTGAAGCATGAGAAGTTATTCATTGTACAGGTCTTAACAGTGAGCTTTATAGGAAGGATATATGTGCCCAATAACCTCGTATTGTGCCAGTGTTTTTAACCATGATTCTGCACGGTATAAAACGCAGAGTTCCGTAGAAGATTTACTTGGATAACAACTGGCGAGTATGAGCAGCCAGAGCCTTGACCCTAAATTTTAACAAGGTAGTCCTCTTGTTGAGATGCCAACTCCAGGACAATGTTTTTCTTGTTTTGCCCAGAGTTCTCCAGTAGCAATGTTATGGAGTTAAACGCTGCTGCCAGCACGTCTGATAATGTTCGTGTCAGTTGCTTCCTACCATGTATAAACTTCGGCCTTAATTTCTGCAGCTTCGATCCACCACTACAGCTGTAGCTGTCAACAAATGTCTTGACATTGTGCTAAAATGCTGTTGTTGTTTTTGTCAATGTAGCTTCACAGCGCTGTGCATGTGAATCGCCCACAATGTTGCTTTCGCTTTTGCACCCTTGTTGCCTGCGGATATGAGAGAAAGTCCAGATAATATCTGCTTTTCTCAGGTGCTCTCGCAATCATGTAAGTCCTTGGTGTATCAATAAATAAATATTGACTGTTTACCTTTGCGTATGTCTTTGTGATTGCATCCTTAACGAAAACCAACAGATAATGAAGCCAAGACACACAGCTGCATGCACAGTTTGTTTACGCTTGCCATTCTGAAGGTGCTAATTTTGGTCACTACAAGAAGCAATTGAGAAAAACAGTAACGTGCCCTCCCAGCAAAAGAAAGCTGTAAAAAGTACTAGAAGCAAGTAGCTGCTCTTTCAAGCCTGGTCCAGCAAGATATTCAAAGCCTGAGGATCCAATAGCCATTATGTTTTAATTTTTTTCGTCTGTCATTTTCTACCAACGGTACAGTAAAAGGAGAGTGAACTCCAAAAAGCGTGTTCCCCATTGGCGTGTTCCTTTGGTTGCACTTTTAACATTTTCATTCCAATCACCTTACAGGCCGTTATCCGAAATGCTGTATTGTTAATTATGTAATTCAGGTAACCTGTCTTCTCGGGGGAAGGTGTGTCATCTACAAAAATATTATGCGACTTGAAAATAACTGCACTCCCGTTCATGCACCAGGAATACAGACAAATCAATAATATGGAACAGATTTATAGAGCTGCAAATACACTGCAACATTTACAATATCGGCAGCATAAATTGGCCATAAAGGCACACAGCTGCACACACAGTTTACGCATTCCAGATCTCTCGTGAATGAACTTTTCCAATAGCCTATTTCTTTGACAGAGCTGAGAAAATGGCAACTGCGTGTTCGCAAATAATACGAGCCTTGCACGGCGCCCTTTAGATTCCGATTGGAATCAGGTTTCTTGATCCGCACTGAGCCGCAGAGGGGAGCTGATCGCAGTAAATAAATTCGACCTTGATGGGGATTGAGTGTGGTCGTGCGGCACGTTTTAAAGAGAACGACAAATTGCCAGGGCACAAGTGTTTAGCACCTACAGCCACACGACTACGGCCCCATAGAGCTAATACGCCTGTAGCCGCAACACTCCGAGCTGCCCACATAAGCGGCTGCTGTCGTACATCCCCGATACGTAAATACGAAATGCCATGTCGTAATAATGCTTTGATATGACCAAAATCAACCTGCCGACAAGCAAGCATTGTATATATCTGCTTTCTTGTACACTTGACAATCAATCTCAGTACGCCAACGAGTGCGCGAACACCGACCGCGCAAACCGCAAACATGACAATCTCGCGCAAACACAACCTCAAGATCGACCCAATGCGCAAGTACATAGCATTTAATATGAAAAAACCGAGTGGGCATACGATTGTTATCAGCCCGGTACCTTGCGAACAGAGCAGTTGACGCAAAACAAGCCTTGTAATGCCACGAAGAGCGTTCGACAGCATCGCAACCATCGCCGCAGATGTCATATACAGCTACAGCGCTTACCGCTCATAACAATCGTTACGTTCGTAACAATCGATACTCCTGAATCACTTGTGGTATCCCCTTGCAGAAACATACGAAAAATATTACAGTTGCATCGAACGGAACACAATATTCAAGCGGAGAACTGGGGTCTTCTCAACGCTCGCTAGCAATGCGTCGAACGGCCCGGAAGAGAAATGGCCGCCGCCGCTCAATGTTGCCCGCATGCAGCCTACCTTTGCGGTTCTCTGAAATTTTTTCAAGTGACTCTACTGGCCACCTTCTTCACTCGGTCCCGACTCAGCCACGTCTGCCTGGCTCCCCTATTCTTCTCCCGAGGCTGTCCCAAATCTCCGTGGAGGCACCTTATCGGCCTACACATGCAGCAACCGATCGTCATCTTCACCGTCCTCTTAGTTTGAGGCTGATGGCGTGGCGAACTTTTCAAACGCGCACAATCACATCACAAAAGCCCCCCCCCCCTCTTTCGAAAAGGTTCTTCTGCCATGAAAAAAACTGCAGAGAAGTGCGCGTTTCACCACACACAACACACATCCTGCCCAACGTTCACTACAATCTTACATCAATCCACTTATGCACCTTAAATGTTCACACAAAAATCTGCTGAACGTCCACTATGCATTTCACAGCAGAGACACAGCGTCCTGGCCAAAACTAAGGAAAACGCACTTCCCGTAAAATTAGAGTTTTAAACCCAGGATATATACGAACGATGTAAGTCCATGTTCATGTGGTCAAAATCCGGATGCAGCAACCGGTTAATTGAGCTCGACTCTCAGGTTATGGCGTCCCGCACAGACGAACAGAATATTTGTTTCTTTATTCAAATGCAACACAAAAACCTTGCAGCGTTTCCGATCGGAAATCTGCCTGTAGTTCTGCCTCGGGATTTTGTCCACATGATAATCCGCCATATCAATGGCATCTGTCACTACAGCTGGTGACATGCAGACAGACACTGCTACAACCCCCTCTGAGTTTTCTACTTGACTTGTACACAAGTCACATGCTCCTTCATATATCGTCTTTTTGTTTTCCAAACTGAATCATTTCGTAGTCACTTCCTGCTCTTCGCACGGAACGCTACACACTCTACTTTGACATGACATAATCATTGCGCCACGTTCAGGCGAGCTAACTGCATGTTCCCCAAAAATGCCTGTGCCACTACTTACATCTGCCAGTGTTACACAGGATAACTCTGCGGCTACCGCCTCAGAGTTGTCTACAAGGCATACGCTCCTTGCTATGTCACTTGTTTTACTTCATGCACCGAAAAAATCGACATCTCTTCTAGAGACTGCCCCTTGGTTTTCGGATGTGCACTCTATGCGAACATCATTCGCCCTTTCGTCAGGGTTGTGTAGAGGACTCCATACCTGTCCTATTAATGTGCATTCTATTGCACCAGTTCGCAAAGCGACATGGCTATACGAGAAACTCGACTGTTCCTTCTCTGACACTTCCTGTGGAGCCATGTTGATCACGGTCACCAAACCTCGACTGATCTCGCTCCGCTCTTCCGTTCGACTCTGCCGTCCACTTGTAGGGAAACTCAACCTAAAGTTTCATCACAGGCGTTCTCAAGGCTGCCATCGAAAAGAGAGACTGAATTACAGATAAAGGTCCTACCATCGGAGAACACCGAGCTTCTTCTCGGCGGCTGACATGGGCCAGGCTTGTTCTGGTTTTCTGGCGTTGGCCAAGAAACGTCTCCGACTTCATGTGTGAGCTGCGGCTGCCGAACGCCAAAGGGTCACTGACCTCAACTGGCCCGACGCTTTTCTCCCTCCAAGGCAACGATGTGAGCATCTTTCAACCTATTCGCCAGAATTCCCCTGCTGCACGAGTGCGTCTTCGCCAGTCCTCCATCGCATCAGCTGCAAGGAATGCGTCCCGGTGTATGGTGATATGGGTTTGCTCCTGTGACCATTTATTTCCCTGCACTGCTCGCACATTTCAGCCATCTATTATTCCTGTTAAGCTCCTTCTACTTTTGCATTCTCTGTTCTTTGTCTGTTGTTTACTCTCTTTTGGCAGTTTCGTAAATATATTGAGTGTTGGGGATTTGGGTGGAAGCAAAGGGTCCCATCAGCTCCTTTCGCGATGACGGTTAAGTCATCGGTTTTCTGTTTACACGAACCTACACAAGAGCTTGCCCATTAAACAGCCTCATGACAGTATCTATATAAATGAAAACGCAAGAAAGAAAATATCCAGAAAAAAGATCCCAGCGCGCGAAATTGAACGTGGGATCTGCGCGTCGTGAATGCGAGGCGTCAACCACTGAGCCACCAAGGAGTACCTCGTTCAACGTCTAAATGGCAAGCTATTTATATCTACAACTTAGCGCTGTTGGCGGGCATCTCGGGGGAGGGGAACTATCGTGTTTTCAGCATTGTAAGCAAGATTACGCGATGAGCGCGCGCGACTCTCATCTCTCACACGTACTTTGGCCCGCGGAGAGGAGGAGAGTAGACGATCGCTTGCGCGCCATTATCTCCCGGTGGGGAATATCAAACGTCTTGGCTGGCGTTGGGCTTGCACTGGAATTATTCTGTTGTAGTTACGGGGCACCCAAAGGTCACTACAATCATTGCGCAGCCTCCATTTGCGAAAAGGGCACACTTTTGAGACACAGCAAGGTAACAACTGAGACGCTCAAAGAAACGCGCACCTCCCTTCAACCGCACGTCAATCACACCTGAAATTGTGCCTGAAATCGCGTCATGCAGTTCCACCTTAAGGATTCGTATTGGTGAACAAGCAAATCTAGGAACCATAGGCTACCTCACGTAACATTTGCACTGAAACGACCTTTCGATTTCTTTTTATCTGTGGAGAAGCTGCGTTTTGATTAGACAAGCTTTTTCGTGATATTTTCTTTAACAGATTGCTTCAGTGTGGTTAACCTAAAGGCGCATTCATTTTCCATTTCTCTATTTGTCACCTTGGATTGCCCGTTGGGAAGCCTTCTGCTCGTATTAAGCACATCCCTGGACTTCCCGTAAGTAATTCGTGACAAAAAGTTTCTGAATTAGCGACACCATACAGTATACATTTTATACCTAATTAAGACGTTGAAGGTCAGAGAAATAATTGTCATAAAGGTCAAGGAAATTATATTGTGGGGTGACCGCCGTCGCCTGCCATAATTTTAGTTTTAATTTTATCCCCCTCGTATAACCTTTACCTTTACCAAATAGGCCTTCACCTTTTTCCACATCGGAGTAACCTCTTGGAAGCGCTTCAGTGAATAAAATTTCATTATAAATTGCCTACTGCGTAATCACGGCTTTGCCATTTTGTCAGCTGCGAATTTGCTGCTGTGAAACATTCGCTGTGAAACACAAGACATGCTCACCTGAAAGATATCTAATTTCTTTGTTTTTTTTTTGCAGTGTTGTATTCTCAAAATGGGCACCTCAACACTGTAGGAAGGTAAGGCACATATCAATTCGGATATTTATCGTCCTTATGTTGGCAAACCACGAAATTTGTCACAGATCGGCAGAGTCACTAAAAACTGGGCTATCCCTAATTTTCGCCTTTAAAAGTTTCACGTGATAGTAAACTCCGTTTATAGTACCTACTTCAACATCTTTGTGCATATACTTTTTATTGTATGATGTTACTCGAGAAGTTTAAATTCTAGAATACAACAATGTAATCGATAAAGTTGAAAGTGGCTCGTTTCATTGACGCACTCGCATAAGGCCGAATTCTTAGTAAAGGGTAGCATGCCATCAAACACGAGCAATTATGGACGTGAAATCCTTTCGAACTTTCTATGCACTTACTACCTGGTCTTAAGGCAATACGTGAAGTAATATGTCTGCCTTTTGTAATGAGTGGTCTGCTTTAAACCATGAATTCGTTATGATAATCGCATGTTATGACAGCCGATGACAGTGTACGCTTGTACCACGCAATATATCTATGGTATTACGTGTTGTGTTCTGAAGCCTCTAAAAAAACGCGTTGTTTGTACAGAATGAAAGTTATTTCGCACTATTATGAAGCACACGAAGGTATTTTAACTGTATTTACAAGCAGATGCATTGTTGTGGAGTATAACGCCTGCTTGCCCCGCAAGCAGCCTGAGTTCATTCATTGATTCATTCAGAGTTCATTCACGACAATTTAAAATTTTCTTAGGAGACGCAGCAAAAGGCGCTAAAGATGCCTGACTTGGCTACATCACCCATACAGCAGTTGCGACAGTGCGTGACCTCATTCACAATTTAACATAACTGCAATAACACCTATATGATAATATAGAAGACATAAAAATCTGGGGCCGTATTCGCAAAGCTTTTTCTTGGCTGTGCACGTTCTTAGCCAAGAATTCTCTTATCTCGAGGGAGTACGATAGCATTGGCACGAATTTCACTTACTCGGCACTTGTGATGGTAAGGAGGACACACAAAAGCCGGTGAAGTGACAAGGAAAGAAAGCAGTGTGACGATTAGGGAGCCTTCATGTTTGGGTGTCCTCCGTGTTTTAGGGTGAGGCACACTGTGCGTTAATATATATATATATATATATATATATATATATATATATATATATATATATATATATATATATATAAGGGAAAGAAGTGTATACCTAAGGGCTCGTTTTTCGTGTTTTAATGCAATAATAATGAGATCTAACAGACAGTAATGCGAAGAAATGTACAGGGGAAGTTATTAGAACCAATGAAATGTAAAATAGGAAGAAAGAAAAGTGGATGAAAAAATAACCAGCCGTGAGCAGGAATCGAACCTACGACCTTCGAATAACGCGTTTGATGCTCTAACTACTGAGCTACCACAGCGGCCTTCCCTACATCCACTTTTCTGGGTTTATATGTGAATTTAGAAGTAGGAGTGACAGTCAGCGCCATCTATAAGCCAAACGAAGGTCGTATACGTTCGATTCGAAGGTCGTAGGTTCGATTCCTGCTCACGGCTGGTTATTTTTTCATCCACTTTTCTTTCTTCCTATTCTACGTTCCATTGGTTCTAATAACTTCCCCTGTACATTCCTTGACATTACTGTCTGTTAGATCTCAGTAATATTGCGTTAAAACACGGAAAAACGAGCCCTTAGGTATACACTTCTTTCCCCTATTTCATTGAACGAGGGTCTCGTACTGGCAGACTTGGTGTGTTTAGGTTGTATAAGAGGGACAATTAATTAGCTGCCCGCTCATATTAAGTTCACGTGCTACGTGACGCCAAAACATGCGCATAAGAGTGTTTTCACACTTGTCGTTTGGCTTATAGATGGCGCTGACTGTCACTCCTACTTCTAAATTCACATATAAACCCAAAAAAGTGGATGGAGGGAAGGCCGCTGTGGTAGCTCAGTAGATTCCACTTCCGGTTGCGAAAGCGTGCGGACGTGTGTATCATGAGCTCCGTTGGAGCGGCATCGGCGGCTCAGCTTAGCCGCGGTTCCAGGATTGAAATGCCCCAGGATTATGCTGTTATTTTGCCCCCTCTGCCGACTGGGTATGTGGTTCAGAACACTGTTTTTTCTGCCTGCGGATGTAAAAGGAAGACCTTATCACGCGGAAGACTTTCGCGAGCCACTTTTTCGACGTGTTCAGCCCACCGAGGTTCTTGCGCTCGGCGCTTATCAAATGAACCACGTGTGGGCAGTGACGTGTAGAAGCACTGAAGGTGTAAAGAAACTTTTAACTGATCCGCAATTGACTGTGAAAGGCCTCAAATGCATGATAATCGGCCCAAGCCACCGCGACGTCTGTCTGAAGCTGCATTGGTTGCTCTACCACGCACGAGAAGAGGACGTACGAAATGCACTGACCCCCTACGGGACGGTGCTTGACGTAGGAATGGATAAGTGCCCCGCCGCGGTGGTCTAGTGGCTAAGGTACTCGGCTGCTGACCCGCAGGTCGCGGGTTCGATTCCCGGCTGCGGCGGCTGCATTTCCGATGGAGGCGGAAATGTTGTAGGCCCGTGTGCTCAGATTTGGGCGCACGTTAAAGAACCCCAGGTGGTCGAAATTTCCGGAGCCCTCCACTACGGCGTCTCTCATAATCATATGGTGGTTTTGGGACGTTAAACCCCACATATCAATCGGGAATGGATAAGTGGCGAATGGACGGCTACACCCAGCAGAATACCATGACGAGAACCGTGACGCTACGGCTAAAGGCTAACGTTACGCTGGACGATATACCTCACCAGTTACGAGTTGGAGGAGAGCTCGTACTTATTGTGGCAACCGGAAGAGCGCCGCGGTGTTTGCGCTGCCAGCAGATTGGCCACATTAGGAGGGAATGTCGAGTCCCGCGGTGTGACACTTGCAAGCGTTTTGGACACGCCCCTGGGAACTGCACGAAGACGTATGCAGCTGCTGCATCGAACACCGGGAGCATGGATAAATCCGAGCTCACTATGCACGAGGCCGAAGCAGAAGAATCGGTGAAATTGAAAGCGGCTTGTGAAGGAAAAACACCCAGTGCAGCAGGCATGACACAATTGCAGAAAGAACCGCCAAGGTCAACTGACAGTGGGGGAGTGCAACCTATCGCGCATGTATCGGCGAAATCACAGGTGACTTCTGCGGAAAAAAACATTCAGTACAGGAGGCGTGATGGATGTGAAAGAAGCAGGACAAACAAGTGAACCTGCGTGTATGCAAGCGGCCGTAGAATCATTGACGACCGCAAAGGAGACTGATGTTTTAAACGACGCAACCGCTGCAACAGATGAGAGTGAAACATCTACTCAAACTGTCCAGGAACCTGCCGAGGGTGGTGCCATGGAGTGGCACGACGCCGAGGAACCAAGTACGGGAGGGAAACGATCACGAGACACAGCCTCAACAGAACCAAGTGACATGAGCAATCAAGAACCGCCACCGAAAGCAGCTCTCCTTCGGAGGCAACGACTGGCGGTCAAACATAATATAACAGAAGGGGAAAAGAGGGCGGGAAAACCGGCCTCTTCCTCTTGACAACACATTATGTGTCGCCTTCTACCAAGAAGGTGCACCGGACGACTAAATAGGCGGAGTTTGGCTAAGACGGTATGGTGAGCAGCTACTCGTATTTAAAAAAAAAATGAGCCTGAAACTTAAAAGAGCAATGCGTTTTGCCAGCTTAAATGTACGCGGATTAGCTTCAAGAAGGCAGCAGTACCAGTTGAGTAGGCTGTTTTCGGAGCATGACTTGGATGTGATTGCTGTGCAGGAAACTAAGATAGCGACAGAGAAAGATACCGATCATATGACGTTACCTTTTCGCTCAATGTATAACATCTGTGTATCCCATGCTGATGGCTTATCAGAAAGGTGTGAGCTCTTCATACGACGATCGATAGGCGTTGTTGAAAGAAGTGTAGCAAGCAGCAATAAAGGACGCTTCGTAGTGTGTGATTTTTCTTTCTTGAATTTCGAATGGCGTGTCATATGCGTTTATGCTCCGAACCGAGACAGTGAAAGGAAAGTTTTCTTTGAAGAAATAAGTAACTTACTGGAATGTGACAAATACGTAGTCCTTTTTGGTGATTTCAGCTGTGTTTGTAGAAAGGAGGACCGTGCCAAGCCGGCCCAGTCATTTGATAAAAGCGCGGGGTTCTTAAATGAGATGATTGCAGAAAATGGCCAGGAAGATTTTGGTTTATGTATGTCTAATTGTAGTGTTCAGTTTACGCACTTTCAGGGTCTACGCCACGCACGTTTAGACAGAGCGTACATATCACTGGACCTTATTATGTGCTGTGATGAATATGTTGTTACACCAGTGTCTTTCAGCGACCACTGTATGATTAGTTTCACACTTGGCGCTAAAGACAGGACTCCGAAATTTAACTGGCACTTGTGGAAACTAAACAGCCAAATCTTGAAAGATGAATCTTATGGTAAAGATGTAACCGAAGCCCTCACGAAACTCTACGGTAATCAAACAGATGACTGGGAAACAAAGTGGGAATTTCTCAAACAAGAGGTTAAAATGAATGCACTAGAACAATCTACAAGAAATAAATTCGAGAAGAAACAGGCGGAAAAGAACCTGCGAAGGCAATTACAAGTGCTCTTGCAGGAAGAAACTGTGAAACCCGGCTCCTTTACCAATGAAATAACAGATACTAAAAACAAACTGGAGATTTTAGATAAAGTATAAAGGCGCTATAATAAGAGCTAGAAGTGAAAAACTTTGGCTAGGTGAGACACCCACAAAGCGAGCTTTGGGTGACGAAAAAAAATACGCACAAAGAAATGAAATCAGAGAAATAGTACGCAATGACATACTGACGAATGAAAAAGATCAGATAATGGAGGCGTTTGTGGACCATTATCGCAATCTGCTCGGAAAACGAGTACCGATGGCCACTGGTTTTAGGGATGCCTTTCTTGATACGAGGCCCAAGCTTGACGCCGATACACGAGAAAAATTAGGGGCTCCTATCAGCGTACAGGAAATAAAAAAAGCTATTGATGACCTAGGTACAGGCAAGACGCCCGGCCCAGATGGAATCGGGGCGGAGTTTTATAAAGTTTATAAAGAGGACGTGGCAGTTGCGCTATACGAAGTTATCGTAGAAGCATACGAAAAGGAAAAACTGCCACGCTCTTACACGCAGGCGCATACTGCCTTGATTCCGAAGACAGATGGTAGCAGCAAACTTTAATCTGTAACATCATATCGACCTATCAGTCTTTTGAACACTGATTATAAAATATTCATGAAAGTTTTAGCCAGGAGAATTCAGAACATCATTGAAAAGATTGCAGGGACACACCAGACATGCGGCATAAAAGGTCGCAGCATCACAACGAACATACATATAGTAAGAAGTATACTACAGATTTGTGACGCCTTTGAAGAACGAATAGCAATCATGCAGATAGATCTACAGAAAGCTTTTGACCGTGTCTCCCATGAAGTGTGTTGAAGCATGTGGGAGTTGGTGACGTAATTTTTGATGGTTTGAAGATGGCATATTCACAGTGTGTAACGCAGTTGATAGTCAATAAGCAGCTCAGTGAAGAAATTGAAATACTAAGTTCTATCAGACAGGGATGCCCGGCCTCAGCATTGTTATTCGCCATCTACCTAGAACCCTTTTGCTTATCGATCATTCAAAACTCAAGTGTGCAAGGCTTTCGGTTACAGAACCCGGAGATAATAAAATTACTCGCATATGCTGACGATGTGACAGTACTCTGCCAAGATAGACAAAGTATATGTGAAGTCGTTTACATGGCAAATAAATTTTGTAACATGACGGGCAGTGTAATTAACTGGCATAAAACAACTGTCTTTTGGTACGGCAATTGGGATGTGAGGCCCGAGGTATACCTTAACGTAAAATGGGAAAGCAAACCCCTAAAGTACCTCGGTGTACCCTTGGACAGCTATCGCGACAACGCGGATTACTGGAAAGGTGAAGCAGACACCCTCAGGCAAAAAACAAATGCCTGGGGTGGTCGGGATCTGTCTATATTCGCACGTGCAACTGTGTGCAACATGTTTTTGATATCGAAAATCTGGTATGTCATGCAAGTTATCTGTATGTCACGCGTCAATGTACAGAAGTTTCACAGGATTTTTGCTGTGTTTGTGTGGAAATCGCCATGGGAACGTACAAGCCGGTCTAATTTATTCCAGTCCGTTAGCAATGGCGGACTCGGTTTATGTCATTTATTTATTAGACAAGTTGTCTCTCGGTTTATTTTCCTTCGTGATCAAAGAAACCAATTTCTGCAAACAGTGATAAAAGTAAGGCTGTCATCACGCATCCCAGATTTTGTTGTGTCTACAAACAGTGATATGTGCCCATATGTGTCTGGTTTTTTTAGAGAAGTTATATAGTCCTTTGAGTTTTTGAAAGTGCGCTTTTCGCTGGAATATCTTGCCACTGTTAAGCGAAAAAATCTGTACAGGGATCTCCATGATGTCTTGTTCCCAACACCTTTGTACAGATCTATGTTCAATGGAGGACCCGGACAGGACGTTTTCAAAAGGGTCAAAAGGATGAAAGTAAAAGCAGGGGCAAAAACTTTCTTTTTTAAATTGCATTCTGGGACTCTCCCCGTAAAGCAGTGGCTAGCGGACAAGGGTATCGATGTACCATGGACAACCAATTGTTTACTTCGTAAAACACCTGAGACAATAGACCATGTGTTTATTCATTGCTGGGACGCTGTCTTTCATTGGGACATCCTTCAAAGAACATTGAAAAAAGATCTCCCCATTACAAGCCATGGTATTCGTTTTCTCTGTGTGGATGAGGACGACGGCATACCATATGACATGGTTATGTTAATTAGCCTTCACAGCATCTGGCAGACCACTATGGCTTACAGACATCTTGATCAGAACATACGTCCTGTCCGGGAGAACTTCATTGCAAATATGCGGTATATCACTGAGGTGTATAAACAAGAAGAACCTCCCAGCTGGCTAACAATGTTAGAGGAATTGTGCAACCTGAAAACATTTTAATGGGAGCACTTCGGATCAAATATCGGTCGAAGTGTATTTTATCATTCATGTTTCTGTGTGAACATCTGTAAAGAAAAACAGGTAATAAAGAAAAAAAGCTGTGGTAGCTCAGTGGTTAGAGCATCGAACGCGTTATTCGAAAGTCGTAGGTTCGATTCCTGCTCATGGCTGGTTATTTTTTCATCCACTTTTCTTTCTTCCTATTTTACATTCCATTGGTTCTAATAACTTCCCCTGTACATTCCTTGACATTACTGTCTGTTAGATCTCAGTAATATTGCGTTAAAACACGGAAAAACGAGCCCTTAGGTATACACTTCTTTCCCCTATTTCATTGAACGAGGGTCTCGTACTGGCAGACTTGGTGTGTTTAGGTCGTATAAGAGGGACAATTAATTAGCTGCCCGCTCATATTAAGTTCACGTGCTACGTGACGCCAAAACATGCGCATAAGAGTGTTTTCACACTCGTCGTTTGGCTTATAGATGGCGCTGACTGTCACTCCTACTTCTAAATTCACATATAAACCCAAAAAAGTGGGTGGAGGGAAGGCCGCTGTGGTAGCTCAGTGGTTAGAGCATCGAACGCGTTATTCGAAGGTCGTAGGTTCGATTCCTGCTCACGGTTGGTTATTTTTTCATCCACTTTTCTTTCTTCCTATTTTACATTCCATTGGTTCTAATAACTTCCCCTGTACATTCCTTGGCATTACTGTCTGTTATATCTCATTAATATTGCGTTAAAACACGGGAAAACGAGCCCTTAGGCATACACTTCTTTCCCTTATTTCATTGAACGAGGGTCTCGTACTGGCAGACTCGGTGTGTTTAGGTTGTATAAGAGGGACAATTAATCAGCTGCCCGCTCATAATAAGTTCACGTGCTACGTGACGCCAAAACATGCGCATAAGAGTGTTTTCACACTCGTCGTTTGGCTTATAGATGGCGCTGACTCTCACCCCTACTTCTAAATTCACATATAAACCCCAAAAAATTCATGGAGGGAAGGCCGCTGTGGTAGCTCAGTGGTTAGAGCATCGAACGCGTTATTCGAAGGCCGTAGGTTCGATTCCTGCTCACGGCTGGTTATTTTTTCATCCACTTTTCTTTCTTCCTATTTTACATTCCATTGGTTCTAATAACTTCCCCTGTACATTCCTTGGCATTACTGTGTGTTAGATCTCATTATTATTGCGTTAAAACACGGAAAAACGAGCCCTTAGGTATACACTTCTTTCCCTTATTTCATTGAACGAGGGTCTCGTACTGGCAGACTTGGTGTGTTTAGGTTGTATAAGAGGGACAATTAATCAGCTGCCCGCTCATAATAAGTTCACGTGCTACGTGACGCCAAATCATGCGCCTGAGAGTGTTTTCACACTCGTCGTTTGGCTTATAGATGGCGCTGACTGTCACTCCTACTTCTAAATTCACATATAAACTCAAAAAAGTGGATGGAGGGAAGGCCGCTGTGGTAGCTCAGTGGTTAGAGCATCGAACGCGTTATTCGAAGGTCGTAGGTTCGATTCCTGCTCACGGCTGGTTATTTTTTCATCCACTTTTCTTTCTTCCTATTTTACATTCCATTGGTTCTAATAACTTCCCCTGTACATTCCTTGGCATTACTGTCTGTTAGATCTCATTATATATATATATATAGTTATATATATATATATATATATATATATATTATATATATATATATATATATATATATATACTATATAGACTATATATATATATATATATATATATATATATATATATATATATAGGTAGTATTATTTCAATGAGCCAGTTAGTCTTCGTGAAGATATGGGATATGGCACAACGGGAGCGTTGTCAACATGGATATATTTATTTCCCAACAGTTTCGGGAGGGGTCCTCCCTTCGTCAGGGGATGAGTTACACTGACGTGGACGTTCAAATGGTTGCTGCCGTGTCCCTCTCGCCTTGAAAGATGTTTACGAGAATGAGAAATAACTAAAAAAAAGACGCTGTGAACGCTGAGCACGAAACCACACTGTGCACATCCAAATGTCGGTGTAAGTCCACATCCGGTTCTCACCGTGTGCTGACCAGTTCGCGACGTGTGTCGGGCCACCCAAGATTGTCGCCGCGGTGGCGGGAAGGGTCCGCGATGGCGTGCGTAAGGAAAGGGTTTCCCCTTAATGGGTCGGTCGGCTTTTTACCTTTCATCTTCGCCCGTTTCTCCTCAATGACCGTCAAGTGGTAGGCGAGCGTAAACACTTTGTATGTGCACGTGCAAAAACAAAAAAACACAAAACAAAAAACCATGAAAGGACAGTGTACACGTACGAGTCAGTCAGAAAAAACAAGCATGGTCTCCAGCTATGAATCTTTGTTACCAATTTCCCCTTGGCTTATTTCTCGGAGGCAGGGGAGTCTTCCGCGGTCCTCGTTGATGGCGGCTACTAATGTTATAAATTTGAAAATAAAATATGCCTCCCGCTGTTCACGCTCGCGCCTGTTTGAGAAACCAGACTGCAAAAGACTTACGCTGAATTTTCAAAACTGTGGTTTGACAGGCGCAGATGTCTAGATAAAGGTAGCTTCGGCAGTGAAGAGGCGTGGTACCGGTGATTATTGAACCGCAGCCGAAATGGCGTGTCTGTTTGGCCGATATATTTTAGTCCGCAGATGTTGCAATTTAGCATGTATATTACGTTACTGGAGTCACAATTAAGGCTTTCAGTTCTGCAGAATTTGAAATCCGTGAAGTTCGCTTTTGATTCACGTGTTGTGACCATCTGTGGGCATACCTTGCATCAACCTTTCCGCAGGCATGGCACCCTGATTGAATTTCGGAGGAATTTGTTTTCGCTCTGACAAGAATGTCCTTCAGGTTTCTATCCCTGTGGTTCACAACCTGAGGTGGCTTCGCGAAAATTGAAGTTAGTCGTTTGCTTTGCCTGATTATGTTGAAATGGCGGGAAAGTGTGTTGTTGATTCATGGCACTGATGAGGAGTAAGTTAGTACAAGGTTCATTTAGGAAGTCGTATTAGATACTCTGTTTGGACCCTTATTTATATCATTCCGTTTCACGTTGCGAGGATGTGTATGGCATCGTCAATAATGTCTTCCGGATAATTTTAAGCATTGATGTTGCTGTCAACTACTTCACAGCGTTTTTGATTGATGCAGCAACAAAATGCGTCCCACAAACGAATGGACCCCCTGGAAAAAGCCTTGTACCATAGTGGAACTCTGAGAGCCGAAATGCGCGCAAGCAGCGAAACAAAGCATGGAGGTTGCTTTGAAACTCGCCGACAGCCGAAAATGTTCACATCTTCAAGAAAATGAAGTCTCAGGCTAGGAGAACGCGTCGGCAGGTTAGAAGAGAAAGCTGGCAGAAATTTTTTTCAGGGATCAATTCATATACACCGGAGGCAAAAGTCTGGAACATGCTTTGTAGGGTAGCAGGAAGACAAGCACACACACTCCCACTTGTAAACACACCGGACGACACCTTGGAAGATCAGGTGAACTTCCTCGGTGCACACTTCGAGCGGGTGTCCAGCTCCTCGCACTATACGGACGCTTTCCAAAAATACAGAACAGAAATAGAAAAGCAAAAACTCGAACACAACTGTACGAGATACCAGGCGTACAACCAAGCTTTCAGCTTAGCTGAGCTCTAAACATCACTGGACTCCTGCAGTGATTCCGCTCCAGGTTCTGACCGTGTGGTTTACGAAATGTTAAAAAAGCTACCAATCTAAACGCAAAAAACCTTACTTTGTTTGTACAATGCTATCTGGTTCTCTGGCGCTAGCCCTACTTCTTGGAAAGAGGCTATTGTTATTCCCATTTTGAAACAGGGCAAGGACACTTCTTTAGTTTCGAGTTATAGGCCAATAGCCCTTTCAAGCTGCTTATGCAAACTTCTCGAAAAAATGATAAACTTCCGACTTGTACATTTCATGAAAACAAACAATTTGCTTGGCCCATTTCAGTGCGGGTTTCGATAGAGTAGATCCATCACCGACCACCTTGTTGGTATCGAGGCACAGATCAGAGACGCTTTCGTCCATAAACAATATTTTCTCTCTCTGTTCCTCGATATCAAAAAGGCTTATGATACAACATGGCGCTTTGGAATTCTAAGAGACCTGCCCCACCTTGGCGTGCGTGGAAGAATGCTTACTATAATCGGAAGTTACTTGTCACGGGCCGGACATTCTAAGTTCGAGTAGGCAGCGTTCTTTCCCAAACATTTTGTCCAAGAAACAGGCGTGCCGCAAGGTGGTGTACTTAGTTGCACACTTTTTCTCATCAAAATGAATTCTTTGCGCTTGTCCATCCCTCGCAATATGTTTTATTGTACATATGTCGATGACGTTCAGCTTGGCTTTAGATCTTGCAATCAGGGCTTGTGTGAGCGCAAGGTTCAGCTTAGATTGAACAAAGTCTCCAACTGGGCTGAAGAAAACGGGTTCCGGTTGAATGCACAGAAAAGCACATGTGTCTTGTTTTCCAGGAGGAGAGGCCTTCATTCCGAACTTAATATTCAACTGCATGGGCCACACCTTTCTGTTAACACCGAACACAAATCCTTAGGCCTCATGTTGGACACCAAGCTAACCTTCATACCGCACATTAAGTATTTAAAAATCAAGTGCATAAAAGCCATGAACGTTCTGAAAGTGTTGTCACGCACTACGTGGGGAAGTAACAAGAAGTTCCTAATGAACTTGTATAAAAGCCTCATACGTACCCGCCTAGACTATGGGGCAATAGTATATCAGTCTGTGACACCTACGGCCCTTAAATTGCTTGATCCTGTTCATCATCTAGGCATCCGCCTCTCTACGAGTGCTTTTCGCACTAGCCCCGTAGATAGCCTGTACGTGGAATCGAATGAATGGTCGCTCCACCTACCAAGATGTTACATGTCTTTTAAATATTATCCTAATGTAAATGCAGAGAAGAATCACCCATCACATTCCACAATTAATGGCATGTCAAGCCTTGCTGTGTAAAAGCGAAATAAAGGGTGGCTGCCCCTATATATTAGAATCACAGCTTATTAAGAGAGTTGTGAGTTGATTAGCGAAAGTTTGCCTAAATGACAATAGTGGCAAACAACTGAGTATTTATTTAGTGAATGTGGTACAAGTGACAGTGAATTCAGGATAGTTTATTAGCGTTGTCATACGATGATATATAGTACGCGGTAAAATAGCCACACCTGGTGGTTTATACCTCTAACACAGTGTATTCTTACACCGTGACCTCTAGCCAGCTTAAGCGAACACATTGAGATTATTTTTTTCTGTTTTTGGCCAAGTTTCACCAGTCGTTTTGCATTTGGTATCATTTCAGAGAATGATGATACATAAACAATGGGATAAAAGTTGCATTGCCGAGCTGTCATTTGAAACACTGCAGCAGTAGACAAGTGGTTGCAGCTGTCAACTATAATATAGAAGGTACTGGGTTCGACTTGCAGTGTCCCAGAGCACTTTTTGTTTTTTTGTTTTTTTCGAAGAGGTTGTCTGGCCTGAGATTATGCGTTGCGGCGGGTACCTAATTTTTAGAAGGTGGCTTTTGTGCTCTCTTCTCCCACTCCTCTTTTGACCCCAAAGCACTGTGCCGTGCTTCCTCATGAATTACAGAATTCAGAGTTATTATTTTCTCCCTCCATTTTCCTCTGTTCTCGCAAGATAGCCATGCCGAAAGAGGATTATCATGCCTGGTATATTAATTTCACGTGTCTCAATTTTTGACCGGTCGTCAGTCATCACGATGTTTTGAAGAAACTCTAGACATGCAGTGAGTTAATTGCTTGCGGCCAAGTTGACTGCCTTTGCCGCGGCACGCTTTTGTGCTAATTTGGTGGGAGTAATTGCATGCAGCAAGGCAAAAGGGCACGGACTGATATAGAAGACACAAACATATTAACTATTTTGTGTCTTCTCTCTTACTACCTGTCATGTTGCGCGCTTCCATGAAATGCCGCTGTAAATGGTTATAACGAACTACAACAGCCTATCGAGCTCTGAAGAGCTCCCAATCATCCCAAGTAGAGCAGTATAATGAGAAAAAATAATTAGCGTCTTAGAGAGATACTCTTCATTTCGTTACTACCTGAAATTTTCAAAGCGAAGTTTATTTTTTGTTAATAACAGTTCGAGTACAGATGACAGGTACACGGACAAAATCAGTTGATTCAGCTTGACTAGGCTTGTGCCCTTGAGAGTAATTGCCAACAGGTATTACAATATGTAGAACTATCACACACATATGTACATGTACAGCCAAAGCTGATAAATTGTGTATTTTGATTAAAATTGATTAGTTGAGTTTGACATATTCGATCAATGCAATATGTAGAAGCAATGCTATGTTGTGGAACTGTGCTATAAGTTAATTTTTGCTGGTTGGTTCCATTTTTTCCAGTTTCTTGCCTATGACTGTACGTTGGAAAGTGAAACAACTTCTTTGACTTCACACATTTTGTGTAAGGTTACATTTATTTCTATGAAGTAAGAACAAAATGAAAAATATAATGGCTCAGAATAACGAGAACTAGGAAGAAAATCAGCAAAATCCTAATAAAGGGTACTCTAAAGGATAAAAAATGGCTTTTCATTTAAAACATACATACGTACAATAATACACACACAACCGCACACACACACACACACACACACACTCACACACACACACACACACAAACACACACACACACACACACACATACATACATACATACATACATACATACATACATACATACATACATACATACATACATACATACATACATACATACATACATACATACATACATACATACATACATACATACATACATACATACATACATACATACATACATACATACATACATACATACATACATACTGGGGTGTAAATAATATGATGAACGGCTGTAAAACAAACCATTCTAATATGCTCATTTTGCATATATGAGCCTTACAGAGAGTAACTTATGGGAGGAATTCCTCAGCACTGTTATGTCTGAACTCGGCGTTTCTCGAACCATCTTGGAACAGCCTTATGTGTAGTGTCTGATGCTGCCACTACCAAGCAGATTTTATCAGAAACTCAAGAAAAACGCCTTTGACAATGTTAAAAAAAGGGCTGCACATCTAAATTTGGTACATGTCTCTAATGTTGCTCTGTTTATTTACATAGCTCAGCTCATTCACAACACAGTAACAAGCCATGTTAGGACACCTGGCTGAAAAATCGGCACAGCACAAAGAAATTCCAGACAATACATAAATATAAATTCTAAGCTACTAAACTCCTCAGTGCAAATGATGTTTCTATTGATACTTGTAGACCTCATTTCCTTACCAAAAACAATCTTCAAAAAGGCTTCAAAGTTTGCACATAGGCGCAGTTTCCATACAGCTGCCTGTTAGTCCGCTTGAAAAAAATTCAGTTCACTGCTGAGCAAAGACTGTATACTAAGTATGTGAGGTGATGCTCCAGTGCCCTGCAGGTACAATTTGCTGCTGGCCTCAAGTGCAATGTTGCTCAGCACGTATGTGAAGATGACGAAGGAGGAATAAACTTTATTATAAGAAACCAGCAGGTTTAGGTTGCCGGGCCTAGGCCTCCCATGAGGGACGTCAAGGGCTTGCCTCGACGCAGCCTACGTATGTGTAAAATCACAGCTTATATTATGTCACTACAATGTAAGTATGTTTTATCTGCATGATACGGGGACCACAGTAAAATAACATAAGAACATTTACCTTCACACAGTTTTAATAATGTTAATGCATTTTCATTGAGCTTCCACAAGAAGCGAAGTGAATTATTGTAAACGGAGCTGGAGAGGTTTTCTGGTTTTTTCACCTGACAGGCTACTCCATGTACCGGCTAATGACAATGATATATACAATGATTAACACACAACACATTCAGTTACATACATGCATAACAATCACACAACACATACAGTTACGTACACGCATAACAGTCACATAACACATACAGTCACTCACACACACTGCACTATTTACAACGTTTCGTTCAAGCCTCTGGCCCGTAAGAATGTCATAGCGCGTTTGTGGAGCCTATCGCACTGGAGCTGTTCTACCATGGGCCTAGAATATTTTTCAACTCCAAGTTTGTGTCCTGTTGTATTTTAAGGCCATCTTCAGAGACTGACTCCGTGATGCGTATATCGTGCACTCACAGAGGACATGATAGATGTCTTCAACGACGTTACATTGCACACAAAATGCTGAGTCGGACAGTACAATTTGGTTCCTGAAGTGATTCGCATATGCGACGTTCAACTGGATGCGGTGTAAACATGTTTAATCTTGCCTGTTTGTATTTTGCGGCATCCTGGAGTGACACGATGGATTGATCTTGTACAGAGGCCCATACTGGTGGCTAGGGTCTGTCCAGAGGGATCGCTGGAGGCACCAGGCGGGTGCCGACACTAGCGTTGTTGCGTCTTGCCTCGATAAAGGTATCTCGATGATTTCTTCTGGAGTGTCACGTCCAGCTTTGGCAGCGTCATCAGCCTGGACGTTGCCTTGTATTCCGCAATGGGCAGGTATCCACTGCAGACCAGTGCGGTGATGGAGGTCACAGGCTTTCTTGCATAGGCGTTTGATGTCGGTGACCAGTTGGTCCTGTGTGCATGGAGACTTCAGTGACTGCAGCGCTGCTCTTGAGTCAGTGAAGATGACGCAGGACTCGGCTGTCTGGTCCACGATGTAATTAATGGCAGCCCACTGTGTAGCCTGTTCAGTGGCTGTAGACAAGGTGTAGTGACTGAGAGTGGCAGGGATGGTGACATTGGCAGATGGAATCCAGACACCAATAGTGGATTATTTGGACGTAACAGAACCGTCAGTGTAAGTATGACGATGAGCTCTCTAGCAGTTTTCCAAATGCTCAAGAGTGAAATACCTGATTGCTGTTCCGGGTGTGGGTCTCTTGCTCTTGAACCTAGGCACGAAGGTGACTATGGTCCACGAAGAAGTTTTCCACGATGGTTCTGCATGCACTGATACTCTCTAAGAATGTAGCGGGAGGAGGCTATGCACAAGGCTACTGTCGGAGTCCGGCACTTTGTGGATGATCCGGCACTCTGGTGGCATAACGCAAGTGGACTCGAAGACACTCCTGCTGCATAAGAGCAGGAGCTAAAGAGCGCCTACTTTGAGCAAGGGTCCCGATGTTTGATGTGTTCTTTGGTAGGCCAAGGCACACCCTCAGAGCCTTTGCTTGAGCTCCAGTGAGTGCTTGTATGTTGGTTCGAGAAATTCTTTGTATCACAGGAAGGCTGTAACGTAGAAGACCTTCGCAGAGAGCGGTATACATTCGTAACCTAGCATTAACGGAACAGCCTCCGGCATTGCCTGATAACAAGCGAAAGATGCTCACGCATGACGCAACTTTTTCCTTTAATATCTGAACGGAGGGAGTCCACGTCATTAGCCGGTCGATTGTCATTCCAAGAAACTTATGATTTGTCCCGTACCGAATGGGATAATGAGCTACCTTTAAAGTGTAGCAAGAGACATCCCGCCTTGTAAAAGCAACAGTGTTACTTTTCTGGTGACATCGTTACCCCTAATTCGAGTAAGAATTTTTTGATTGAGTTGAGAGCTTTCTGCAAATCTTCTCTAGTCCAATGAGAGAAACGTTTAATAAGTTCGGGCTGAGGACACCACCTGGGGAACTTCTTGATTCACTGTGTGTGGAGTTGGGTCACCTTTTTCGGTGGACAGGTAGACTGTCCTACCTCTGAGGTATTCCAAGATCCAGCGGTACATACGGCCTCCTACACCTGATGACCTGATTGCATGTAGGATTATAGTAATGTTGGCTATGAGCACATCGTTACTACCACTTTTCAATTATTTTAGGCCTCGAGCTTCAATACTCGAGCATACCAGTACCTGTGCATGAATAAACAACAGTACAGACACATAAAAAGATAAGTAAATGCATGCTAGATTTGTGGGGTTTAACGTCCCAAAACCACCATATGATTATGAGAGACGCCGTAGTGGAGGGCTCCGGAAATTTTGACTACCTGGGGTTCTTTAACGTGCACCCAAATCTGAGTACACGGGCCTACAACATTTCCGCCTCCATCTGAAATGCAGCCGCCGCAGCCGGGATTTGAACCCGCGACCTGCGGGTCAGCAGCCGAGTACCTTAGCCACTAGACCACCGCGGCGGGGCAAGTAAATGCATGCTAAAGCTATATATATATATATATATATATATATATATATATATAGTAGATCCTCCGTGAGCGGTCACAACGTGGTTTATTTCGACGTTTCGGCCTAGAGTCTGGCCTTCATCAGGAATAAAGATACAGTTTGTCTGTGCTCAGCTTTATACAATCTCAAATCAGAGGGCAAGGAAAGAGGGAAAAAAAGGAAAGAAAAAAAGAAAAGAAAAGGAAAGAAAAGGAAAGAAAAAAAAAGAAAAATATTACACGGTGGACGCCCCTCGGGTGCCCCCCTTCCACTTTTCCCTCCACTTCCCCCCCATCTCTCTCCCCCCTCTCCCCTTCACCTTTCTGATGTCAGGGGTCTGTGTATGTTTCCGTTCACTAGCGCATTCCTCCCGATCAGACGGCCCCTCCTGGCACTGGCGGTTCGGTGTGGGGCAAAAAAGAGCTTTTCAGGAAGTCCTAAGCCTTTAACTACTCGGGGTCCCGTAAACAATTCGTCCTGGAAGGACGGGGGCCGCGTATTGTGGCAGAGGCTGGTCAGCGGGCATTTTAGGAAGTTCTAAGCCTTTAACTACTCCGCGCCCTGTCAACATTTCGTCGTAAAAATAGGGGTGCCCCGTATTGCGGTAGGCTGTGCAAGCGCGTGCAATGCGAATTCCTGGCCCGCTTCTAAATTACGCGTGTCGTGGGGGCCTCCCGGCTGTGCACATGGTTGCTGTTGGGCATGTCGTGCATGGCACAATTGATTGGGTAGTAAAATAAAACAGAAAACAGACGACAGCTGCACTTAGGAAGAGTAGTTACACTTGGAATTGTTTTAGGTTGTCCAGTGCCCTTCGCAGCTGCAGTGCCGTGAACTCAGTTACTATTTTCATTGTTGCCGTTATTGTTTTCTAATGCTTTAATTGCTGCAAGTGTACCAGGATTCTCATTTATTCCTCTATCGAGGGTGTTAAATCGGTGGATAAGGTATGACTCTCGTTGTTCACGTTCTCGATTTGATTTGAATCCCGTCTCTAAGAGCGTTACTGATAGTTTGTCGAATGCATGGTCGGGAAGATTGAGATGTTTTGATAGAGGTAGACTTGGGGCTGACTTCGCATGGGCTCTGTGATTATTGAAGCGAATCCTAAATGGTGTTTCTGTTTGTCCGATGTACTGCATACCACACACGTTGCATTCGAGTAGGTACACCACATTAGAGGAATCGCATGTTAGGTTTCCTCGTATGTTAATCGAAAACTTGGATTGCGTGCTGGTTGCTTTGTCTGTTTCTCGCATCGCCTTACATACAAGACATCGTGGCTTTAAGCAAGGGCGGCATGAATTATTGGGGGGTGATGTGTTAATTTGGGAGTGGACAAGGGTGTCTTTGAGGTTACGTGGTCGTCGGTAAACGACGCCTGGAGCGGATGGGAATGCACGTTTCAGACGTTCACTTTGTTCCAGAATGTTGTAATGTCGTTTAAGGATTTTGTTTACATTGGGGAAGTTTGTGCTGTAAGTCAAGCAGAGGTTTGTTCGTTGTGGGTCTTCTCGTGGTGGGCGCTTCATAAGTAAGTCTTCACGCTTTAGTTTTCTCGCTTTTTGAACAGCGTCATTAATTACATGTGGGGGGTATTTTTGTTGCTCGAGCATAAGTTTTAGCCTCTGTGAGCTCGTGTCAAAGTCAGCGTCTCTAGAGCAGATTCGCTTAAACCGGTGAGCCTGGCTGTATGGAATACTGTTTTTACAGTGGCGTGGGTGATCGCTTTGGTAATGAAGGTATTGTTGTCGATCTGCTGGTTTGCGATATAGGGTTGTAGAGAGCTTCTCTTCGTCTATCGTTATGGTAACATCAAGAAAATTTACGGTAACTTGCGAGTATGTGTGTGTGAAGTGTATGTTCGGATGTACAGCATTGTAAGTGTCTATAAAGCTGAGAAGTTCGTCCTCGCTGTGGGTCCAAATAAGAAAGATGTCGTCTATGTATCTTCTGTATAACATTGGTTTCAAGGAACTTTGTGCAAGAAAGTCAGATTCTAGCTTTCCCATAAATATGTTGGCATAATTAGGTGCCATTTTGGTGCCCATAGCGGTCCCGCTGATTTGTCGAAAATACTCTTGGTTAAACTCGAATGAATTTAATTCGAGGACCATCCTCGTCAATGTTGCAATGGCCGAGAAATCTGGGGTGTCAGATTGTCTATGGTTTGTGTACATGTTTTGTAATGCAGCTATGCCGTCATCGTGAGGAATATTTGTATATAATGAAGAGACATCAAGAGTAACCAAGTACGAGTTTTTCGGCACCCAGATACCCGCAATGTCTCGAAGAAAATGTGTGGTGTCTTTTATGTACGACGCGAGGGTGCATGGAATGTGGCTTATTAGTTTGTCCACGTACCCTGATATGGGTTCAGTTATTGTACCGATGCCTGATATGATTGGTCGACCTGGGTTACCGGGTTTATGAATTTTGGGGAGGATATAGAAGCGACCTGGACGAGGGTATGCTGCTCGCATCAGTTTGTGGTCAGTGTTGGTTATCTGTTCTGCATCCAACAGTTTCTTTAGTTCTGTTGATACGATACGTTTGTACTCGTCTGTCGGATCACCTGGGAGGCGTTCGTAAAATCTTGAGTCGTCTAGTTGGCGGTATGCTTCTTCTAGGTAGTTGGTTGTATTAAGGACTACAATTGCTCCTCCTTTGTCAGCGGGTTTGATTGTTATGTCTCTCCTAGATGCCAAATTTTTCATACTTATTTTTTCAGATTTGGTCAAATTTTCTCGGTTTCCTTTCTGTCTGTGATATTCGTGTACTATATCTTTCTGTACTGCGGTGATATAAAGGTCCAAGCACTTGTCTCGATTACTGTTCGGTGTCCAATCATTTGATTTACGACGGTGAATTGTTTCGTGGTTAGAAGGCCTATCCAAGAAATATTCGCGCAACCTTAAGCTTCGAGCGAAGTTGTCGAGGTCTCGGAGTAAGTGGAATTCATCGAAAAATTTTGTGGTCGGGCAGAAGCTTAGTCCCTTAGATAGCAGTTTTACTTCGTCAGGTGACAAGCTCGTGTCCGATAAGTTTACAACCACAGTGTCACACGGTGTGTTCCTAGATGGGACACGAGCTTGTCACCTGACGAAGTAAAACTGCTATCTAAGGGACTAAGCTTCTGCCCGACCACAAAATTTTTCGATGAATTCCACTTACTCCGAGACCTCGACAACTTCGCTCGAAGCTTAAGGTTGCGCGAATATTTCTTGGATAGGCCTTCTAACCACGAAACAATTCACCGTCGTAAATCAAATGATTGGACACCGAACAGTAATCGAGACAAGTGCTTGGACCTTTATATCACCGCAGTACAGAAAGATATAGTACACGAATATCACAGACAGAAAGGAAACCGAGAAAATTTGACCAAATCTGAAAAAATAAGTATGAAAAATTTGGCATCTAGGAGAGACATAACAATCAAACCCGCTGACAAAGGAGGAGCAATTGTAGTCCTTAATACAACCAACTACCTAGAAGAAGCATACCGCCAACTAGACGACTCAAGATTTTACGAACGCCTCCCAGGTGATCCGACAGACGAGTACAAACGTATCGTATCAACAGAACTAAAGAAACTGTTGGATGCAGAACAGATAACCAACACTGACCACAAACTGATGCGAGCAGCATACCCTCGTCCAGGTCGCTTCTATATCCTCCCCAAAATTCATAAACCCGGTAACCCAGGTCGACCAATCATATCAGGCATCGGTACAATAACTGAACCCATATCAGGGTACGTGGACAAACTAATAAGCCACATTCCATGCACCCTCGCGTCGTACATAAAAGACACCACACATTTTCTTCGAGACATTGCGGGTATCTGGGTGCCGAAAAACTCGTACTTGGTTACTCTTGATGTCTCTTCATTATATACAAATATTCCTCACGATGACGGCATAGCTGCATTACAAAACATGTACACAAACCATAGACAATCTAACACACCAGATTTCTCGGCCATTGCAACATTGACGAGGATGGTCCTCAATTAAATTCATTCGAGTTTAACCAAGAGTATTTTCGACAAATCAGCGGGACCGCTATGGGCACCAAAATGGCACCTAATTATGCCAACATATTTATGGGAAAGCTAGAATCTGACTTTCTTGCACAAAGTTCCTTGAAACCAATGTTATACAGAAGATACATAGACGACATCTTTCTTATTTGGACCCACAGCGAGGACGAACTTCTCAGCTTTATAGACACTTACAATGCTGTACATCCGAACATACACTTCACACACACATACTCGCAAGTTACCGTAAATTTTCTTGATGTTACCATAACGATAGACGAAGAGAAGCTCTCTACAACCCTATATCGCAAACCAACAGATCGACAACAATACCTTCATTACCAAAGCGATCACCCACGCCACTGTAAAAACAGTATTCCATACAGCCAGGCTCACCGGTTTAAGCGAATCTGCTCTAGAGACGCTGACTTTGACACGAGCTCACAGAGGCTAAAACTTATGCTCGAGCAACAAAAATACCCCCCACATGTAATTAATGACGCTGTTCAAAAAGCGAGAAAACTAAAGCGTGAAGACTTACTTATGAAGCGACCACCACGAGAAGACCCACAACGAACAAACCTCTGCTTGACTTACAGCACAAACTTCCCCAATGTAAACAAAATCCTTAAACGACATTACAACATTCTGGAACAAAGTGAACGTCTGAAACGTGCATTCCCATCCGCTCCAGGCGTCGTTTACCGACGACCACGTAACCTCAAAGACACCCTTGTCCACTCCCAAATTAACACATCACCCCCCAATAATTCATGCCGCCCTTGCTTAAAGCCACGATGTCTTGTATGTAAGGCGATGCGAGAAACAGACAAAGCAACCAGCACGCAATCCAAGTTTTCGATTAACATACGAGGAAACCTAACATGCGATTCCTCTAATGTGGTGTACCTACTCGAATGCAACGTGTGTGGTATGCAGTACATCGGACAAACAGAAACACCATTTAGGATTCGCTTCAATAATCACAGAGCCCATGCGAAATCAGCTTCAAGTCTACCTCTATCAAAGCATCTCAATCTTCCCGACCATGCATTCGACAAACTATCAGTAACGCTCTTAGAGACGGGATTTAAATCAAATCGAGAACGTGAACAACGAGAGTCATACCTTATCCACCGATTTAACACCCTCGATAGAGGAATAAATGAGAATCCTGGTACACTTGCAGCAATTAAAGCATTAGAAAACAATAACGGCAACAATGAAAATAGTAACTGAGTTCACGGCACTGCAGCTGCGAAGGGCACTGGACAACCTAAAACAATTCCAAGTGTAACTACTCTTCCTAAGTGCAGCTGTCGTCTGTTTTCTGTTTTATTTTACTACCCAATCAATTGTGCCATGCACGACATGCCCAACAGCAACCATGTGCACAGCCGGGAGGCCCCCACGACACGCGTAATTTAGAAGCGGGCCAGGAATTCGCATTGCACGCGCTTGCACAGCCTACCGCAATACGGGGCACCCCTATTTTTACGACGAAATGTTGACAGGGCGCGGAGTAGTTAAAGGCTTAGAACTTTCTAAAATGCCCGCTGACCAGCCTCTGCCACAATACGCGGCCCCCGTCCTTCTACGACGAATTGTTTACGGGACCCCGAGTAGTTAAAGGCTTAGGACTCCCTGAAAAGCTCTTTTTTGCCCCACACCGAACCGCCAGTGCCAGGAGGGGCCGTCTGATCGGGAGGAATGCGCTAGTGAACGGAAACATACACAGACCCCTGACATCAGAAAGGTGAAGGGGAGAGGGGGGAGAGAGATGGGGGGAAGTGGAGGGAAAAGTGGAAGGGGGGCACCCGAGGGGCGTCCACCGTGTAATATTTTTCTTTTTTTTCTTTCCTTTTCTTTTTTTTTCTTTCCTTTTTTTCCCTCTTTCCTTGCCCTCTGATTTGAGATTGTATAAAGCTGAGCACAAACAAACTGTATCTTTATTCCTGATGAAGGCCAGACTCTAGGCCGAAACGTCGAAATAAACCACGTTGTGACCGCTCACGGAGGATCTACTAGACTATATGCAACGCTACGGCCACTCAACTACCATGCCTGCCACATATATATATATATATATATATATATATATATATATATATATATATATATATATATATATATATATATAAGGGAAAGAAGTGTATACCTAAGGGCTCGTTTTTCCGTGTTTTAACACAATAATAATGAGATATAACAGACAGTAATGCCAAGGAATGTACAGGGGAAGTTATTAAACCAATGGAATGTAAATAAGAAGAAAAGTGGATGAAAAAATTACCAACTGTGAGCAGGAATCGAACCTACGACCTTCGAATTACGCGTTCGATGCTATATATATATATATATGCTATATGCTATATATATATATATATATATATATAGATATATATATAGATAGATAGATAGATAGATAGATAGATAGATAGATAGATATATATATAGATAGATAGATAGATAGATAGATAGATAGATAGATAGATAGATAGATAGATAGATAGATAGATAGATAGATAGATAGATAGATAGATAGATAGATAGATAGATAGATAGATAGATAGATAGATAGATAGATAGATAGATAGATAGATAGATAGATAGATAGATAGATAGATAGATAGATAGATAGATAGATAGATAGATAGATACGCTCAAAGTCGCCGATGTTCGCTAAGAAATGCTTTGCATTGAAAAAAAAATAGCACAGCCTGGACAGTCACTGAGCGCGTGCCGATTCAAGATGACAATCATCTATCTACGGCTCATGTCAAACTCCGAAAATAGCAAGGCATTGCTGTAAAGGTGAGTAAAACATTATGTTTTGGCTGACAATGCTACACATTATGAAGCGGAGTGTATGAAGCACATGGTTGATTGCATTAAGTGTTGAAGCAAGGACTGGTGCCTTTAGCTGAAGAGGGAAGTGGACGGAGTGATATGAAAGTGGTTACTTCTTAAATTTGACATTTTGGCTGGTTGGTGATGCTTGGTCATCCACGGCGTGACTACACCCCAGCAACAAGAACAACACGGATGACAAGGCATAAAGGCATCCATGGCAACATTTCTGACGACATTTCTGACGGCAACATTTCAACGGTTCTGACGTTACCAAATGCAATGCGCACAAGGTTAGGCGTCTCTGTAACTCAGTGTACAATAGGGTAAGCAAGGCAGGAAGTAGAAGTTCTAGAGGGCAAAATTTGACAAAGCGCCAGCGTCGTACCGATGCACCAGAATTCCGTTGCATTGGCGTAAAGTTTGCACCTATATTCTGCACACAAAAAAGTCCGCGCTTATAAATTTTACAATCTAATAAATAATAGAGTATCCGTGAGTTATGGTTGCTAAATAAATCTAAAACAGGAATTAGGGAAAATAAGCACGCCTTTTGATCATAAACAGAAGAACGAACATTCACCGTGACTAATGAGTTTAATGCGTCATGTATTGCTGAAACATTGTAAAAACCACATACTTGGGATCATTTCGTCCTTCTGAAATTGATGCTTCCTTCAAGACTGTTACGGAGTTGGTCTTGCTGCTGTTCTAGACGGTTAATCAGGACGATCATAGCCTGCAAAAATGGAAATTCGAGATATATATATTTACATATCTTGGGCCTAGGTGAATATCAGTGCCTATAAATGCACAATATAAAAAGCAGTGCCAACATGAACACTAACCTCAAAATCAACTTCGAGTGTAGCTTTAGACTGGTAATAACTTATAGTAATTTTTTTAAGGAATTTGCTTAGCGGAAATTCATGTGTCACTGTCCGATCCCCTTCATTGCGAGTGAAAAATCAGCGCTGTCCGTGAGCTAAAATTCGAGACAGATTAAAATAAATAAATAACAATAAAACCTTCGACTCAAGAGGAAGCGAACCAATGGCCTCTGTATAGCAAGCAGGCTTTACACCCCAGAACCACGCCTGCAGTGTGCTCGAAATTCCTTCAAAACACTGGGTGAATATTATGCAGTGCGTTAACTGCTATACCACGCAATACTGCATGACAGAAGCGTAGAATGACATGTACCAGGTGTCAAAACAAGTGAGTTGCGCAAGGAGTGTTGGTCTTGAAGGCCTATCAACTGCAGAAAACACGCCTGATTAATTATTATATAAATAATAACAAATGTAAAGCTGCGCAGAAGCACTCGTTGCTTTACGGACGTGCATTACTTGCCAACTCGCAAAAAAAAATTGTGTGACCGCGTTTCGCAATTGTATTTGCAGTAGGCATTCTAGGATGGTTTGAAGGGGACAATATGCAATCACACCAGTCGCTTTTTTTTCTTCCCAGTCGAGTTGTCGTCCAAGTAGCGAAGCTACGCTATAGCGATTGAGAAGGCGGCGCGAGGACCCGGTTAGACTATCGCGTTCTGCTCTTGAAGGCGAAAAACCTCCAGCGTCCTTAAAAAACTTCCAGCGTCCTGGAAGTTTTTCATGTTGGCTACGTTGAATGTTCAGAACTCAATTGGTTCTTTCATTGTTAAACTAACTTCCTGAAAACAACCACTGGCTGCACTCAGCCTGACGATAGTTATAGCGCGAGAACAAAACAAGGACACAGAGACAAGAAAGACACGAGCGCTAGCGCTCGTGTCTTTCGTGTTCTTCTTGTCTCTGTGTCCTTGTTTTGTTCTCGCACTATAACTATCGTCATGCCATACCAACTAGCCCAAGCTGCCACACTTCTAAGTTGCACTCAGCCGTTACAACTCAGCCGCTACAACTCAGACAAATTCACAATGCCCAGACTGCTCAGAAGTGTACTGTTCACTCGAACACATGCTCTGCCAATGTCCCGCGTTACCTCGAGAACCTCTCACCAGTGAGTCCGACTGGGAGGAGGCACTCGGGAGCCCCAGTCTCAGAAACCAACAAAAGGCAGTCGAGAGGGTCCAACAACTGGCGGAACGCCACCATGTTCCCGCCCCGACTCGGGCGTCGCCTGCAATGGCGGCTGCTAAAATATATCTCGTGGACACCCTGCATGTTGCCTTAAACTCCTCAGGACCATTTAATAAAGTTCTTGACTGACTGACTGTCGCAGGAAGGCAGTGAATGACGGTAGAATCAAATAACGAAGAAGTGAGAACGGAATAAACATGGCATATCAGTCGGGCCACGTCTCACAGTCATCATAGAGTTACACAAGTCGACAGGATGAAGACCTGCCAGCCTTCATCAGTCGCTCATCATCAACGCAGTTTCCCATAAGACGCGCTCACCATACATCGACTAACGAATTATATAGCAGTACACAGCGACCAGCTCCATGCTAGAACTATCGGACGACCTTGACATCCCCAAGTACACCGGATCAACGCGCAATGTACCCGTACAGGACTGGTTTGACCTATTCGAGCTCCACGATGCCGCTGCATCCTGGTCGGTACGGGAGATGATCACCAGCTTCACTGACTACATCTCCGGTGAGGTATTTAGGTTTTACCTCACCCACATAATCGATAACTATGAATGATGGCGAAAAATCAAAATGATCGTTCGATTCGAAGAATGCAATGACTAAGATGATGACTCGCTTCCAACCCGTCATATGAAGGCAATTGATCTCAGTTGTCACAACCCCCCGCAGTCTTCACGCATTGGAACACCCTAAATGAGCCAGTCATTGCCATTCCGACAAAGCCAATCAAAACATCCGCTCGCTGAAATACATTCAGATCTGTTTCCACGAAGAGTTAATGTTCCATCGCGTTTTGCTACGGCGCGAAATTTGACCTTTACGTCATTACTTCACCATAGGACTCGTGTTACGAAACCGCCCAATGCACTGTGCTCCCGGTCTCGAACACTTGGCTTATCACCTAGTTTTCCGGCACTAGACCCTTCGGTTGCTCCCTTTACCCACCTCACGACTAACACGCTTACTACGGTCGGGATAAAGCTGCCGAACTCGGCAGATACTCAGCCAAGCCTTGGACCTACTGTCGAGCGTCATGAGCCAGAAAAGCTCGCATTTTTAGTTGCACAAAAAGACGGTCATTCTCAACTTAAATCTGACCAAACCACGCCTGTTGCGGTGTCACCGTCCAGTGCACAGGCACCTGAAAATCCAAACACAGGAGGCTCAGAAGCACTATCCCTCACAGGGTGCCAGGGGCCAGAAGCCTCCGTAATAGACAATATCGCAAGCGCCACACATAGTCCTCCAGTCAAGCCTATCCTACAAACTTCACTGCCCGGAAATCATCGCAACGGCTACCAAGTACGTCCTTTTGCCAAGAAAAACATTGTTCTCTTCCAGAAGGGCTTCCACATCAGCATTTTTTGCAGCACCAGCAAGGTCAGCACAAGCAAAGCGACATTGTATCCGGGCGCAGCCCAAGAAAAGTGGAGCACGACGTATTCAAGATGTCTCACTCGCTGACAAGGAAAGCATCAAATCCAGGTAAATTTCTCGAGGCTCGTCGAGTAAGTTTTTCCAGAAGAGGCGAAAAGCGATTGAAGCAACAGGAGACAAAACGACACAGACTGCGTAAAACCACACCCCGTTTTTCAGAAAGGCGCAGGCGTCGCCCCGTTAGCGAACGAATACGCAAACTGGTCGTGCCCTCGTGCGTACCATTCACGAGAAAGAACATGACGTGTGCGAAACTCGAGCCATGAGTGTACCAAGGCGGTCCACCCTTGTACATTCCTCGCAAATTGCTGTGTCATCACCTGATTTCATGCCTCAAAGCCGTGTTTCTGTTGGCCAGAACACAACAGCCAGCCACGCCCACCAGAACTCCACTGGATATCAAAAGACGCCCTCTCATCTGAAATGTTTGTGCAAGTTTACGCAACCTTCATGTGACCGGGTGAACTACTGCATTTTCTATCATTTTTTCGTATTATGAGAATCCGCTTGTTCATGCTTTAGAGCTCTTGTAGCTCGCGCACTTTTTCGGGGGGAGGGGAAATCTTGTGACGTAGGAAGACAATGATGAAAGATTGAGAAGAGAATAAACATGCACACACACTAATATATATATATATATATATATATATATATATATATATATATATATATATATATATATATATATATTATAGTCACATGATTATGGATAGCACAACCTCTGTTCACAGGAGCAGTGGACGTCGAGCCAAACCAGTCACCAGAAAGACGAGCTCATCGTCTACTGTTCTTTCTCACAATGGCACATACACGCATTAGCATGGCCCAGCGTCATTAAATGTCCGTGGCATTACCTTTATTCGAAAAAAATACCATCGCGATACGTAATGCTGATTAGAAGTGAAAGTAATTGCGCACACGCACGATGAAGCAGTGTCAGGTGGTTCTGGAGTATGTGTAGCTTCATCCTCGATACACGAACAATGTCCGCCTGCTGGGAACGTCGACATCGCCAAGCTGTGTTTTCAAGCAAGGCTTCGTAGTTGGCACCCTTGATGCGCAGTAATACTCTATAAGAACCGATGTAGCGTAGAAGTGGCTTTTCGAGTGACCCCTTTGGCGAAAGGAAATCCAGAGCCACACCAGATCACCGGGTTGGTAGATAACGTGGTGATGACGAGAACCGTACCTCTGAGAGTCGATGCGTCGTTTTCGGATCCGCCCGAGAGCAAGCTTGCGGGCCACCTCGGTGAGCCGTATATATTGTCACGTGACGATATTCGCACACGCACACGCACGCACACACACACACACACACACACACACACACACGCACACGCACACGCACATGCACACACACGTGCAATGAGAACACCTGTTGCCTTTCAAGCACTCTAAACTCCCTTTCTTTTTGTCAAACAAGCATTATTTCCACATGGGATGGAGCAAGTGTTTTGCTTCCAAAAACAGCATTTTCATAAGCTGAAGCGTGTATACTTTACCTAAAACACCCTCTACCTCACGGTGCTATGAACTGTCGAAGCACAGTGGCCTTCACAAAAGGGTGCCAGTTATCCATAAAATTTGCAAAATAAAAATAAAATCGCCAATGTAAGAAACATTTCTAATAATAAGATCTGTCTGCTTTAGAGCCACCTACAAGACCACTGAAACTTCGCACACATTCTGTGAAAGTTTGTTTACTTATGCAGAGCAAGCCCGCCGGCATTGAGTGGTATCATGGCTATACATATACCATTTGGGTCGGCGTAAGTTTTCGGATATGGGGCAGTCTCTCAGTGTAGAGTCTTATTTTGCTGTCTTTTGTATTGTTACGTCTGTATCTGCAGTACTTCAGCTTTCGATACCAATGTTATTAGATAATCCCTAGTCTTATTTTTTCAGTGAAAGGTGGGCTGTTGCATTGAAAGTCACCCATGATAACAGTAGTTTTATTAGTGAGAATGCCTTTCTGTTATTTTGTTAGACATTGTGGAACTTTGAGCGTTTAAAATGGTTCAATTTGTATGTATGGGTACACTTCACAACTCACCGTGCTACATTCGCTCTTGTTTCAAGTGCACTCTCGTTTTATCATAGTCTGGTATTGCTATGGCGGTCAAACTATAGGCCTAATCACATACACTAAAGCGTTGCAAGCCGACGTGAGCGGTAGCGGGCAGCGTCAAACGCTGAATGCCGTTCACGTTGGGAAGGGATTATTGGTGGGGATTGCCAAGATGTTGCGGCATCGCATAATAAAGTCGAACGCCATTATTTCGGGGCATCTAGAACGTGAAGTTGAACTACCCATAATTGGCTGTTTGATGCCTCAAAGACGATTTCAGGACTTAAAAGCATGATGGTCAAAAGAAACGCGTTCTATTGCGTGTGTAAGTCTGCCAGCTGCTGCTCGGAACGACCAGAATAAAACTGACCTGAGTTTACCCCCTTCAGTCACGAATTATGATGTGCTGTCAGAAACGGATTAAATTCGCGTGGCACAATCCCTAGGCCCTCAGTATAACACTCCAAGTAACAAAATGAAGGAAGACGTTGTGCCGCGTGAGTTTCAGTAATTATGTTAATGAGTGTAACTAAACATCTGATTATTCTGCCACCAGTCAGCTTCAGTACTTGCATAAAAAGAATCCGCGATTAGGCTCGAAATACATACACACTTTGTTTTTTGGCTGAATTTGTTTCGAGTAAAAAAAAATACTTTTCACGTAGGTCTTGGAATGCGTCACGTCGAACAACTGATTTATTGATATGTGAGGTTCAACGTCCCAAAACCACTATATGATTATGAGAGACGCCGTAGTGGTGGGCTTTGGAAATTTCGACCACCTGGGGTTCTTTAATGTGCACCCAAATCTGAGCACACGGGCCTACAACATTTCCGCCTCCATCGGAAATGCCGTCGCCGCAGCCGGGATTCGATCCCGCGACCTGTGGGTCAGCAGCCGAGTACCTTAACCACTAGACCACCGCGGTGACGCGCAGTCTAACAATCGTAGAACATGATAGTACATCCAGCAAAGTGATCTTCTGCAGTATTACACAGCGTAATGATGTTAAATAAACGCCAGTTGTCTACTCAGGAGGCCTGCTCGAATGTGCACACTAAGTTACAAGTCATTTGATCAAAACGTGGTGCGTGACGTGCTATTGAAGTGTGTCTCCATTTGTGCACACCGTGACTGAAAGGGGTACTCTTCCTATGTGTGCGAATATGAAACTATGTGCTATCCGTGCAAATTTCGCAATGAGTGCTTCACCTGGGTCACAGAAGATAGTAAGAACAGGCTGCCAATCGCTGGAAGCAGTTTGTCGGTGACGATGACAACGTTCCTCAGGCTTTCCTGCGGAGCGAAATAAAGGAAAAATTCGCCAGACTAAGTTTCAAGGCGTGATCGCAGAGTGTACAACGTGGCCCGCAAAAAGTTTGAAGCAGGCGCGAATGTCAGTGGGCAAATCAATGACACAGATTAACAATACTGCAACTAATAAAACGCCACCTTGGCGCTCTCCATGGTTAAACCGTAATTATCTTGAAGTCGGGGAGGTTTATTTGCTCAAATTCTGCACTTGTACCACAAGATATGTCACTGTAATCAACTATAGGGAAAATGTATGCAGTTTCAGTCAGCGTGAAGGCTCTTCGCCTGCCTTCAGAGACGCTCACGTTCACGGGCAAACACGTGCAGGAGTTTCTAAATGCACAGTCTGCGTGTCATTAATTGCGAGAAGGGAAGCATTCATCTGTGATACAGTGGCGCTTTCTTCACACCTCCTTGCTTGCCTTCTACAAGCTCCTGTACCAACCTGCCCAGTTTCCCGCTGTGTTGCATCCTTTGCCCTCCCTTTCCATCATTTCCCACCTCCTCAACCTCACATATGCTCCCCTTCCCTTTCTCATTCCCTTGCACTATACTGTGCTATGCACAGCTATGATTTACCCTTCCTTTCCTTATCTGTCTTCTCACCCTCAAATGGCTTTGTTAACATGGCTGTGCCCCAGATGGTGTTGCCCGAGTGGTGCCATCCACGGCTATGCTATCCTTTACCCCATTTTCTCTTTATTACATCCTCAACCTGCCTGTTCTTTCCCGCACCTTCGATATAACTATAGCTATACAATGTCATGCAATAAATAATTTCCCCCCTCCTGATGCCATACCACGGCTATGCTTTGTTTTCCCTTATTGGCTATGCTGTGCTTTTGAAGTTGGAATTGTTCGTGTCTAAGAATGTCGTAATAAGGAAGATATTAAAGTTTTTCCTTTCTGGTGCCAAATAACGCTTAGAATTTAGGACTCGGAAGCTAAAAGGAGGTGACACGTGCACTAAGTTGAAGAGGCTAAAACAGGAGGCCCCTAAGTGAACTTCCCTTCATGAGCGCATTGCTCATATGCAACGCATTCCGTACTCAAAAGACGTGAACTGCGAAAGTTCCAAAAGCAGCTTACCTCGCAGTCATCTTTTTCGGGGGCAACGTCAGTGTGCATCTGAAAAGTGCAAAAGACCAAAATCACGTTGAGCAACACTATAGTAAGTATATTATAGGCAAAGATTTCGTCCAGGCCAAAAAGAGGATCCGCCCTGTCTAAAGCTATATCCTAACCATAATCATCGGTCTCACTTTTTATCCAGGACAACAATAAAAAAAAGAATGGCTGGTCCGTGGCTCATTTCACGGTCCGTTTATGCTGTTTCGGTTGGTGTGTGCGACAATTTGTATGCCGTGAAATGTCGTTCTCTGACAACCACCTAGGTAAAAGGAATTTGTTGGGCTAGTTGGTACAACATTTTTAAAAGTTAATTCAAGCGCGAACACACGGCACGATCACTCACACACGCACACACCCAGGCATCAAACATACACAGCGCTACAACAACGCAAACACAAGAAGCTAATGCTGCCACAAAGTAAATTTAAAATGTACTTTTATTGTAACTCTATACAACCGTGTTTCAGCTAAATAGGATTCGCAATCATGGAGTGAAGGCAATTTTCACATGCTGTGTTACTGGAGGCAACGCGCCGACAAGAGACAGCGAGTCTTCGTTAGTGCTGCAACTGGAAGCTTTCAGTACCACCCCTCCCCCCTCCCATCCTTCCATTTCTTCGTGCACAAGTTCGCCCTTGTTTCCGTCCCCCTTTTTTGACGTTGGTAGAGAGCGAGAAATGCTTGCAAATAAATTGGTTTCTAAGGAAGACAGTCACTACGCTCACGAATTCAAGTCCATTTGTGGAAAAGTTGTCTGCAGAGACATTTCCTGTTGAATTATTTTCATAGCCTAAGCTACACTGGCGGGGTTACCATTTTCGCGTGGCTTATAGAGAGCCGTGCTGCCCGAGGAGCAGTGACGTCACATAACGCACAGATGGCATACCGGAGAAGGCCTTGAAGCTCCTGGAGTCGCTAGTAAGCTGACACTCGACTCGCTTGAGCTCGCAAGTGTTGTGATCGGCCTTTATGGCATGGCACCACTTAGACGTGAGATGGTTGATGGACAGTGCTCCCAGAGGTGAACCAAAAGCGACAACGACACGCCAACCGTACTTGGAATTATGTGGCGCAGACGTCTACCCTCGTAGAACCCTTTGAACTATACCCGCCCGACTGACAGCCTATGAAGGGCTGTTTACAATCAAAGCGGCTTAAAAAGGGTGGTTATTTTTGTACGTCTTTGCTCGTCGGAGTGCCGCGAACAATGGGCCAAGCGACTGAGATCCATGTTCGAGTGCGTTCTCAAGTTCTTTGTGCTGCCGTTATGCCACCGTTTATACAAACCGCGGCTTGCCTGGTACTGCAACGGATTACGAACTTGATTTCTACATAGAACCCAACATATTCGCGCTGTGCTGTGTCGTGCGCCTAGTGCAGTGTTTGTGCAGTGTTTTCTTTCTCACCTTATACCACGTTAATCGGAATTACTGACAGTGCGGCGTGCGATGTTTGCGGCACCGACGAAAATATTGAACACCTGCTGTGCCATTGTCCTAGATTTGCCTCAGATAGACAAGTACTTGCCAACGCAATGCGGCGACTGGATGATCGGCCTCTTTCCTTGCAGGTGCTATTACAGCAACGTCCACATGCCTCGACAGCCCACAAGGCAGTGAAAGCCCTGCTGTGTTTCCCGAGAAAGACAGGCTTGTGTGAACGCCTCTGACAGGCGGTAGAGTTCTACACGCTGCAGTGAAATTACTGTCAGTCTCTCCCTCACCTTTTTTTTTGTTTTCCCTCTCTTCCCTCTTTCTCGTCTTTCTTGTCCCCTTCCCTAATCGCCCACTGTAGGGTAGCCAACCGGATGTCTTTCTGGTTAACCTCCCTGCCTTTTCCTTTTTGTTTCTTCCTCCTCCTTCTCTCTCACCATGGTACGAACTGGGCGTGCTTCTCCCCTCTTCCCCTGGGTTGGGAAGGAGGCGGTGTTTCACCCTCCCCTTTCGAGGGCGGAGGTGAAGAGGACAATTTGATTGGGCCATCCTGGGTTTCATTGTTTCCCCTGCAAGGGATCCTGGGAAGACATGTACTTGAAAAACACGAGCACAGAGACGCTCGAGGCATGCTACCAAAAACGTTGTAGTATCACGCTGTCTTGAACCTGTATATAATGTAAATAAACGCTCCTGTTAACCGCACCGGCTCTCACCTCGACATCTCACCTAGACTTTGGCTGGCTCCGGTCTTATGGGCAGACCCCCGAACACATCACTAGTCTGTCCGCCGGTCCGTAGCCCACGCTACGTATAATCTGGCGTTGCCGAGCTGAGCCACTGCTAATGTATTTCATCAGTTCAGGCAAGTGGCTTGACCTGAACTACCTCTTAGTGCGTACTACTTTAGGCACCCGGGTCGCCTTGTCCTCCATCCACTCCCCCACGTCGCATGGTCAAGCAACGGTCACTACAAGGCTCAAACGAACCCAAAAATGCACCAAACTAGAGCAGAATGAACTAACAAAGTCTGAGATAACATGAAGAACAGGAAAATAAAAACAAGCATCAATCGTAATAGCTTACCTGTAATCGCGAAAAACGCTTCTGAAGCTGATACGCCACGCAAGCATCCATCACCGCCTCAGCTATAGCGTGCGATAGCCGAGATGCAATAAATGAGCATTAATAACTGCACCGAGACCTACGCAGAAATGACTTAGGTGCGGGATTTCGAACAATGCCACGGCCAAGACATTAGTGCCAGACGTTTTGTTTGAATTTTAGCATGTCATAAAATTTGCATTCGTTGTTGATGTATACTTATGGTCACCATCGACATTCATAATCTGCCATGCGTAGTGACTGTACATTGCGCTCCTAATGCACACTGGGTATATTAATTTCACATACCCACGTCATGAGCATGAAGCTTGCTGCAGCAACTCCGACTTCAGCCAGGATTAGGACTACGAAAATGACGTCCAACTGAAGAAAGAAGATGAAACGTTTGACGAAGATAAGCATCGATTATGTAAAAAATAAGTGAGCTCGAAATTTATCAACACGGCCCCAACACGACCAACCATGGCATCTGTAAGCATAGCTGTAGCTAACAGATGTCAGCATCGTTATCTGACGACTCGCGTCCATGTCAAGGCGAAGGCGTGTCAGCATCAAAAGTGCCGCATTAGAATAGATCAATATCAACATACTGGTTGAGGCAAATCTCAAGGGCTAGGTTTCCAATGCAATTGTAATGAATTTCTGTTATTTATCTTACTGTTGGGTTATTAAGATCAATAGAGCTGAAAGTTAGTTAATACAGAAAAACAAGGTTCGTGTCACATTGGAAGTGCAAATGTCACTTCTTACAAACGAAAACTGGCTTCACTTCTAGGATATATCCATCAGGCTCATTCCATCAATATGTGAAAAATGGTTGCATATTGAGACGGCAACATTTCATCCTGCTTCAGTGTGGGAGATTAACTGCATTTAGACCATCTAAACGTGGGTATTTTCCACTGTACGCTCTCATGACTACTATTTGCAGTTCATTTGTTTATTAAAGTCAGGGTTTTTGCGTCCCGAATCCACAATAATATTTTGAGAGACGCTGTAGTGGTGAAATCCGGAAATATCGACCATTGTGTCTCAACACGAACTGATATCGCACTGTATAGCGACTGTACACGGGCCTCTATACCAATTGGTCTCCATCGAAAAGCAACCGCTGCGGTCGGCATCGAACCCGTGACCTACGGCTCATGAGCCGAGCCCATAAGCACAGCTCCTCCATGGAGCACAACATTGCATGCATACATGCGTTTATCCTATGCACGAGAAACTTTGTAATATACAAAACAAGCAGAAAATTACAAATAACCTTACTATACATGAATAGGTTATCAATGAAAGCTCGAAAAAGATTTTTTCTTCACAGTCGATGTATTATACATGCTCCGAGACCCACCAAAAGATTTCTGCACGTAACCCTTCCCTTTGGCCTACTTCCGGGATCGGAGGCACCTCACCTGATGCTTCACTGCCTCCGTGATTTGCCCACTATCTACCCACTGATGCCGTCATTTCATGACGACACGTGTTGTAACCTCACTGACGACATTGCGATGCCACCTCATCACAAATTTTCTCGATCTGTGAAACCATGATGACGCCATGTGGAGACGTCACCCCGTTATGATTTTTTTTTTCATCACTCGTGTTGAGGTCACTGGTCAGCTGCCGATGTTCGCGTTTTATGATGTACCTAAGGCGCTTGCATTCAACATATTCTCGTTAGGGACGCTCGCATGTCTGCCGAGTGGGGCTTTGGCACAAGATTATCCTACCATAGAACTTTCTAAAAACAGCTACCGCCATGTGAGTGCTCCTGTCCAGCAGCGAAATCGTGACACCAACAACGACGACCAGGGCGCAGGTAAAACCCAGCACCACGGGTATGGCAGCCAGTCCAAGCAAGTATCGCTGGTGTCCCTGGTCCATGGTCTGGTTCCATAAGATGGCGAGCACTTCGAGTCGATGCCAAAGGCAGAAACCAAGTGAGGCCACCAACAAACTGCTTCCCTGCGCTCACAAAAAACAGGTAATTTGAAAAAATGACGCAGTCATTTGCATTCACTCCTATGTGTGCTCATGAACAGCTCTGGGCCTGAGTAGTGACTTCCTTTTGCTACAAAGAACAAACAAAGAAAGCAGAAAACCCTAAGAAATAATACTGATGTAGCGAAAACAGAATAAAAGAGCCACATTTAAATATTCTGTTCCTGCAATATTTGTTGAAAAATACAATTTTTTGTAGTAATTCTGTGGCAGTCTTCGCACACGCAGACTGCATCAAGGTGGGAATATTTTATCAAAGCTAAAGTGGCAATAAAGTGAATAATTAAGAAAACTCGTTCGTTTCACTTACTGACTTCAAGGTCTTCAAGGTTTATAAAAGAAAGCTGTAAGCGGTCGCAATCTACACCATGCCCATTTACTTATGCATGACGATAGTCACTCGTAATTTAAGAGATATTCACCACCGACTTTTAAGGACACTACCGAAACTAATGGCACAGTGCTCGAAAGGCGGGCGTTTTGTTACGTCAACCCAGAACTTCCAGTGACAAAAAAAAAACGATGAAATTTGAGCGAGGTGCGTTGTGGCATCGTCTCTTCACGGAAAGTGGGCAGTCGTCTCTCTTGCAGCCTTTGCGTGTAGTTTTTGGTGTTTATATCCGCCTCTCATACGAACTATATGCAAGCGAGCCCTACAACATTGGCACAACGCCTGTCTTGTCTACAACAGAATATACACGAGGCCACCACTCCTTTCCTTCTTTCAGAAACCAGCACCAGTCTTTAGATTGAGACAGATGGGTGCATCACATGACAAGCAAATAAGCTGTCATTGTGTATTTCAGAAAACTGGTCATTTTTCTTGTCTAGATCTCGCTTTAACATGCCTGAATGTGACTGAATGATATGTGAGGTTTAACGTCCCAAAACTACCATATGATTATGAGAGTCGCTGTAGTTTAGAGCTCCGGAAATTTCGACCGCCTGGAGTTCTTTAACGTGCTCCCAAATCTGAGCACACGGGCCTACAACATTTCCGCCTCCATCGCAAATGCAGCCGCCGCAGCCGGGATTCGATTCCGCGACCTGCAGGTCAGCAGCCGAGTACCTTAGCCACTAGACCACCGCGGCGGGGCATGCCTGAATGTAATCTTCGTCATTTTGTCCCGAGTAGTTCTGGTCTTGCCTAACAGATTGGGTCGCGTTTCTAGCGTACCGGACACCGCAAGCAGTGAAACAAAAATGCGATGTAAATATCGCCAATTACGTGCAACCTTCGTAATATATAGAGAAGTTTACTGTGCGATATATTTTAACTGCCTCAAATATTGCAATAAAAACAAATGTTTTGAAGACATTACAAAAAAGTCACTTAATGACTGTTTATTTACTTAGATGTTCTGATGACCACTGCTATGAAACATTTACCGCTCAAGGTGCATTTCGTAAAGAGGGGCTTGACTGTCAGAGTTTTTCTTTAAAGAAAAAATCTGAAAAAAACTCTATTGTCTTAAATAAGATCAGTAGATTGATTTATATGTGGGGTTTAACGTCCCGAAACCACGATCTGATTATGAGAGACGCCGTAGTGGAGGGCTCCGGAAATTTTGACCACCTGGGGTTCTTTAACAGGCACACAAATCTGAGCACACGGGCCTACAAAATTTCCGCCTCTATCAAAAATGCAGCTGCCGCATATGTGTGTGTGTGTGTGTGTGTGTGTGTGTGTGTGTGTGTGTGTGTGTGTGTGTGTGTGTGTGTGTGCGTGCGTGCGAAATTCGTCATTTCCCAACGCTCAGGCAAGCATGTGTTTCGTAATTCCTCTTTTTCTAAACAGAGCTGCAGCAATTTTTATTTGGCAGTTGCCATATTTCATTCCTATCTTTATCAAAATGCACACTTTGAGTGTATTTTTGTTGCATGCTTTGAGCGTATTTCCACGTACTATCTGTTTGAAAAGTTTGTTACCTGTGTGGTTCAAGTACATCTTTTGGTGACGTGCAACTACTAAGTGGCTTAATTTGCGTGAGCTGACAGGTCTATACACTACTTGTGGGAGTGTTTAATTTGAATTTTGGGTACCTTCATTTTTGATATGTGGACGTCAGTTTAAACTGGACGATAAGCTTGCGTGTGGTTTTTGTGTTAAGACTAGAACATTTCGCACATTAAAGAAACATAAGTTCTCAGTTCTTGCAGGTACGTAGTTATGTGGCTTTATAGTACAGGCATTGGTGAAAGCAGATGACTAGTGAACAATTATTTGGTGAGGACTGTGAAGTTGATTTTAATGTTTTACATATGTTTGTGTTCTGGTAGAAGGCTATGTGTGTGTAAGAATTCAATCAGGTCATTCTAATAGCTAGACTACTATTCTTATTCTGAACTGAATCAGGTGTGTTCGGATGATCACAGTCATAAAGAGCCCAATCTAGACAGCCATTTAATGAAAATGTTGTACTTTTATTGGGTACTGTTTGCAAATAATTCAGCAGACAAACTCGTAAAATATAAATGAAGCCTTTGTTGGAAGAATGTGAGCCCCGTAAACTAACATATCATCTGAGACATTATGCACAAAAGCCATAGTATGTTTATAATGCACTGTAAAGAGATATTGTAGATTATTCTCCTTGTGCTCTTTAACATTAACCTAAACATTAACCCAAAATAAGTACTATAGTGAGCACTATGTCAGGGAACGCGGAAGTGCGTGGCAAATAGCCTCAAACACACTGTTGCGTGGTTTACGACAGCAGCTGATGGAAACACTGAAAAAGGTGTAAAATACAAAGACTTAGTTCGTAGATGAAAGGGTTTTGGCACGAATATGCCTGGAGAGATCGAGCAGTGCGTCTCAACGCTACCATTTATTCCAATGAAAAAGCGCCAAGATCTTTGTGCCACGCGCCATCTTAGTTTTTCTGTTCTTCTAGCACGCGCTATGTTCTCTGTTTTTAACAAAGGGCACCATGGTTCTACGAAGCGTTGCCACTGCCGCCTTGCTAGTGCTGATTGTATCACTAACTGCGTGTGAATGTGATGATAAAGCATAGTGCAATGACAGCCATTTCTTTGTTCATCCACTCGTGTTCTCTCACACTGCTCAAAATAGTACACCGGTGGTCTTGCTCTCTGCCCCCATTGAAATGCAGCCACCATCACCAGTTATCAAACCCGTTTCCTCATGCTTAGCAGCACAACACGTTGCCTGCTAAGCTACCATGACACCAGCATTACAGTGATGAGTACAATTGTCAAGAGTCGGATATAGCAAAAAATTATTCTAGGTTTTCATTATTGAGTTACTGCACATTCCAGGACGACTTAGGTGATTAGTTAAGTACTGTGCTATTATTACCATGCTTGTAATCGGTATCGCCCTTTTTCCAACCACACTTCTTGCCAGAAGGGATACAAAAATACTCATTTTTTTTTATTTCCATATTTGATTCCACATGTATTTATACAAGCAAAATGTTTTTTGTGAATATACAGAAGATTGATTTCACTGCAGCACAGAAAGTGCCACAACGGCTCCAGCCTTCAGTGCAGAACATGTCTAGCTGAAATTTTAAATAATAATGGCCAGGGACAAGTGAGCTAGTTAATAAAGCCTTGGTGGGGGGGGGGGTGTTTACACATACCAGCATCCACAGCTAGTAAAAGTAAAAAAAAGCAATGATAATCTTAATCATGAAAAAAAAAACGCTATTCTGTGTAGTCAGAGCCGCACTCTTAGCAGAAGTGAAACACGTCAATGCACAAAGCTCTGGCAAACATGCATTTTCTTTTTCTAAACAGAACTTAAGCTATTTTGAATTTACAGTTGCCAGAAACCAGTCCTATCTCTATCAAAATGCATGCTTTGAGCATATTTTCAAATATATTAGTGCACTGTTTCTTCAAACCACGAAATAACTGGGATAATTTATTGAGAGTATCTTAAATGTGGTGTCCTAAGCGCTTCGTTCAGTGTGAATGAGCCCTACTTGTTTTCCGTAGAAGAGGTATAACTGAGTCGATGAGCTCAGCTCGTCATTGTTAGGGTGAGTGTTGAAATGATGGACACTATTTAAGAATGTAGCTTTATATGAAGGTGTGGCTTGCTATGAGGGAAAAAGTGCAACAGTAAGGTTTTAGTAACACACAATAACAGTAAAAACAAAGAATAAATACATTTGTTCCCACTTCTCTGAAAAAATATAGCCCAAGTGCTGCAAGCAATGTGAAACTGTAAATGCATGCAATCATATGAATTAAGAAAGCAATTGAGAAGCGGCGTGCCATAGTCCATCAGCACACACGGTAAGGTTTAAGCTGCAAAACATGGAAGACTTCAAGCCAAGTGTAGTGCCACTACAATTACATCATGCCATGAGGCTGAATTTTATAGCTCATTGCACCAAATTGTTGAAGTATATTATGGACCTAATGTATCCTGCAGAAGCTTCTCAGTAAGCTCATGTCAGTGTTCCTGCCCTCACACAGTGCCCTGTTATTCGCTGCTAAGTTCACTTCTGATCAAATTTCTCAACACTTATTGTTCTGAAGACAGATTTTCATCACAGTCCTTTCTGTATTACACGATGAAGATAAATTTGATTGAATTCGCTTCATGCCCACTCCCACTTGAGAGTACTCACTAACATTCATACTCGTGTCTACTTACTTACTCTCCACGCACTCATACTCACTCAAGCCTTTCAAATGAGTGTAACTGAGCATACTGACCAGTTGGTATTTGAAGCTATGCTCTAAAAAAGCAAGTTGTAATTTAGACAACAGCTCCAGCAGGCTGAAGTGCCGATATGATGCATAGCCATGTTTTTTTTTCGAGACTCATTTTGAAAATGCAGTGCAATTAAAACACGTCTACAACTTCATGCTCCGAGCTTGTCTTTTTCTACTACAACTATTTACTAAAGAAAAAAGCGATAGCTTTTGTTGCTGTTCGCCAGGGTAAACAGAAAGCCCAGCTGACCAAGGTTTAGCCAAAGTTGTTGTACTTTCATGCTGAAAATCAATAGAAAAACTGTTGATTGAAGTTGTGCAAGCTACATGTCATTCATATTTTGTTTACCCCTGAACTATCTGGAGTTAATGCCATGGCAAAATATTTAGGTATTTTATGAGCATTCACTATCCCAATCAACAATGTATCTGTGCGTATTTTGTGTTTGTTACCATTTGGATGCTACATGTTTTTTTTTTGTTTCTTCAAAATGGTCAAATAACGTTCACACCATTTATTATGTGACACAAGCAATGTGTTTGGGATTTGTAAGGCTGAATCTGTAGGCACTGTTACACTTCGCACAGTCCATATGTTATTGTTGCTGGGACTTTCCTTCTGCAATACTCTCAGGCGAAATGCAGGCAACGAATTAAGGAATAAGTTAGTAAATACTAGTGCATCAGTATTGTGGCTTCATAACATGCACTATATTGCATTTCTACTAATTCAGTGAAGTACTCGCAGATAGTTGTGCTAGTTTGGCTGACAAAGCAGGATTGAGCGCACCTAAGTGGGGAGGAGGGAGAATGTAAGTGAGGTATAGCCAATGGGAACTGATCTCCAAAATTGATTCAGCAGGAGACACAGTGAAACACCCCTGGGGCCCCCCATTTTAATGTGACTATATTACTCTTCAATGCCTTAGGTATGATAAAATAGAACCACACACAAGCCACCTGATCTAGGAGCAAGAATCTATGTGAACCTCATCCCATGTCACATGAACTCGTATCTTTACACAAAATAGCAACAAGCCTGAACAGTTGCCCTGGGCAAAAGCCAGTAGGATTCCAACACCTTCTTAACTGATAAAGTTACTGAGACAATAACTCCAACTACTAGTGCACGCAGTTTCTGGCAAGAGTTGTCTTGCGATCGTTTAACAAGAGACCCAACATATAGCCATGGGAGACGTGGCTTTGCGATCTGTAATTGGAAACCAATTGGCAATAGTTTATTTATTTATTTACCCTCAGGGTCAACAGACATTACAGAGCGGAGTGGTAAAAACAACAAAACAAGTTTGCAAGTACAAGAGGCAATGCAATGTTTTTGGTTATACAACAGCTGATTGAAACAAAACAAAACAAGGAAAGAAATGAGAAATATCAAAATGGCATATAAGAAAACAGAAAGATACATTCTTATAAAAAAGATAAAAATAGCATTTCTAAGTATACATTGAGCATTGTTACACTTCAGTACAACAGGTACAACAAATATAATAGGTAACAGTGAAATCTTATATTTAGAAATGTATAAGGTGAAATACTACGACCAGGTATTCAAAGAATTGGTTAATACAGTCATAAATGCGTCATGATCTGAAATTTTTAAAAACAATTCGAGAAGGCAATTCCTATAGCGTGAAGTGCGTCGTACGTATGATTGTCGAAATGACTCTGTCTGAGATGATGGGATGCCAACTTTATGAAACGTAATGTGGCGGAAGGATTAGTAAATCACGGAAGTATGAGTGGTGATATATTTTATGGATAAGGGTTAAATGGATCGTAGTACGACGAGAAGCAAGTGAAGGTAATTTAAGGGTATATTTCATTTCAAGCTGCAATAGCCAACAGGGCCCTGCAAAAGGTGCTGGATTCATGGCGAAACCCAGGAATTTTTCGGGGGAGTGTTTATGTGGTGAACGGCTAACTTTAGCCACAGGTGGCTGTTGTGAAGCCGTGTAAATACTTTAGTACAACCTAAAAAGTTCAAGCATAAAGAAGCTGTGGAGAGTGTCCCGCGCAACTCTTCCCTTGCGCTAACTCTTTCCATAGTAACCAAACAGTCCTCATTTCAATAATGTTGTTTCTCATTCTCTTACATGTAGTCTCTAACCGCAGAGGTTAAGTTATTTTGACTGAATATTCATAGATGGATGTGAAGGTAAACTATATTTACATTGGTGACCCAGCCAATCCTCATATCATTTCAAATTTCATGATCAGTGTGTCATATGAAGTTGCAAAATTTGTTTATCGACAACTAGTAAGTCAGTTGCTGTTTACTTTTTCACTGAATCAAGTGCAGTAATTAAAAACAGAAGATGGGGTAAAAGCTCGCACCAACCAATGCAGGAGCAATACAGGGATATGTACCAGCAAAAGCAAATAACTATACTAGCAGAAGGAGAAGTAGTTTATGAGGCAGCTACACAAGGAAAATACAAATCATAAATATGTACACTTGTACAAAACATAGAATTACCACATATAGTGTTGCAATCGTATGCATAAAAACACCAAGGGAAGACATAATGGCATCGTAGTTATATGCTTGGTGAAAATGTGACACCAAATGTAAAAAAGCTGTCAGAAGAAGCTTAGGAGAATTTTATTGCAACCACTATCAAATCTTACAGCACGATAACAAGAAGCACGTGATTGCAACTTCATACCAGAAAGCTGAAAAATGTATCACCCCAACGCTCACTCGTAAAATTCAACGTGCTCGTAGCGACATCACTGTAAAAGAAGGAATGAAATTAACAGAATATTGCAAACAGAAATATTGCAAAGAGAACATCGAGAGCCCCGGAAATGTCGACCACCTGAGGTTCCTTTAATGAGCATCTAAGTCTAAGTACACGGGCCTCGAATATTTTCGCCTCCATCAAAAATGCGGCTGCTGCCGCCGGGATTCGCTCTCACGACCTTCGTGATAGCAGACGAGTGTCATAGCAACTAGATCACCGCGACGAGGCATCAAACAAACGAGAACACACCGCCAAACGCAAGGTGCTACTAGGGACTGACAAAGCTGCATTCGCACAACAAGCTCACCAAAACAATCAGCTCAAGGCAATTCTTCATCAAGATGAAAAGAAAAACTGCAACGGGAATGACAATGTCGGCACAAAAACCCTCCCTAACTTCGACGCGCTGTACAAAACAAGACAACAATTGTGAACAATCGGGAAGCAAAACCTTCAAAAGGTGTTAATCTTCGTGAAAGGCTACTAATTGATTTAAAAGCCCCGGGATCTAATTAGCCGCACAGGGAGGGATTATGTGACTTTTGTATTAAGAGCCTATATGTCGGGAAGCTTGTTCGATTTGAACTGTATGCGTCAGGATATATTCAACATATACGCACACGCAATCTCTGCAGTCATAGCCTAACCAAATGGTAGAGCTCCAACTCATTGCCAAACCACAAAAAAAACAGGTACAGCGTTAAAACAAAAACCGGCGCCTATATTGAATCCAGGATGTCGCCCACCTTCAGGTACTTTCTGATGTGCATCCAGCAGTCATGATTAAGGTCGACCAATTGCTTCTTACCATCGATGCGTTTGTCACAAACAACACTGTACTTCACGACTCCTGCCAGACACATGAATTCATCCAAGTCGGAGAAGCTGTTAAGGCTTCTCGCGATCAGCGACACAGCATCGTTTTCATCGACCAGCGCCAGTTCCTGCACTTTCTCCACCAGTCCAGAGCTGAACTGCACCAGCTCGGCGGCGACCGCACAGTATTTGTGCCTCTTTCCCAGGACGAAGTTGGCCCCGCGTGTCACTAATGATAAGTTGCGCCGCACGACGTCCTCGATGGTGAACAATGCGCCGCAGTATTCCCAACACCTGTATGCTTTGATGCTTAGAAGAGTGTAGTTGCTTGAGACGTCTACAGACAGCTTCTGAATCAGCCGTTCGGACGACCCGTGCCCGCATGGGAAGTAAGACAGATGGCATAACGACCTACTGGAATGAAGGATGCCCACCATCATAATAATCTCGGTGTCGTCAAAACAGATACCACCAATTGACAGCCTTCGTATGAGCTTGTTGTTGGACAATGTCTTTAACAACGTCCTGTGAGGCCTTTTGAGAGGGTCGGTGATGTCCCGTGCCGTATTGCGGAAGAATGTAAGATCCACCTCCCTAAGCGCCGTCGTGTTCGCGAAGTACTCAGCAATGAAGATGCTCAACTGGCTATTCAATGACTCCGCGGTAATACTGAGACAAAGCAACTTCACGTGGCTGCATGTCGGCAGCAGGTACACTGTGCTGTGCAGTGATTGAGTTTCGAGAGGTACACAGCACGCTACGCTGATGCAGGTAAGCTCAGTGCACTCTAGGAGCTCCGAACTAGTATCCAGGTGGCGGGGCTTCACGATGGAAAAACGCTCCGGCACTCCGGTATCCTGCAGGGCACGGCAGATCTTGGTCATATCGTCGTCACTTGTGGCCTGCAAGATGACCCTTTTCAGTGAAGAGTTCTGAGCGAGCTCCTTGAATAAGTGACTATAATCAGCCGGCTTGATGATCCCCGACAACTTCAGGTGAAGCTCTCTCAGCGTCTTGTTATTTATAAGAGCCACCAACCACAAAGACTCGCTCCGAATGGAATGTAGCTCGGCTTCCACGTTGGAGTAGAGCAGAGACGGACACCTAATACCTGAGCAATCAACCATGCGGAAGCGCCTGAGAGTCTTGTTCACGACTAGCATGTCAGTGATGACGCGATTGCTCTGGACATCCAAAAGCAGACCAATCAGGTTCAGCTCGAATAGGGTGGTGTTATGGGACAGGGCCCCCATTGTCGGACGAAGATCGGCGAACCCAGTGAGAAAGGATGAAGTCACGGTCAGCGTACGAAGTGTCTTGTTCCATCTGATGTAGCCAGAGAACATCATGCCACACTGAGACGAGTCTAGACTCAGCAGACTTGCGTTGACCGACAGCGTTGTGATTGTAGTGTTCCGTTTGAGTCCGTGAATGACGATGACCGCGTGTTCACTCTCCATTTCCTGGTCGGTTATGATGAGCGTAGTCAGCGACCGGGTGGTTGTCAGGAAATCCGAAAATGGCTCCACGGATGCGCGGTCGAAAGGCACGTGACCGAGCTCGAGATATCGCAGCTGAGTGAGATGCGGCAGCGCCTCAGCGAAGCTCTGTGACTGCCTGATAGCTGAGTGTCGGAGGCTCAACTTCAGCTTTCTAAGGCTCAGACTTTTGCGAAGTGCCTCACGTATGAGTTCGTGGTGGTCCTCCATCATGTCGGCATTGATTTCCACCACACAGAAACAGCGGTGATGAGTCAACAAATGTTGCAGGAGCATGACGGCGCTCTTCTGCAGTTCCTTCAGAAATGGGTGGCTCACGTCTCGCAGCTTGACGAGAGACAGCTTGCCCGGGGAAAGTTCCTTCAATTGCATGCCAACCCGCCAGAATAATTTGTTCCACACGGGGAGGTCTCCGAAGATGTTGCATAGATGACCCTCGCGGCTCGAGCACGGGGCCCTGTCGGTAGGCATGAAGCGGAAGAAGCAATATTTCTCCAAGGTCATTTTTTTGCAGTGCTCACTCATTTTTTTTTCTCGTGAACCACCACGAGTGGAGAGGAATGAGAATCTGATGTACACAAGGATGAAGGATACTAAGTCTGATGGCACCTAGTAAACATTCTATACCACACCACAGCACAGACAAGCCGGCCGCCCGCTGTCAAGGTTTTGCAGCAGTGGCGGTGGTCGTTAGAAGAAGGCGCCTAGCCGGATTGGGAGCGCGGTGCAGTGCCTACAGCAATGAATGACAGACGGAAAGGGGAGACGATAGTTATTGCGCGAGAACAAAACGACGACACAGAGACAAGAAGGACACGTGTCGTCGTTTTGTTCTCGCGCAATAACTATCGTCATGCCATACCAACTAGCCCAAGCTGCCACACTTCTAAGGAAAGGGGAGGTTGAAGAAGAGAGAGCTGGTCTTGCAGTGGGTGGCTCTGAAAAGGCGGTTGCTCCGCGCATGCGCCGCACGGTATCTGCAGGCGCGCTTGAAGCAAGGCATGCATTCGCCCTCGCCATTTCCTATTTCAGCCGTCTCTCTCTTGTTTTTCTCTCCCACAGACTAGACTTACGAGTTCCGTCCGCCACTGGCCACGCGCTTCTCCTCTTCACAATTTATAACCTCTTTTTTTCTTTCTTTTTTTTGTATATAGATAGATTTTTCTCTTCTCTCTCACTGCCTCTTTTATTCCCATCCCCCGCGAGTGTTTTCACTGAGACCATTATCGTGCATTCGTCCCCCATTTCCCACGTTTCTCCTCCAACATTCTTGTTTCTTTCTTTCCTTTTTTTATTGAAGAAGGATTCACCCACGAACTCCACACGCTTTGTTCAAACACTACCTGCTTCGCCCCGCATGTAATACCCTGACCATGTTCCAGACAACGTGTTGAATTCCAGAGCTTACTTCCTCAAAAAAAAAAGTGCGTTGGCGTGCCGGGTTTGGCAGACCACTGCACCCGTTGGTGGCTCGAGCGGTTGTGGCAGTGTCGTGCACTGTGACACAGACAAACAGGCTGCCGTTGTACGTGGAAAAAGCTACGGGTAAAGCTACCGCAGAACTCTCCCCTTCTCACCATCTTGACTTCTCGGTAAACTATGCTCGCACTGCACGTGTTTTTGCTGGGTTTGTGTCTCGCGGTATGCGCGCAAAGCCTTCTTTCGGTGAAAGGGTAGCGTCGGTTCAGCCGTGTTGGTCGCGCACGCATCCTGCGATTTTTGTTGAGCTTGTCTACGTTGACTGCGGAAAGGGGCGTTTTTTTGTCGTAAAAGTAATGCTTCGCGAAAAAGTATTTACAACCTTCTCTTTGTTACAATAGCCCAATAATCTACGTATCTGATCATTTCTGGCTGCTCGACAGAGGAAGAGAAATTATTATGGCAGCAAAGCTGAGAGGTTGACTAGAATCTGCTTTTTGGCCTTCTCTACAGTGTTACAAAATACAATAGCATTCCGTTATTTACTTCTAGCTTGCTTCAATCCAGTGCGCAAATCCCGCCACTTCCACAGCGCTAATCGGTTGTCCTGCTTCATTGAATACTTTCTGTGTGGATTCAAAGTATAAAAGAATTCAATCTTTTTTCAAGGTAGCTTTCTACTTGATTGCCAAGCAATATTATTGGTGCAATTTTATGTCTGCCCTGTTGAGTGGCTGGTAGCACTGCAATGCGCACTGCTTAATTTCAAGGGAATTTTACTTATGCCAAGGTTTGCATCAGATGATAACAATGTCGGATCACAAGTGCAATGTCACCTTTTACAGCTCTTTTTGGCAGCCCAATGATTGATATGTGGGGTTTAACGTCCCAAAACCACCACATGATTATGAGAGACGCCGTAGTGGAGGGCTCCGGAAATTTCGACCACCTGGGGTTCTTTAACGTGCACCCAAATCTGAGTACACGGGCCTGCAACATTTCCGTCTCCATCGGAAATGCAGCCGCCACAGCCGGGATTTGAACCCGCGACCTGCGGGTCAGCAGCCGAGTACCTTAGCCACTAGACCACCGCGGCGGGGCTTGGGAGCCCAATGATACGCGCAAAAGTTGCATGTGCATTTGGACCATGCATGTTTTCTGCAGCAGCGTGTTTCATTTCGGATATGTTGCATGTAGCTCGGGCGAGTTAGTCATCCATCAACTTAGCAACTAGCTTTCTCTGTACGTCAGTGCAGTGTTTCTTTCATATAAGTACCGCGTTAACACAAGCTAAGCTTATTGCAATAATATCAATGTTTGATCACACGCGCTCGTTGATTTGAATATTTCTTTGGTTATTTTAAGCGCTCACTTGGCCAGCATCATAATAGGCAATACCCACTGGAATCGCGCGTGTTTATGATTACCCCAAGATTTCTCCCGGTTGATAATCGATCTGATTTTGCAAAATCAAGGAATATTTATTTGCCGCCTCGGTTCTACTTTGAGCTCGTTTCCAAAGCGGCACTTGTATATCGACCACGTCTCTGGCGCAAGAAAGTTTTCACTATTTGACGTGGTAAAACCATCATATCATCAAAAGGCACGGCGGGTTTGGGGGCTTTGGATTTATTTCGGCCACCTGTGGTTCTTTGAAGTTCACTTTGGTCCAGGTACATCAGTATTAGTTCATTTCACTCCCATCGAAATGCAAGTGCCGTATGCGCGAATCGACGCCACGACATCGATCTTAGCAGCGCCACACCTCCGCCTGCCAAGCGATCACGGCGTGTTTTATGCAAAGCCAATACAAACGCTCAGTCCAAACTTGCAGCTTAGTTCTGCTTACCTTGAGTGACGACGCGGAATGTGCCACCATCAGTTGAATAAACTTTTAGATGCGAAATGGCGGGCAGTCGGCGTGGTGACGTTTGGTGACGCATTGTAGCGATCGGGTTATGCCTTGACCCAGCGAGTCATTTGCAACGCCGGATTAGTGCAAAAAGGACAGTCTCGCCACGTCTGGACGGAGGAAGCAACAGGGGCCGGCCCCACGAGACGTCGCCTGCTTATTGACGGTGGCGCCAACGGGGTGGAATGTCGCCAAAGAGGGTTTTGGAGCCGCCACTCTATCTCCCGCCTGGGCCAGTCACGCATCGTTAGCTCGTTAACCGGCAGACGACGACGGCGCTGGTCAAAGGGCTCTCCCCAGAGGATTCCACGAACCGGGCACCTCTCAAAAGATCGGCGCTTGTTTAATCCATTGTCAAGTAGCCGACCGGCTGACTGCCTATGCCCGCCAGGCATTGTCCCGGAGTACGAGACGTAGTGTCGCCAAGACGCCGCGACGCCACAAAGAGGACAACAGGGACGGCGTCTTCCTGGGGGAGACCGCGGCGGCTGCCGCGGATCGCCCCGCTAATTGAGCGAACAAAATCGGCGGACCCTTTGAAGTATGCGGCCAGGATCGTGGGCACTCTCGACTAAAGGCTCACAACACGACGAGGAAGAGCCTTGCTGGCGCCACCAAAGTGCAGTGTTCACGTGGACCTTGCATGCTCGCCCCCCTCACCTGTGTGTGCGTGATTGGTGGTCGACTCGTAGAGGAGGAGCCCGACAAGCATAAAACGATGCGGCAGAGTGCTGGACGTCGCTCTGAACTAAGTAAAGTTCACCCACCACGCTCGTGGTTTGTGAAACCACTAGTTCTTCTCTTCTCTTCTGTCATCTCGACAACTCCCTGTAAAGATGTAAATAAATCCGTTAAGTTTGCTCAAAGCTCTCCCCTAGTCCTTGGCTCGACGGAGCGACGGCGATCGGCCCCGCTACCCGCAGACTGCGGTCGCCGCGACGCGCAACAACTGGTTGGCAGCAGTGGGATGCCATCAGCGACCTTTCTTCCCATCCGTAACAACTGGATGGCAAGCGGTTGGATGTGAGCCTGGAGGACGGAGAATCAACAACACGCCGAGATCATGGAGACTGGCAGCTGTGGACTGGTGAGTGCTGGCTTTGGTTTTTTGGTTGCCAGGCTGATAAGATAGAAGTGCAATCTTTTCGCTGGTAGAGGCTACCACAGAAGCAGTTGTTTACGGAACTTCTGGGTAGAGAGTGAGCTGCACCACACTAGTTCTCTGTCATGGATTGGAAGCGTTTGTTGAAGAATCAGCTCCTGATTCTGGGGGAGGAGCTGGGAGCGGAAGTGGATATGGGGATGAAGAAACACGCAATTGTTGGCGCTATCGAGGGCTTGAATCTGACCAGTGAAGAAATTAAAGAAACGTGGAACGAGATTCAAAGGCAACAGGAACAGGAGCGCGAGAAAAAGCGTCAGGAAAGGCGAGAGCAAGAGAGAGAACAGTGGAAGGAAACCCTAAAGGTAAAGCTGGAAGAGACAAGAAGATCAATACAGTGCCTTAGATGGTCTCAAGTAAATTCGAGGATCCATCCATTCGAAGAGGGCGAGGATATAGAGAGTTACCTAACCTCTTACGAGAATGTTTGCACAGACCTAGGGCTCGACGAAGACTATTGGTCTATCGCCTTATTGAGTGTCTTTCCATGCGACTTAATTGGTAGAATAGGGTACCTTTCCGAGGACGAGTTCAACAGTTACAATGTAGCTAAGGCAGCCTTACTGCGGTGCTTCGGCATCAGAATTGACAGAAAGCAAATTGAATGCAAGCTCATGAACGCTCCGTTGAAGAACGCGCGGCGGTGTGCTGGTATTAAAACCAAGCCTGAGAGGGGTCCGCGTGTCTCTCATAGCACCAAGGTGAATAGTGAGAGCAAATGGGAGATAGAAAAACGGGAGTGAGGTGAAGAGTTCGAGCGAGCACTCAGCCTAGAGATTGAACTGTCAGAACAAAAAGTCGAGGCAACGCGGTGGAAGATTCAGCCATCCGCAAGTGTAGAGCACGAGAAGTGCGAGGTGCAGCCCAGAGCTTTAGAGAAGGCTAGCACGTGTGAACATAGCGGCGGATTCAAAGGCAAATCGAGTTTGAGTGCTGCGAATGAGGCTGCGCTGAGTAGAGAGGCCGACGAAGGCCAGAGCGAGTGCGACGAGGTGCTTTGCCAGTTAACTGTTAGCGAAACAGCTAGAATAGCTGTAGACAATCTGGCACAGACCTCAACTGTGTTTGTCGCGTCGGTGGATCTTGCAAATGAGGTCGAAGTAGGCAAGAACACCGGAGAAAGCTCAGAAGCAGCGAGCGTAGAGAATGGTATCAGTGCAGTTGCAGACAGCTCTCAGGAATGCGAGCAAGATTTTTCGAAGGGAAACAGCTGCATTGTTCCTAAGTGTGTTAACCAGTCCGCCGGTCTAGAGGGTGAGAATAAAGATAACCAGGGCGAAAATCATTTAGACCGCGCGACTGAGACAGCTGACGAAAGCTGTGAGAGGGTTCACGAGTGTGAGATGCGATCGGGAGGCTCGGAAGCGACACGCAAAAAGCGGCGCAGACGAAAGAGACGTCGCAAATCCGCGAGAAAGACGAACAGTACTACGCGTGTAAAAGAGGGCGCAAAACCTGTCAGCGTAGCAAATAAGAGCTTTGCAGCAGCGTCAAAATTACATTTATTTATTTATTTATTTATTTATTTATTTAATACATACTGCAGACCATGGTTAGGTCCAAGCAGGGGGGCACAAGAAGATAAAATGCAAAAATACAAACAATACAAGCAAACAAGGCACTTATACATGGGGTAATTCATTCCACTCTTGTATCGTACGCGGAAAAAAAGAGTACTTGAAGGTGTCAGTAGCAGCAAAATATGGGGCGAAAGCATTCGGGTTGTGGTGTCTAGTAGGTCTTGTTTGTAACGGTGACAAGAACGGAGATGGGTCAATGGACAGTGCACCTTTACTTAGTGAAGAAAGGAAATCAAGACGGAAGCACTTTCTCCTGGATTCAAGGCTGGGGATTTTGTTAGCAAGCATTATTTGTGAGGGAGAATCCACACGTGAGTATTTAGAGTAAATAAACCTTACAGCTTTTCTCTGAATTCTTTCTATTTTACGGATGTTGTGATTAGTGTAGGGGTCCCAGACTATACAGGCATATTCGAGCTTAGGTCTAATAAAAGTAAAGTAGCTGAGGAGCTTGACGTTAGAAGGGGAATTTCCGAGTTTGTGTTTTAAGAAGCATAGCTTACGAAAGGCAGATGAGCAAATATTGTCAATGTGTAAATTCCACGAGAGATTGCTGGTTAGTGTGACACCGAGGTATTTATGACTGGTGACTTGTTTCAATGGCGATGTTCCTAGTGTGTATTGATAGTCGTACGGAACTTTTTTTCGTGTTATACGAAGATACAGTGTTTTGTCGGCGTTCAGCACCATTCCCCAGTTCTTGCACCATTCAAGTATATTAGTAAGATTTGTATTAAGTTCACACTGATCAGCACAGCACGAAACATCCCGAAACAAGACAGCATCATCCGCGAACAAGCGAATTTGCACACCAGTTGTAATTACATTAACAATATCATTTATGTACAGTATGAAAAGCAAAGGACCCAGCACACTTCCCTGAGGAACTCCCGAAGTGACATCAAGATAGCCGGACCCTATTCCATCTATTATGACTAGTTGTTTGCGGTTTGTTAAGTAATTTGCAACCCATGTGACCAGAATTTCGGGGAGGCCAATATTTCGCATCTTATGAATTAATTTGTCATGTGGTACCTTATCGAATGCTTTACTGAAGTCTAGAAATATTGCATCTATTTGGCCGGTGTTGTCTAAGGTGTGTGCAAACGAATGAAATACTGTAACTAACTGTGTGATGGTGGAGTACCCTTTCCTGAACCCGTGCTGGAAACCTGTTAGAATATTATGGTCGTTTAAGTATTCAAGAATGCGAGCTGGCGACAATGTGTTCCATTAGTTTGCAACAAGAAGATGTTAGTGATATTGGACGGTAATTTTGAAAACATAGGCGGTCGCCCTTTTTAAAGATAGGTACAACCAGAGCTATCTTCCAGTCTTCGGGGAGCTCGCCATACATTAAAGAAGTGCGAAATAAAACAACAAGAAATTTAGCCAGTGACTCAGCATAGCGACGAAGAAATATGTTTGGAATGCTGTCGGGACCACATGATTTTTTTGTATTAAGGTTCAAAAGCATAGATAACACACCAGAGTAAGAAATAAAGCCAACATCACTAGGACGATACACTGCGGTATGCGTCAACATACATGCGCAAGAATCAGAGAATACACTTTGAAAGTACTGGTTAAAATGCTGAGCAATTGCCTGCGGGTCTGAAATAACAGAACCACCCACTACAATTTCCTTCACCGGCTTCTTTTTTTCAGAAATATAATTCCAAAATTTACTGGGGTCATTTTTAATAAAATTAGGCAACAATGTTTGAAAATAATAGTCTTTGGAGCCACGAACCTCACGTGCCAAAGTATTCTTTATCTCTTCTACAACGGGCGATTGTACATGTCTTTTTTTTAAGCGTTTAATTCTTCGCTTAAGGTGAATTATCTTCCGGGTTACCCAAGGCGTGTGTTTATAGACTCGTTTGCGCTTGTTTGGCACAAAACTTTGTACGCAGTGTTGGCACATTTCTTTAAATTTATTCCAAAGGGCGCATACGTCGTCCCCATCAAAATCATCAAGGGAAGATTCCAAATGCTCAATTATACATTCATCGTTAGCTTGTGAATAATCCTTGAAAGAGCGTGATGAACATTTATCAGTACTGACAGACCGACCCAATGGCAGAGAGGTACAAACAAGATGATGATCTGACAAGCCCTTTTCTACTGTTACTGTACTCTCTCTAAAGTCGCGGTGAACGAATATAAGATCTAGTACAGAACTGGATGTAGCGTTGACACGAGTGGGTTCTTTAACTAATTGGATCAAGTCGTGAGTAAGCATTATATCAAACAAAATATGTATTTGTTTGTTAGATTCATAGTCTGTCTGGAACCGCTCCCAGTTGACTCCTGGGAAATTGAAGTCACCAATCAGTATTATTTTGCTATTTTGGAACTGGAGCATGTGATCCCGTAATTTGGCAACATAATCAATTCCGGCATCCGGCGGTCTATAAAGAGCATAAAGAATGAAACTGAAGCCCCAACAAGACAATCTAAGACATGCGCACTCAAGCCCAAAAGGATTATCAACAAAGACGGCTTCTATTGATCTCTTGATCAAAACGGCAACCCCGCCCCCCCTAGATTCCCTATCTTTCCGGTATATATTGTAACCAGGGGGGAAAACGTGGTCGTCACTTACATCACTGCGCAACCAGGTTTCAGTGACTACCGCAATGTGAGGGTCATGTTGAAGTAACAGAATTTCGAACTGTTCTGTTTTGTTATTGACACTTCGTGCATTTAAATTGATAATTCGCAGCTGTCGTTCCTTGCAAATATTTATGTTATTTTTTGCGCCGTGTTTGTTAAAGGGTATGGAATGGTTCGTTTGGTGTTTACTCTTGCCTAGTGTGATGACCCTATCGCCAATGCATGGAGCCGTGTCATTGGGCGGCTCCTGTTCATGGCGTCGTTTTTTTGTAGTGGTACCCGTTCATTTTTATCGCTGTCCCAGACATAGGCTTTGTCGTTTATGTACAATTTGGTAAATGCTAATGCAACTTTCTCCTTTTTATCGCGGTTCGGTTTGGCACTTTCCCACAGTTTCTTACGTACAATTCGTACTTTTTTTGAAAAATCCTCCCCAATTGAAAAATTAGTATTTTTCAGTTTATGACCGTTCTTTAGTATACTGCTCTTATCTCTCATGTCAAGCAGTTTGAAGATTACAGGTCGTGTCTTGTTTGGATCCGGCCTTCCTAAACGATGAATCCGTTCAATCGCAACCGGATTTAGTTTCAGAGTGCCCTCAATGATTTCACTGTTCACTACGTGCTCTAGCCTTTCGTTGGTCTCTCTTTCAACCTCAGGTATGCCGTAAACAATCAAATTTGATCTCCTGCTGTAGTTTTCTAATTCATCAATTCTATTTTCTAGAATCAGGATTTGAGCACTCATAGAGGCCACTTGTTCCTGGTACGCCTCGACCTTTTGTTCCAGTCGCGTGAGGGTATCCATTTTGCTTTCTATGTTGACCAATCGGGTCTCTTTTATTTCCTTAATATCGCTAGCAATTGCTTCTAGCTGCTTACAGATTTGCGTCCATTCCGGGCCAGGGTTTGTTTCAATATCTCCACCGAGTAGTAACAACAGTTTCTTTAGTACAGACGTGGTGGTACACATCATGACACACAATTGTGGCATGCGTCCGAGCAACCGGACGAAAAGTAAGAGGAAAGCGGGTTCGCGAATGGAATTGCGTGGAGAGCGCCGGTCTTTCCCTTCTATCCACAGAACGTTTCAGGGCGCACCTGAGTACGGCGTTAGCACAGGTGAATCGGCCAGACAGGGCGACAGAGCCAAGAAATCAAAGTGCCGAAACACTTTGGCAGGTGGTGCAGAGGCACCCTTGAGCGGTAAAGCCATTGATAACTCAACCGGCAACGAATTCACCAGCGGTGCAGGACAGGTCCGTCGCAGACGTCGCCGGAAACGAGAGAGGCGTACGCGAGCGACAAAGCGAAGGGGTGAAAGAGGGGGCAATCAGCCGGGCGAGCGGCCCAAGAGTAGCTTACCAGCCAGTTCAAAGAAAGGTCCTTTGTGGCGTAAAGTAAGGTTCCAACAGCGGAAGGGTAGGCCCCAGCGCGCATCCCCGCGACGGAATGTACGCAGGAGATTTAAAGCTTTGCGGGAACAGGATTGTAGAAGGGGTCCTAGAGGAAAAGGAAAAGCCACAATAGCTAAGCACCACGCACGAGCTAGCCCAAAGAAAGCATGGCCACTCTGTCCCACGCATCGCTCCGGTCTCCTACGCCGAACTGATAGAAGACCGCCAAAATCGCGAATGAGGCGGAACGCTGCAGTTCAGCTTGTTGCTCGTGAACGTTGTTGTCTCGCGCGTTTTCAGAGTCGAAGACCACGACCGCCGCGTGTACGGCTGAAGGGAGAGCGACAGCTGTAGAAGGGAGAGTCGGACACAGGAGTTTATTTTGAAACATACTTGTTTGGTTATATTTGGTTTTAAAGTGGTGTTCCTGTGTCATCTCCACAGCTAGTTTGCTTGGACATTTTTTTTCTTCCCTCTAGATTTTGTTTGCGTGTAAGCTTTGTCAAAATTTCGAGTTGAATTGTTCAGCGTTATGAGGAAGGCAGTGGCCCGCATCAGTCAACCGACTTCGTGAAAGGAGTTTTTTTTAAGATACGAGCACGCAAGTCGCAAATGAAGATTTGGTACGCCCGCTAGTTTTGAAAGCGCGGTAGCGTAGTCGAGCGGCGCCGGAGTTTCTATGCTTCGTGCCCTTTAGTTAAGCGCGGCATCGCATGCCGTCTTCAATAGAGTAAATGAGCAATGTTTGGGAAGGTTTTAGAATAAAACCAAACAAAGCAATTTTCGAAATGCTCAAGGGGAGAAAAATTCGGTACAGGGGTTTTGGCGCAAAATTAACGCCTGTTTTGTTACGCACTCCTGACGTGTACCTCAAGTGTGATTGTTCCTTGCGTTTATTCCTTGAGAAAATTCACGTTCAGAGGAGGGTTTAAGGACACCTAGGTGAGAGAGATATCGCCTATGGTTAGGTGCGTGTGGGTATGCTAGCACTCTTTGGATGAGAGTAAGATGTCATGCTAGAGCGCACAGCAAAGTCTTGTGCGTTCTTTAAAAACATGGGCTGACATGAAACTACATTCAGCAAATAAGCGTGTTAGTATACGAAATTGCATTACCCTTTGTAATTTAGTATGTGCTGAGGGATCAGTTGAATTCTTTAGCTGAGCGTCGAGTTATACGGAACGTTGAGGGACGTTTTCCGTAATGATTTTAAGGGGTATTTGGAGTAATCGAAATTTTTAGCTATGGGCAAGAGTATTAGTGTGGTTGCCAAAAAAAAGCGTAGGTGCATTGTGGCACATTTGAAAGACCGGCCTGGTTGCCGAAAACTCATTGCCGGCGCTTGCTGGTTCTAGTGGTTGGTCTTTGTGGTTTCAGTGGTGTTGGGAGACTGCGGTTACTGTGATCTCTCCCGTCGAGCAGCTGATACTACCCGACGTCCGAGATCTTCCCGTCGGCGGAGGAGCTGTAGCGATCAGGCTATGCCTTGACCCAGCGAGTCATTTGCCACGCCGGATTAGTGCAAAAAGGACAGTCTCGCCACGTCTGGACAGAGGAAGCAACAGAGGCCGGCCCCACGAGACGTCGCCTGCTGATTGACGGTGGCGCCAACGGGGTGGAATGTCGCCAAAGAGGGTTTTGGAGCCGCCACTCTATCTCCCGCCTGGGCCAGTCACGCATCGTTAGCTCATTAACCGGCAGACGACGACGGCGCTGGTCAAAGGGCTCTCCCCAGAGGATTCCACGAACCGGGCACCTCTCAAAAGATCGGCCCTTGTTTAATCCATTGTCAAGTAGCCGACCGGCTGACTGCCTATGCCCGCCAGGCATTGTCCCGGAGTACGAGACGTAGTGTCGCCAAGACGCCGCGACGCCACAAAGAGGACAACAGGGACGGCGTCTTCCTGGGGGAGACCACGGCGGCTGCCGCGGATCGCCCCGCTAATTGAGCGAACAAAATCGGCGGACCCTTTGAAGTATGCGGCCAGGATCGTGGGCACTCTCGACTAAAGGCTCACAACACGACGAGGAAGAGCCTTGCTGGCGCCACCAAAGTGCAGTGTTCACGTGGACCTTGCATGCTCGCCCCCCTCACCTGTGTGTGCGTGATTGGTGGTCGACTCGTAGAGGAGGAGCCCGACAAGCATAAAACGACGCGGCAGAGTGCTGGACGTCGCTCTGAACTAAGTAAAGTTCACCCACCACGCTCGTGGTTTGTGAAACCACTAGTTCTTCTCTTCTCTTCTGTCATCTCGACAACTCCCTGTAAAGATGTAAATAAATCCGTTAAGTTTGCTCAAAGCTCTCCCCTAGTCCTTGGCTCGACGGAGCGACGGCGATCGGCCCCGCTACCCACAGACTGCGGTCGCCGCGACGCGCAACAACTGGTTGGCAGCAGTGGGATGCCATCAGCGACCTTCCTTCCCATCCGTAACAGCATCAACAAATTGCAATGCCGCGTCGCCTATCCGACTTGCATCAAACCAGCCAGATATTTTCGTAGCCGCGTTGAACCGTCACATCACACAAAAAAAAAATCGCCAAGAGCGTCAATAGGTACTATATAAGTTCAACTCACACACAATGAGCTCGCTCTTTGCATTCACGCATGTGGTTGCCGGCCTTTGTTAAAGAATACAATCATTGTTGGTCGGCATAGAAAGGAGATGACTCGTTTGATCGTGGAGGCCGAACTTATCGACGCTCTTGACGATGTTTATATCAGCAAGCCCTCGATTGCAGTGTCACCCAAGGAGCTGCGTGCCTATGTACGCGATGATACATGGTTTAATCTGAGATGTTTTCTTTTTTTCTTTTAGGAATATGATATTGTCACGCATTTATCTGAGTGAGTCCACGAGCTTATCTGTCTGCCTGACGATTGTGGCTTAAAAGCGGCTTGGTGTTCGAAAATAAACATGGTGTTGGTATGAGGGAGACCCGCTCAAGTTTGCCCGGCGACGCCATCGCTTTCCTTTCCCCTGCCAGAAAAAGCGCACAATAGAAGAGTCTTCCGACCCTTCCGCTCCCCTTGACTTCCACGCATTTGCGAAGCGCGCGCTGCACGTGAAACGTCCCTCGTTCCGCCATGTCACCCCAACAGAAAAGGGGGAACTATTGCTGTGTCCTCAACTGTCACAATAGCCGTGCAAACACGAAGGGGTCGACTCCACCAGTGAAATTCTACCGATTCCCAAACCGATGGTACGAATCAAGCAGACGACAGGAATGGGTTAAAGCAGTGCGCCGAAGAAAGTAAGTAATCAATTTTTTCATGAAAATTTGCAGGCGCACAATGCATTCAAAATAATGGGTGTTAATTCCTGCGTCACCGTTCCTCTAATCTATCGAGTTACTGGGAGATGCACGTCCCCACCTTAAAAGTATAAATTTTCAAATCCCGTCTTTAGAGCACTGTTAAAAAATAGCGAACAAATTTTTTATGCTGCTGCTATTATTCGATATTGTTGGGGACGTAGTAGTTGAAGCTGTGTACACATGTGGTATTGGTGATGTGTTGTTATATATTTTTTATCTACGCAGCGCGGACGGAAGTGTGTGGTTGCCAAAATCTTTGACAATCATTTGTAGCAGACATTTTGTGGGAAACTGCAAAAGTGACTCAAGTCTGCAACCGTCGTATGTGCCGACAGTGTTTCCAGTGGCTTACAAGAAGCGGGCACCTTACGCGGAAACGGCGCAGAGGTATGATAGGCAGTCAAGCGCATAACTATCTATACATTTTAAAGCATTTTCTAAGGACCCTTGATTTCTGATTTCTAGCTCAGCGTGAATTCGTTCCGCGTATGCACAATTATCAAGTGAAGCGAAAATAAAAGAGATTTTATCAAACATGGCACTTTCGCACCGTTACATTTTAAGGGTAAGATTGGAACGTGGTTAGTAACAAGCACATTAGTTTTTTTATAGTTTTCGTTCAAAGTATAAATGATTAAAGCAACAGACAATGCAAAATCTTTAATCAATAAATTTTTATACGCAGCTATCTCCGTGAACTTTTTGTATGAAGTGTTGCTGTCCACACAGATGGACACAATTGCTAGTTTTTTAATGGGGCATTTTGCCATCGTACATGTTTTTATAGAGTTTAATTTCGTATGCAGTACTTGTTTTATTTTCTGAATGCAATGCGTTACTAACAGGATGACGGAAAACCCCTAAACGTATACTCATCTTCAGACTTGTACATTTTATACCTGAAGATGATAAAAAAATTATTATTATCTGGCGCACAACAGATATGCTCAATGTCGATCACCGTACTATATCTGAATTAAAAGAACTCCAACGTATAAACGTTGTTGTGAACGGCACAATCTAATCTCTGCCACAACCTTATTTTGCTTAGGTGGAAGCGTCATTCTGTGAGGGCAGCCAGATCAGCACAAAATTCCGTGGAGCAGGCTGTGCCGCAAGCTATTGCTCAAGATGACCCAGCGATGCAAGATGAAGAGAACTTTGTTTTCCTCGATGTCACGCTTTCAAGTGATTTAGAATTGCTAGAGACGCCTCTCGCACCCACCAGTAATCACGATCCCCAGCCTTCGGCAGAAACCTGTCAAACAGGGGGGCAAGCTCATCCAGCTACACAGGCTGATGCTGTAAGCGTGCGAAATTGAGATTTATCTGTTTTAACTTTTACCCGTTATTTCACTAAGACTGCCGAAGTAGGTGTTTCTTTAATTTTTGTGCCGCCTGCTTCAATTTGCTTCCCGTCGGCTACATGACTGAGCAGACGCTGCCCTTTTAGCAAATTGCTCCTACGAAAAAAATTGCCCGCAGCTTCCCTCGGGGGAACACTGAGGAGGATGCGGAGCATATAATTGGTTAATGGGGTGTTAAAGTGCGACTTACTTGGGTCGATGGCGAAATTGGTTAACGTGGTTGTGAAATGGGGTGTTAAATTGCGACTTACTTGGGTCGATGGCTAAATTGGTTAGCGTGGTTGTAGGAGGGGGTGTTAAATAAGTGAACACGTACACACGTATGCGAAAGGGCGGCGCTGGTCGAAGGGACGTCGATCACTGTGTTTGTGGATTCGTTGGAATTCATTTCACCGCGACCTTGGACGTCGACGCGCCGTACAAACCAACCGACGAGCGGCAACTGAGCGAGCGAGCGCCGACCTTGAGTATATATACAGCGCGACGGCGCATGCACTGTCAGCTGTTGAATGTTCTCGAAGCGCGACGGCGCATGCGCGTTTACTGGAAAATCAGGAGAATTGTAGAATGTTCTCGAAGGGGAGAAGCGCGCGCGGCACAGATGGTGGGTGACGGTGCACGCGCGCGTCAGCTGTCGAATGTTCAAGAAGGGGGAGAAGCGCAACGGCGCATGCGCGCGCGTCAGCTGCCGATGTTCTCGAAGCGCGACGGCGCATGCGCGCGCGTCAGCTGCCGATGTTCCCGAAGCGTGACGGCGCATGCGCGCTACAATATACAGCTAGCGAATGTTCGTGAAGAGAAGCGCACGCAGTGTGTAGAGGAGGAAGGGTGCACAGATGGTGGAGGAGTGAAGCGCGCGCGGTGTGTAGAGGAGGAAGGGATGCACAGATGGTGAAAGAAGGAGGAGGAAGCTTGCGGACGGCGCCGCACTACAAGCCTCGAGTATTAGATGCTCCGCATCTAAAAAATCCTCAATTGCGGCGATCCTCTTAAACGCGGACAGAAGCGTGTACATCGTAACCCCACGCGACACGAAACTCTCAAAAACACGTGCAGAACGCGTGAAGCGCGCGAGCAAAGAAACGCGTTTTCAAGGCAGGTTGAATGGGACACCGGAGGGGCGAAGACTCGAGTAACCTGTTTTCTCACCGCATTCACTGACAGCGCCACGCTCCGCAGCGCCTCCCTCGGCGTGGGTCTCCCCTATACAGCACCGCTCTTTCCTCTCAGTCTTTCTCTACCTTCCTGTTTTCGTGTTGGGCCTCGCGCTACAAAAATTCTTTAAATTCTTTTTAATGAAAAGTAGCGTTAAAGCACATTCAACAAGAGGACCAAATCATGCAATGTAAAAAGTTGGTGTGCGTCAGCCAATGTCTGAAAAAAGAAAAAACTAAGCAAAATTGTGAACCGTTTTAAAAGAATTCATGTTTTATTCCTCTCATACTTTCAAAGACAACGTCATCCAAGTTAGCGGGATAGCCATCAATACACACTAATTTGTTTATTACCTGTATTCAGGCATGACCTAGATCATAGAAAACTGTTGGTATTCTTTCTTTTCACCTGTGGTTAGCGCAAACTTGCAGAAGAAGCGGGGGGCCGAAATCTGGAGTCATGTTCTCCTTTGATGCACGCACAGTCGTGTTTCTTCAGTCTTTATGCTGATTCCGCACTCTCCTTGCTGGACAGCGGCTCCCAAAAAGGAGAGCGTCGTCAGTTTACATGGTTACTGGCACATTGCACGCAGTTGTTAAGAGCATGCAATGCGCACCACATGCGGGACATCCCCCTTCTCCACACGACACCAGCTGACTAGAAACATAAATATTATAATTAAAAATTGCGTAATATTATCTGGAGGGTTGTGTCCCAAAACCACGATGTACTTATGAGATACGCCGTATTGGAAGTCTCCGAAAATTTCGACCATCGGGTGTTATTCAATGTGCACTGACTTCAGAGTACACGAGGCTCTACCATTTTGCCTGCATCGTGACCACCACGGCTTGAATTGAACCCGTGACCTTCGGACAAGCAGCTCAGCACCATAACCACTACTGCGCCTTGGTGGCTCAACTGTTCTTCAGTGACCATACTTAGCATTTCACGTGGAGCTTGAATACGCTTTTTCCTAATTGTTTTCTTCTTGTGTTTTCGTGTTTTCTTGTGCATGAGAACCGTGCCCCACGTTTAGCACGCACAAATGACACACGAAACGTACTCACAGGTACAAATGACCGCAAGCAGGCATCTCTGTTTTCACTTCGATGTGTCTGAAAAGCGAGCCCACTTCGCAAACGGAGATTGTGCAACGAGTGCAGTCACCTTTGTGCGCCCGGTAACTAAACAGAATCATTCCAGGGAAAGCCGAAGTCCCCACCGCGAAATAAGCGAGCGCAGGCGTGTGCGTCCCCTCTCCGCGGGCCAAAGTACGCGTGGAAGATAAGAGCACGCGCCGCCGCGTCGTGACGATATGGCGACGCGCGCTCATTGCGTCATCTCGCTGTAATGCTGAAAACACGACAGTTCCCTCGAGATGCCCATAGCAAGCGGTAAGTGGTAGATATAAATAGCTTACCGTTCGAACGTTCAAAGAGGTGATCGTTCATGGCTTAGTGGCTAACATCTCGCACTCCCAATTCAGAGGTAGGACGTTTGATTACGCGCACCGGTGTTTTTTTCTGGATCATTTTTCTGTCTAGTGTTTTCACATATACAGATACGTATACATATACGGTAAATGACGGTGGCGGTGACGGCAAAAAACTTGCCGAAACTGTTCATATATCTCCTATCGCAATTAAAAATAATTTGTGCAACGTACCTCTAATCATTCCGGCGTTGACAGTTGGATATCATATTATAACAGCCACACATGTGAGAAACGCCACCTATTTCGTTCAGCGTATGTCGAAGGTGACAATCGGTAGTGTCGAGAGCCTCGTGTGTTTCGATGTGGTTTCTCTGTTCACGAGTGTGCTCGTACTCCTCATGATCTCAGTTTCCCGGACCGTCCTGGACAGGGATGAGAACCTTAGTGAGAGGATGACGAAACTCAGCACGGACGAACTGTGCTATTTGATGGAATTCTACCTTAAAGCGACATCATTTTCTGTCGCAGGTGATTTCTACAAAAAAAAACAAGTGGAACCCCCATGGGAGCCGCCATTTCAGCCACAGTGGCCAACTTGGCGATGGAGCACATCGGTACACGAGCTTTGGGCACCGAGCCTTTGGTTCGCAGAGCCATCAAAAATATTTTTTACACATGTCGATGACGTCTTTTGCGTGATCAAGGATTTTAATATCGACAGTTTTCTGGCATACCTAAATTTGATCGAGCCGTTGATTCAATTCACCCTGTAACGTGAAAAAAAAACAACGTTCTTCCTTTCCTGGATGTGCTAGTGTATAGGCAAACAACGGGGGGTAGGGGTGGACGCTTGAGCTTCTCCATGTACCGAAAACATACGCACACCAGACAGTATCTGCAGTTCCGTTCTAACCACCCGACCGCACACAAAACATCAGTGGTCAAGGCACTCCTCCATCGCGGAGAGGTCATCTGCAGCTCGAAAAATGCGAAAAAAAGAAGAAGCGATCACCGCCGACCTGCTGGACGGTGCTTACCTGAAAATCTTTATTTGTCGAGTATGCCAGCGACTTGGAGACCCCAAAACTGCCCCCTACCTGCCTTCTGCAAAGGGTGATATTAACAATGAGGCCTATCCAAAACATTCCTACCGCATTTCTGTCCCATACGTGCCAGGAATCGGCAAGCAACTCTACAGGGTGCTGGGGAAAGAAGACATTCCTATGGCGTACAAGCCCGTCTCAAGGATCGGGCAATTCTTGCCGCGACCAAAAAACCGACTGCGGAAAGAAAGGTTCCCTGGGCTGGTCTACGAAATACCATGCACAGACTGTTCCGCTACCAGCGTCAGTAAGACGAAAAACTTCCCGAAAGTATACGATAAGATCGAAATGATGTAGGTAACCTCAACGCCACACAAAGCGCTCTCGCTGAACACGGCGAAAAGATGGACCACCGCATCAATTTCGACGACGCCCGGGTCATCGACACAAAGGGTAGCCACACAAAACGGCAGTTCTTAGAGTCCTGGCACATCCAAACAAGGCCTTGAAATGTTAACGAAGAACCAGTTGAGAAAACACTGCAGCAACAAGAACGGTGGAAAGGACGATGGGTAGGGCAACACCACCAAGAGAAATCATGAGCTTAGAGCCGGCCGAGCAGTCACCCCTGAAGAAGGGTCCGAATCGGCCCGAAATGTCAGGTCAGTTCACAGTCCTTACCTTTTATCTTTGTACTATAGATCTTTAACAAAATGGCTGCCTGGGCGCCACCATAGTCCTTTTCGGGCTGCATAATTGGCGTGATCCCCCCCTCCCAAAAACACTGTGGGTTCTGTGCCTTAGCCTTTGTACTCCCGCGGGCAGCCCATCATGGTGGCGTTTCTTCCTCACCTGTGGAAAGTTGTATAACTTGGCTGGAGAGTTTATGTTATTGGTATACAACCTTTGTCAACTAAGTTCTACGAAAAAAAAACAGACAAGAAGGAAGAGAGCACAGACGGCACCTGTCTATTCTCTCTTCCTTCTTGCTTTTCAGACGTTGCGCCCTGCTCTCTGATGGGCTGCAGAAATTAGGCGTCTCTTCCTTCCTTTAACCACACCAACCACCTTCTTGTCGATTTTTTTTTGTGCAAAACGCCGTCAACAACGGAATACCAACTCGCCCTAGAACCTGTTCTGCCAAGCGACCCCTTCCTTTACGCATTCCTCGCCACAGGTCTCACCTTTCCTTCCTCTTTTTTTTTGTCCTTAAAGCACGACAACCCTTGAAGGGAATAATATTTCAAATTCCTCTTATACAATACCAAAAAATTTAACCGAAATGAGTTCGTGTATTCATTCTAAATGTGAACACCAAGGAGATTGCTATAGCTCAAGTCACTACTTGAATCAACGCTGACTTCAGTTATTCATTTTTCATTAGTCCATATCACATAATGTATCAAAATCATTCATACGCAGTGGTAGACCTCGACCTGAACTTTGTTAATATGAAAAGCGGACAAATATTACCATTTATGTATAGGTAGAATTCACCTCCGATCAGCCCTGGGCTCATGCAGCTTACACCTCAGCATTTACGCCCAACGTGCCGGTAATGCGAAAAAGGCACTACTTCCGGCTGCCATGACTAGGACCTATGTGTGGCGTTGATTATCACGCACAGGCACACACAGGGTGAAAATAAAGTTGAGCCACTGTTTATGCCTACCATCCGTTAACAGGCTTGATTGTAAGTATTTGTGTGCAGCCATCGCACAAAACGGAAGGTGACATGCCTGAGAACGTTATTCGTGGTCAAAGTAGCCGTATAGGCACCCGGCAATGCAGTTTACGAGATCTGATTGTAGCGCCAAAACACACAGCCTAGCGAGAAGCGCAGCAAAATCGGACTTGCACGTGCGTATCATTTTCTTTTTTTAGTTGTGAGCAGGATGGTCGCGGCTGATCATGTAAGCGCCCAGAAAGCGTTCCTTGAAAACGTGCCAAAAAGGGCACTGACACTTCAGCGTGTCACTGTCTTCCGCGAGCGTTTTATTTTCTTAGTATCCGTGGCGGTCGGTACCAACAATGCTGAGGCGGCCCAAAAAGCTTCGGCACGCCCTCTGGTCCACTATCGGGTGCCTATACTGGACGTTGCGGCGAAGCGTCGCGATGAATGATTTAGCCGTCTTCGCCAGGCTAGCTATAACAAGGCTGTAGGTTGATTCCTTGAGAGTGGCTGCCCTGTGAATGGAAACTCAGTTAAGTTCAGATTCCAAAAGCTTTCAGTAACTCGTACTCGTACGAAACACGAAAATAAAGAAATTGCAATAACACGTACAGTATATGCATTGAGTTTCAATACTCTGGCAGAGACAACTCCGAAAAGTACAACACAGCACAGTACTCAACGTTGGACTACTCATATTGATACATGCTCGGTACACTACGAGATTAAATGAGAGGCACACGCGTTGGTTTTTCTCGTTAAAGTGACGTGGCTCAGTACACTTGCGTCAAAGCACATATGGCTTGTAACCTTGGTCTGGTGAATACATTTATGCTCCAGACACTTTTTATTTGATTGATAAAAGCTGTGGGTATGCAAGAATACGTCTTGGCTGGCGTCGAGCTTGCACTGGAACGAGTCTATTGTAGTTACGGGGGTCACAATGGTTACGGCAATAGTTGCACAGCCTCCGTTTGCGAAAAGGGAAGAGCTTTTCACACACAGCAAAGTAACAACCGAGACGCTTACTCGCGTTCATTTGTACCTGTGAGTAAGTTTCGTGCGTCATTTGTGCATGAAAAACGCGGGGCACGTTTCGATCTGCTTGCCATTCTGCGCGTGACCTTCCAATTTGTTGCTATCGCGTTCATTGCTTCCCCTTTGCGGCATAGCTATGACTTTTTTTAGGAGATTGCTCCCTTTGCGGGTGTCATCTCTCGTCGTTGTGCCGGTGTGTACGCAAGTGCTAATTGCTCCCGCTAGAAGCACAGCTGTGCTCTTCATTTCAAGAGTACTCACTAGATGGCGTGCCGCCGCTCAGGCGATGCTCGCTCCACTCTTGGCGCGTGCTCTATTTTGGTGAGAGACCGCTAGGTGGCCGCGCCTATATGCAGCGCTCACTTTCGGCCCGGGCACGCTTCCTTTCTTTTTTCGCCGGACATCACTCAGTGCGCCTCGATAGCGCTAGCCTCTATGAATACCACAGAAGCCAAGGTGGCGGAGCGGAGGGCTCGCAATGCTGCTGCAGCGCGGGTTTGCCATCAGGGCCCCTCTCGAACTTTCCACTACATCCTATAATTAAAGATCCTCTGGCTTTGTACTTTAAGCATCACAAAGCCATTATACTAAAAGGCAGACGTTCCTCCTAACTTATGTGACCCATAAATACGCTGTTGAACAAAATGTATATACTACCTCAGTATGTAAATCGCTGTATATAATACACTGATATGTAAATAGCAAACATTGTGTATATAACGTGTATATACAATCACACAACAACAATTCTTATGTCACGTCTTTTTATGATGATGATTGACCTTATGTTCGATTTTCATGGTTTACCGGATTCAACCCCAGGAGCAAGCTGCTTCTTAATCATTCACTTCGTGGATACACGAGAATTTTTTTTCTTTGTGTCAAAAAACCCATTCGTTTTCTTTTTTAATCAACCAGCCTTCTTTCACCCTTCGGTGTTTCACAACCTGAGCCATCCATTAGTAGAAAAGTACACCGTTCTAAGCAGTCTGTCACCCATGCCGCATATACCATGCCACACCACACTTGTCTCAAGACAAGTACATATATGTGTCACACGTGTATGGAGGGTTTCATGATGAACACGACATAATAATTACATTATTTTTGCATGACCTGACAGGCATATTGGTCTAATATTATTATCCGCACGTGCAGATTTTTGGCACGCCAAGTTGAGGACGCGATCACGACAGCAGCCAGGAGTACAGATAGATAGAAAGACTGCGGAATTATAGAAATGTTCAGAGTAGCCGTGGTTCACTAAGAAATTTTTCGTATTCAGTATTAACACTTAGGGCATGACATCCCGAAGCAAAGACATGAATAAGCCTTCATAGCTGAGAGCTCCGAAAATTTTGGGGCCTCTATAGAATATTCCCTCGATCTGAATGCGACTTTCGGGTCAGGAGTCAAGCCCCGTAAGGACTGCACCATTAAAGCGGACATGAAGTACACTGGAAGCACAGCTGCTGCAGTTTTTTTTTATTTTTTGGCTTTTGCAGCTGAAAATTAAATATTGCTGACCACTTTGGGTGGACATTTCAACCCCTCACTCAGAGTGAAATTGACATGTCTTGATGGCTCGCTCCCCGATAGTGACCAGAGGGCGCGATGGAGCTCTTCGGCGCCGCCTCAGTATTGTTGGCACCGAGAGCCAGGGGTACCAAGAAAATGAAACGCACCCTCGACACGCTCGAGTGTTTTCGTTTTGAATGCGAAGCATTTTCTAGTGAACTTCGGTGACCTCGAGCGTATCTATCTATCTATCTATCTATCTATCTATCTATCTATCTATCTATCTATCTATCTATTTACTTATCTATCTATCTATCTTTCTATCTAGCTTCCCACGAATTAACTTTCCTGGCCGTTTTGATAATGGTATCAATACCAAACTTGTTATGGCATAACATGACTGTATTAAGAACACATTTGACTTGCCATAACATGAAAATCTTGATATATATATATATATTTGTCATGAATTTCATGATTTCCATTTCATGGTCCCGCAGCTCTTGCGGTAGTTTCGTTCACATGACATGTTTCAAAACTGGTATGGTATGGCATGATTGAATGGCGAACACAAGCGACACACCCTAACATGGAAATCATGACATGAGTGTCATGGAACAACATGACTACATACCACACTCATGATGCGCTCGCGCCTGTTTCGCTAGCGTCACATATACCAAGTTTGGTATTACAGTACGTGAATGGATGACGAAGGTATGATACTGGTGCAAACATGAGAAACATGAGATGCGTGTCATGAAACAACATGACTACATTCTACGCTCATGATGCGCTCGCGGCCGTTTCGCTAGCTTCACATGTACCTAATTCGGTATTACGCGACGCGAACGGACGACATAGGTATATGACACATCCAAACATGGTAATCATGACATGCGTGTCATGTAACAACCTGACTACATGCCACACATGATGCGCTCGGGGCCGTTTCGCTAGTTTCACATATGCCGAATTCGGCATTACGTGACGTCAATAGATGACGAAGGTATGTGACTGGTGCAAACATGATAATCATGAGATTGTGAAGATGTGTGTAATCATGAGATGTGAGATGTAGTCATGCGAGAACATGACTACATACCACAGTCAAGGCGCCAATATATTTCGACGTGACGTGATGCACGTGCTCACAGCCGTTCATTTCGTCGCGTCAGGCCGACGTTGCCACGCCAGGCGCCGGTCCTGCCATGGACTCGCCGGCGCGCGCCGTGCTTCGTTGCTTTGACGCATGCGCGCTTCAGCGCGTCCGGCGTCCCTCAATCACGAAAAGAGGGAGACGCAATGTTGTCAGGGTAACGCATAGCGCGAAATGCAGATGTCGCATTTCGCACCGGTTATTGTCCGGCCGCACCGATGGACGCTGGTCGCGCCTGGCGTCAGACTATAGAGTGCTCGCGTGTTGCTAAAGTAGCGTCGCTGTACACTGCGTGCGCGCGCGTCAACGCTACATTGGAGTATTTTGGGCCCTTCATGATGCGCTCGTGGCCGTTTTGCTAGCTCCCCATATACCAAATTTGGTGTCACGTTACGTCAATGGATGACGAAATATATGGCTGGTGCAAACATGATAATCCTGACACGCGTGTCATGTAAGAACATGACTACATACCACGCTCATAGCGTGCACGCGGCCGTTTCGCTAGCTCCACATATACTAAATTTGGCATCACGTGACGTGAATAGATGACAGATATGTATATGAATATATATATATATATATAGTCAGGCTGATATATATATATATATATATATATATATATATATATATATATATATATATATATATATATATATATCAGCCTGACTACGTCCACTGCAGGACAAAGGCATCTCCCATGTTCCGCCAGTTAACCCGGTCCTGTGCTTGCTGCTGCCAATTTATACACGCAACCTTCTTAATCTCATCTGCCCAGCTAACGTTCTGTCTCCCCCTAACCCGCTTCCCTTCTCTGGGAATCCAGTTAGTTACACTTAATGACCAGCGGTTATCCTGTCTACGCGCTACATGCCCGGCCCATGTCCATTTCCTCTTCTTTATTTCAACTATGATATCCTTAACCGCCGTTTGTCCCCTAATCCACTCTTCTCTCTTGTATTTTAAGGTCACACCTACCATTTTTCTTTCCAATGCTCGCTGCGTCGTCCTAAATTTAAGCTGAACCCTTTTAGTAAGTCTCCAGGTTTCTGCTTCGTAGCTAAGTACCGGCAAGATACAGCTGTTATATACCTTCCTCTTGAGGGACAGTGGCAATCTACCTGTCATAATTTGAGAGTGCCTGCCGAATGTGCTCCACCCCATTCTTATTCTTCTAGTTACTTCAATCTCGTGGTTAGGCTCTGCGGTTATTACCTGCCCTAAGTAGACATAGTCTTTTACAACTTCAAGTCTTTTACAACTTCAAGACATATAGTCTTTTACAACTATTACCTATCCCGAAGCGCTGCTCCTTTCCGAGGTTGTTGTACATTACTTTCGTTTTCTGCAGATTAATTTTAAGATCCACCTTTCTGCTCTCCTTGCCTAACTCTGTAATCATGAGTGGCAATTCGTACCCTGAGTTTCTCAGCAATGACATGTCATAGGCGAAGCACAGGTTACTAAGGTATTCTCTATTAACTCTTATCCCTAACTGTTCCCAGTCTAGGCTTCTGAAAACCTCCTGTAAGCACGCGGTAAATAGCATTGGGGAGATTGTGTCCCCCTGCTTTACACCCTTCTTGAAACGCCAGAGGAGAGCTACTAGTAGAATTCGCAAAACGCAATAATTTACGGATTGAGAATAGCTTCTACCGAAAACGAGAAAACCGCAAGTGGACATGGAGGAGCCCTAATGGCGAAAATAAGATTGAAATAGACTTTATAATGAGTGCACACCCAGGAATCGTGCAGGATGTGGAAGTGGTTGGCAAGGTACAATGCAGTGACCACAGAATGGTACGGTTTCGAATTCGCCTACACTTGAGAAAGGAACGAGAGAAACTGATACGCAAGAAGCCAATCAATGAGCTAGCACTGAGAGGGAAAGTACAGGAATTCAGAGTGTCGCTGCAGAACAGGTACTCGGATCTTAGTGAGGAAACCAACCTTAGCGTAGATACAACGAATGATAATCTGACGAGTATCATTACGGAGTGTGCAGTGGAAATTGGAGGCAGGGTAGGTAGACAGGACGCTGGCAAGCTTTCCCAGGAAACGAAGAACCTAATTAAGAAGCGTCAAATCATGAAAGTGTCAAGTACAACCGACAAAATAGAACTGGCAGATCTTTCGAAGTTGATTACCAGACGTAAGGTATGCGATGTAAGAAGGTATAGCATGGAGAGAATTGAACACGCTCTTAAAAACGGAGGAAGCGTCAAAGCAGTGAAGAGGAAACTTGGGATCGGCAAAAGTCGGATGTATGCACTAAGGTACAAAGAAGGCAAAATAACTACCAATATGGATAGGATAGTTAAAATAGCGGATGAGTTTTACAGAGATCTGTACAGTAGTCAAGACAACCACGACCTTAATACTATAAGAACTAGCAGTAACCCAGATGACACCCCACCAGTAATAATAGAAGAAGTCAGAAAAGCTTTGGAGAGCATGCAAAGAGGCAAAGCTGCTAGTGAGGATCAGGTAACATCAAATCTGCTGAAAGATGAAGGACAGATTGTGTTAGAAAAACTAGCCACCCTGTTTACGAGGTGTCTCCTGACGGGAAGAGTACCAGAATTTTAGAAGAATGCTAACATCATCTTAATACATAAGAAAGGAGATCACAAGGACTTGAAGAATTACAGGCCGATCAGCTTGCTCTCTGTAGTATACAAGCTATTTACAAAAGTAATTGCTAACAGAGTAAAGAAAACATTAGAATTCAATCAACCAAAGGAACAAGCAGGATTTCAAACAGGCTACTCAACAATTGACCACATTCATACTATCAATCGGGTAATAGAGAAATGCTCAGAGTATAACCAACCACAATACATAGCCTTCATAGATTACGAGAAGGCGTTTGATTCAGTAGAAATATCAACCGTCATGCAGACACTTTGGAATCAGGGCGTAGGTGAAGTATACATAAACATTCTGGAAGAGATCTACAGGGGATCAACTGCTACCATAGTGCTTTATGAAGAGAACAACAGAATATATATATATATATATATATATATATATATATATATATATATATATATATATATCTGTGTGTGTGCGTGCGTGTGTATGTATGTATGTGTGTGTGTGTGTGTGTGTGTGTGTGTGTGTGTGTGTGTGTGTGTGTGTGTGTGTGTGTGTGTGTGTGTGTGTGTGTGTGTTGTGAAAAGTAGGAAGTTGATGATGCAGGTACAGCGGATTTTCTCTAGGGTAGCTGGCAACCCACCGTCGTCCGGATAGCCGATCTTCGCCAGTGAGCAGACGCGTTCGTAAGAGACTGAACGAATGGTTTATTTACAATATAGAAGAAAAGTAAGAACTGTACATGGATTCAGGAGATCCCGCATTGTGTACAACAGCGATTCAGTTCATGACTCAGCCCATGATTTCACTCAGGGCTTCGGCTTTTATAGCCCGCCGTCTCCTTTACACCGAGATCCGAAGAAGGCGGCGGTAAGCCCTCTCGCCACAAATCAGGTGACGAAGTCTCAATGGTCCAATGGGAGCACGGGCGCACCACACAATGACGCACCCGGCCCCCGCCTTGAAGACGCCGCAAGGCGATGACGTAGAGTCTGGAGAGGGAAGGTTGAGCTCCTCCGGGGAGATGGCCGCCAACCCAACCGTAAGCAGCGGTCCATGCTGATTTCAGCTTCAGGCAGTCCAAACGCTCGATCCTGGGGTCGGCTTCTTCGACGTCTTCCCACGCTTCAGGAGTGATGGTGTTTTTGTGACGATTTCACGTCGATGATGACAATAGCCGAGTCAAGAGGTTGACTTAATGGGACCTGCCACAGTGGCACCTCCCCCCCCCCGCTGTTCGAGCCCGTTCAACAAAAGGCTTGTCTCGCGAAGGTTTCGTCTACAAGACAGCGTATTGCAGACTGGGCGCTGATGGGGTTGAAAGCCTCCCTAGTTTACCGGCTAACGCACCATGGCGTCTGCCCAAATGAATTGCCGGGCCAAATTTAACAGCTCTTCCACCGCCCGAAAAATCTCGGCTGGCCAGTGCTCCCAACCACTGGGCACGAAGAGGATGGCTGGTAACGAGGACGATGTCGTGGCTTCTAACCTTCAGCTGCGAGCTTGCAACTAACTACCAAACCACCTCACAATGAATGACAACAGCAAAACGAACCACAAAACACAATACCATGCTTCAGTCAAGCACACTGGTCTCGCTTAAAACCCTCCAGGCATCTCAAGAAACACAAACAAATTCTATTCTACAATATTGACAAAATTTTGTGCCACCAAAGTTACAACAATCATGGATGTGGAGATGCTTACTGAAGATGGAACAATCTGCCGTGCGAGAAAAGCACCCCAAGGCAAATACAATTTGACCCCATATAACCATAATCACACACTTTGAAAACTAGCTTTTTCCAGCCATTAGCACTAATAATTTGTAACTTACATCTGCTAACTTCTCATTACCTTAATGAAACACTACTTATTTTCGCACAAATGCAGCCTGAACCCAACACAAGGTAACTGTGCGCGTTGTTCATTCTCTAATTACATACTTGCAAAGCGTAGTCGAGAGTACCTACTTGTAGGACACCCTTACGCCAATAAAAACTCTCTCACAACAAATCAAACTGCGTATTATAACTACCTGAAACGTATCCCTAACGGTAACGTTTGCTAAAGAGCAACTTTAAGCTCAAGAGATCACATGATCCCCAGGACCTCACTAAAATAATAAAATAAAGGGAATAAAGCTTTTGTACTACACGCTCATTTGCTGAGTGTAGCCTCTTGTCAGCCTATGTTTTTAAAGAACGCACAGGACTTTGCTCTGCACCCTAGCACGACATGAAGCTTTTTGTTCAGCCTCTTGCGAAGAACGAAGCAAACTAATTGTTTACATTCGCACAGACTTGACTTATCTTTCGCACCCAATAAGTTCAAATTACGACAATCAGTATGTGTGTCTTCGTGTGAAGAAGAATGGAGTTTCGTTCACGCTTATTGGCGGATATATATCTCCGTCATCGCGATTTGACTGCGACAGTTTAAAAGACATCCTAATGAGAACCGATGGGCCTTGGATCATCACAGGTGACTTCAACGCCCATCACATGCTTTGGGGGAGCACTAGGATGAATGCCAGGGGCCGGAACATTGTGACATTCGCTTCCGATTACGACCTTTCCATCATGAACGATGGTACCCCCACATATCTGCGGGGTCTCACGTATGGCAGTTGCATTGACCTGACATTGGTGTCACGGTGCTTCTCTCACAAAGTTAAGTGGTTTTGCGATATTGAGACTCATGGGAGTGATCACATACCCACCTACGTGACGATCGATGGTATCATAAAAAATTTCTCTTCCGGTGTTGCAATTGGCACTGACTGGTCGATGTTTGCATCGCGTGTTGAGAACGCTTGCCAAGAAGGCCTCGCCTGCAGCCTGGAAAATACCATAGCGGAAGCTATGCAAGCGTCCAAATGTAAATTACCATTTTCGTCTAAAGTAACACAGTTTGACATCGAACTGGAAAAATTACGAGCTATACGAAGGCGTGCTGAACGACGATACAGACGCACAAGATCAATTTACTATCTGAGGGAAGCAAGGCGGCTCCAGAAGAAGATTCAACGACGCATTTACAAGCTGGAGAGCGAACGCTGGAAAGCATTCTGCGAATCTCTAGACCCTCATAAACCACTGTCATATATCTGGAGAACAGTTCGTGGTCTTCGTTCCTCTCCGCAACAACGGCACCCTTTTAAAGCTTTGGCACTTCATCATGGAAAAACAGAACTCGAGGTGGCTGAAGAATTTTGCACGAGAGTTGCCGGGAATATTATGAACGAGAGCATCAACGCCGTGATCGTTCCTGAGACGCGATTACCAGAAATGGACATTCCGTTCACCATGAAAGAACTGGAAGGTGCGTTAGTTGCTTCTAAGCGCATGTCATCGCCAGGTCCTGATGGTATTACTTATAGTGCGTTGGGACACCTTGGACAAAAAGCCAGAAAAGAACTTTTAACATGTTTCAACAACTCTTGGCTCAGCGGCAGTTTTCCTCGAGAATGGAAAATAAGTCGATTAATACCACTTTTGAAATCGGAAAAATCACCATTGGACTTGACAGCGTATCGCCCTATTGCCCTCGCAAGCTGCCTCGGAAAAGTGGTGGAAAGAATGGTTCTATTTCGTCTCGGGTGGTACTTGGAACGATACACCAAATACCCTTCTTGCATGGCAGGCTTTCGTCGGGGCCACTCCTCCATTGACTGTGTCCTTGACTTATCGACATTTGTTCAACAAGAAAAAAGTCGCAAGCGCATATCAGTAGCACTCTTTCTTGACGTGAAGGGTGCATATGATAATGTAGCTCACGATGCCATCCTCACTTCTCTCGCAGCAATGGGCATTGGTGGACGAATGTTTCAATGGATAAAAGATTATATAACTGGCAGGGGTTTCATTGTACAAACAGATGAGGGTACAACTGCCCAACATTACACCTACTGCGGAGTACCTCAGGGAGGTGTTTTAAGCCCCACATTGTTCAATGTGGCCCTCATTGGTCTGGTGAAGGTTCTGCCAAAGTCGGTGTGCCTATCCATATACGCCGATGATATTTGCCTCTGGAGTGCTGCAGTTACTCGCCCTCAGGTGCGTGCACGAATACAGCGGGCAGCAACCCTCACAACAGCCTACCTTCAGAAACAAGGCCTAACTATATCAACTGTGAAGTGCGCGTTGATGACGTTTACACGCAAACCAATGACGCCATACCCTGTTTACATCAATGGGCAGAGTGTCAAATATGCACGGACGCATCGTTTCCTGGGCATAATAATCGACAGAAGTCTTTCGTGGAGCCCACATTGTGCGTACTTGAAGAAGAGACTGCTATCTATTGTGCATATCATGAAATTCTTGTGCGGTAAAGCATGGGGAACTTCTGTGGCCTCCATGCTACAGCTGTACAGGGCCCTATTTCTGGGTCTATTGCACTACAGCTTGCCGGTACTGACTAACACTTGCAAATCGAATACTCATTCATTGGAGAGTTTGCAGGGTCAGGCACTACGTATCTGCCTAGGACTGCCCCGATGCGCTTCTACTTATGCCACAATCATGCTTGCCAAAGACCATCCGGTCAGGACATATATAGTTGTGGATTGCCTCAGAGCGCACATTCGACATGCTAGCCGTGTCCCCGATCGCCACTTGGCCCTTCTACCTTCCGGAAGACCACGTGCTACGTTTTCAGACGTCATAGCCAAGCACCTAAACAGCATTCCATCAGGATATTCGCCAGCTGCGAGAACGGCTTGTCCTTTGTGGTGCCTCGACCAGCCGCAAGTACGTCTAGAAATTCCGGGAATCAAAAAGAAAAGCAGTCACTCCAGAGTAGCATTGAAGCAAGCAACACTGCTATTATTACATGAGTTGCACTTAGACCGAACGCAGATATACACTGATGGGTCCGTCTCATCCAGCAGCTCATCAGGTGCCGCTGTGATTCCGGCTGCAGAAATGACAATCAAGTTTAAGTTGTCGCATATGACTACATCTACGGCATCATAGCTTGCTGCTATAAGGGCTGCTTTACAATATCTCGTTCAAGAACGTCCAGGAAAATGGGTCATATTCTGTGATTCGAAGGCAGCGCTTCAGAGTTTGCAGTCTTTCATGCGTAGGAGGAGTCATGACCAACTGGTACAAGAAATAAGACATTGCCATCATGAAGCTCTTGCACGAGGGCATGAAATTAGATATCAATGGCTGCCTGGAATATTGGTATTACCGTAAATCAATTAGCCGATGATGCAGCCCGCTCAGCCCATGAAGAAACCCGTGGAGTCCCGATTCCTCTATCAAGGAATGATGCAGCAAGACAACTTTACCTGCTGGCTCGAGATCTCACACGCACGTTCTGGTCGTCTACCAGCTTCCAAAGGTGTCAATTTTATGAACTGGATCCTTCGCTCAAGCTAAAGCTACCATCACAATTTTCCCGCTCCGATGCGACACTGTTAAGCCGCCTTTGGTTGGGTGTTGCATTTACAAAGGTGTACTCCTTTCGCATTGGTATGGCAGACACTCCTACATGCGACTACTGCGGAGCTGAAGAGAACATCGAACACGTCCTGTGCAGTTGCGCTTGCTACGACACACAGCGATGTCAGCGCCGGATGGTTTTGAATCGACTTGACCCCGGACCATTTTTTGTGCAGAAGATACTAGGACCTTGGGCATCTGCCTCAGTTGCGCAGAAAGCAACAAAAGCACTGCTACTTTACCTCAAGTCAACAAACCTGAGCGACCGCCTGTAGACTGTGTGTGCTCCCCGAGTGTGCTCGTGATTGTGTGTACCTTCTCATCTTTCTGCAACCTCTTTTCTCCCCTTTATCCCTTCCCCAGTGCAGGGTAGCAAACCGGATGTGCGTCTGGTTAACCTCCCTGCCTTTCCTTGCATCTTTATCTCTCTCTCTCTCTCTCTCTCTCTAGCACGACATCACACTCTCATCCAAAGAGCGCTAGCATACTAATACATACCTAACCAAGGTAAGTCACTAAAACCAAGGCACCACTTAACATGCATCATAACGCAAATGTTCGCAAAGAACAAAACGCAATTAAAAATAACTCTAGATGCCATACACTTCAGCAGCACCTAACAAAACTTGCGTAAGTTTTGCGCTAAAAACCCTGTACTGAGTGTTTCTCAAACGTGAGCCTTTCGAAAATCGCATTTAATTTTATTCGACAACCTTTCTTGGAATGCTCATTTACTCCTTTAAGACGCTATAAAACTTCGCGATACACCAAGGGGCACAGGGCATACAAACTCCGGCTCCACTCGACAGCGCTACCGCGCTTTCAAAACTAGCGGGCCTACCATACGTCATTTACGGCTTACGTGCTCTTCTCTCAAAGAAAAACTCAGCTCACCCAGTAGGTTGACTGATGCGGGTCACTGCTTCCGCATAAGGTTTAACAGCTTGACTGAAAACTCTTACAAGGCTTTAAAAATAACTAGAAGAGGGAAAAAAGTATCCAAGCAAACTGGCCATGGAGATGACACATGCATACTACTTCAAAACCAAAAATAAGCGAACAAACGTGCTTCCAAAATCATTTCTGTGTCACTCTTTTTAGCCTACAGCTGTCCCTCGCTCTTCAATCGTACCCGTAGTGGTCGCGGTCCTGGCGGATTTTCAGAACGCCCGACACCACAACGGGCACGTCCTACATGCTGAACAGCGCAGTCATGCCTCATTCGCGATTTCGACGGGCTTCTGTTAGTCTGGCGGAGGGGACCCGAGCAATGTATGGGAAAGACCAGCCATGCCCTCTTTAGGCTAGCTCCCGTGTGGGGCTTAGCTTTCTTCTAGGACCTCTTCGACACTCTTGCCCCCGCAGGGCCCGAAATCTCCACCGCACATTCCAGGTCCGTTCGATTCATCTGCAACAGTCGGAACTGGTTCGTGGCAGTGCACGCGAAGTTCAGAAATTGTGCAGCGTGAGTTCAGCGGTGTGTGCACAGCACGACACCGAAGACGAATGACGATGTGCCGACAAGGTGCAGGCCTCATTTCTTTTCGCTTAATTTACACCATTCAGCACACACTGACCAATGCGAATCACACATGCGGACAGTTTATGAGGTGCAAACATCTTCAAAAAACACACTGCGTTTAAGAAGCAGGTACGGCGCCTAAGCCGAAAACTGTGGCAGATATGACACTGCGCTTCGCCGATGACATTGCATTACTGAGTAACTCAGGGGACGAATTGCAACTCATAATTACGGAGTTGACAAGAAGAGCAGTAAGGTGGGTCTTAAAATTAATCTGCAGAAAGCCAAAGTAATGTTGTACAAGAACCTCGGATAGGAGCAGCGCCCCGCCGCGGTGGTGTAGTGGCTAAGGTACTCGGCTGCTGACCCGCAGGTCGCGGGTTCGATTCCCGGCTGCGGCGGCTGCATTTCCGATGGAGGCGGAAATGCTGTAGGCCCGTGTACTCAGATTTGGGTGCACGTTAAAAAACCCCAGGTGGTCAAAATTTCCGGAACCCTCCACTACGGCGTCTCTCATAATCAAATGGTGGTTTTGGGACGTTAAACCCCACAAATCAATCAATCGGATAAGAGCAGCGCTTCGGGATAGGTAATAGTGCACTTGAAGTTGTAAAAGACTATGTCTACTTAGGGCAGGTAATAACCGCAGAGCCGAACCACGAGATTGAAGTAACTAGAAGAATAAGAATGGGGTGGAGCACATTCGGTAAGCACTCTCTAATTATGACAGGTGGATTGCCACTATCCCTCAAGAGGAAGGTATATAACAGCTGTATCTTGCCGGTACTTATCTACGGAGAAGAAACCTGGAGACTTACAAAGAGGGTTCAGCTTAAATTGAGGACGTCGCAGCGAGCAATGGAAAGAAAAATGGTAGGTGTAACCTTAAGAGACAAGAAGACAGCAGAGTGGATTATGGGACAAACGGGGGTTAAGGATATAAGAAGAGGAAATGGACATGGGCCGGGTATGTAGCGCGTAGACAGGATAACCGCTGGTCATTAAGGGTAACTAACCGGATTGCCAGAAAAGGGAAGCGAATTAGGGGGAGACAGAAGGTTAGGTGGGCAAACGAGATTAGGAAGTCTGCAGGTATAAATTGGCAGCAGCAAGCACAGGACCGGGTTAACTGGCGGAACACGGGAGAGGCCTTTGTCCTGCAGTGGACGTAGTCAGGCATGATGATGATCATGATGACCCATGGTGCAGGAGAATATGTGGTTACGAACCTCTAGAAAATCTAAGAAATAACCTTTATTTCGCTTAGTCTGTGTGAAATCCCACACCAGTTCTTGCGGGTCCGAATACATTTAGTTCCTCACCGTCAGTCACGGAAAGTGACAACAGGGCACACGGGGCATTGAACTTGATGAACGGGTTGAAGGGCCATAAAAGCGAGAAAACGCTTTCGAAGGAAAGGCATATTGTTTAATATTACCTAATGTTTCTATGCTATAGAATGAATGTGTGTAAATCAGCCTTACATAGGGAAGAAAAAATCGGAGAAGGAGAATACGTCATAGTACTGCAAAGACAACAGTGAGCCTAGTGGCCACCTTTTGCTCTCATCCACACCCTCACTTCGCTCACTCTTTCGCCCTCTTGCTATGGAAGGAAGGAAGAACAGCAACAAAGAAGGCCGGGAGTTTAACCAGGAACATGCCCAGTTGGATACCCTACGCTGAAGGAATAATAAAGGGGGTTGTAAAGATGAGAGAGAGGGGGGGAAAGAGATGGCAAAGGCTCCATAAAATTGTCAGTATAGGGGCTGACGCGTACGCCACGGTGGTACAAATGTCAAAGGCATTCACATTGATCCGTAGTTCTCAGAAAGCACAAAAAAAACGGCAAAATGCGTGTATGCTAGGCTATACCCGTCTTCCCTGGCTCTTTTCTCCCTCATCACCCTCACTTCCTCATCTCCCTTGTCGTAAACCTGGTACGCTCCGTTGGGGGCGTCACCACTGTACGAGTGCACAGCGCCACTTTGTCCTTCAAATGGCCCTGAAACGCTTTTTAAGGACCCATAGAGTGAATTCCCTGAAAAAGTTTAATGCCTCAAAATTCAACGCCGCAAAAATTTTAAGAATCCGTTCAGTACGAGTGCAGTTACGAAGACTTTTCGCACGCTGCAATCGCATTCCCTCTTCTTTCGTCCCGATGAAAGCACTGGAAGCTAAGCAGGGAGGGATGGCAGGGACAAAGAAAACACGTCACATGCGCCTCGCGACCTTGAACACTGTTTTTTTTTCTTCAAATACACGGCTTTTCAGAGTAATTGCACGCGCACGCGTGGACCAGTTGCGGCCTCCCGTGGCGATCTCTGTAACGACCGTGCCATCTTCAAATCAGCCAATTGCTAAGAGATAGCCTTCTACGAGTGATTTCTGGATGTCTTCCGCCATTTGTCTAGAGAAGAAAAAGCCGTTTTGGCCAACTTTAACAATTTATGTGAATTCAAGGTCGTGTGCCGCGCTACAATATTTAGTTCGCGTGTTCTCGGGAGTCCCTGCTACTGATCGGCAGCGTTTCGTGACCATGCTCAAAAAGTGTTGCAGGGCCCTTTTAACAAACATTTTGCCTTTGTTTCCTTCCCGGCCTGTAGATCAAAATTGTGTGCGGTTAATATCAGTGCGCGTAAACGGCAACGCAAGTTGAGCCTCGTTTTTGGTTTCATGGCGACTAACGAGTATTTCAATGGTCATTGATGCTTCAAACAAGATACTTTCCTTCGTAATGGCGACAAGTACCATTTTACGCCACCAGTCAAGCTTACTGCGTGGGAGCACTTCACAATGTCGTTGGTCCATCGCAAACCTTCAGAAAGCACGTCGTACTAATGAAGAGCGCGCATGCAGTAGGACACCCATTTATAGGTAGTAGACTGCGCTTTGCTGCTATGCCTTCCGGGACAGGGCTAGGTTGTATCGAAGATACAGGTATATTAGATACTACCTTAGATACTCCTTGAGCATACTGTGTCTGTATCACAACACATATCGCAAAACAAGTCTATGTATCTGTATTTTCGATACGTTAAATATTGTATCATGTATTTTATGCCACAGTGGATTACTGTGGCAGAAGACGTCCTTAGATGCGTACTAACAATAATGATGGCAGTAATTCATGAAATGAACACAATTAAGTTTTAAGCAGTCGAAATAAGCGGTTGAGTCAAGTGGGCGAATTCAATTCCTGCCTGCGAGTAGTTCATAGCAACTTTGAATTTTAAGTGTGAATACACTTTATAAGCGACCCCAAACCATCCACCACCGTCGGTGGCGTCCGCAGTCTTCTCTATCTTTAAAAGAAAGAGGACTTGGCGGGCCGCAGCGCGACGCTCTACCGAATAAGCCACGGACGCGACGCTGATATCGGTGTCAGTAACGCGCCTTATACCCCCTCCCCCTTCGCTCGCTCCTCCGCTCTCTTCGCTCGCTGCAGCTGCGCGCGCACCCCTCTCTCTCGCGCGCCCGCCTTCTCTCTCAGTCTCCCCCCGAGAGCGGGTCGTGAGGGGGAGTAAAGTTAAAATCTGTTGGCATTTGCCAGTGCGTTAACGTAAACTTCCCCGTGTCAACGAATTGCGATTCCCAGGAACCATTACACCATAAAGGCACCATAGTGTGATTAATAAATGTAATAGTGCGAATTAATAAATACCCCTCATAGCATCACCCCGTGTATTCGCACTTAACCATGTTCACCCTCGGGGAAATGCTTGGGAGTTTTTTTTTTTTAGAAAAGACGTCAGAAGTAATCGGTGCGGGGCGATGAAATCTGGCGAATTCAGCAGGCGAGACCGAAACCGACGCATCAAACACCATCACTAACATTCACTTCAAGAACGCCTTCCGCGACGACACTGCTTCCCTCACCCTTACCAACTACCAATCTACGAATCATTTCGTTGTGGCGTGGTCCTTCCGCATGGCCGCTTATCGACGCTCCTTCAATACGAAGGAAACAGTGTCATCACTGAGGGATTTTTCGAACTGAATGGTATAAGGATGTGCTGTCGGGTGAGTCTGTGTCGCCTGATAAATTAGTCAGATTTCATTGCACCGCGGTGATCACCCATGGCTGCGTTTCACAAATTCGATAGTTGTTATGAACTATTCGGAGGAAGGACTGGGGTTCGCCCATTTCACTAGACCGCTGATTTCCACGAAGTCAAAAATGTGTTAATTTCTACAAATGCTGATGTAATCAATTTCAGTACGCATCAGAAGATGCCCACTGCCTTTTTAAAGGAAACGCCACAAGTAACACGCTGATACCTCCTTTTTGTTATTCTTCAATAATCATGCACACATTTTCGAAATACCAATAGTATTTCCTTATCCGTGTTTCTACTTTCACTACCATGCTTGTGTACAAGTTGCAGGTATGTGGTATGCAGCCGTGCATAAACTTTTTAGAGTTTACAGCCATGTTGGAACAATGGAGAAATGGGGGAGGGGAAGGTATCCTAGCCCCCTCCCCCGAAATTTTAACGAAGGGGGTACTTTACCGAAAACAAACGAAAAAAATTGGGTGTTGAAATAGTATCAGCCTTCAGCGAATGCCCCCCCCCCCCTTCCCCTGTATCTCAAAAAAATTCTTGGCTACCGGCATGTCCCAAATGCGTGGCTGCAATTCTGGCTGTAGCAGTCACATTTAATTTCGTGCTGGTGTCACCCTTTTGTGTGCGTGTTCGATGTGTAACCTGGTGCATGCTGCCATATGTCAGCATGTTCAATAAAGACCACAAATATAGAGGCCCCTGTAGTTTGATTTAAATGCACGTTAAAAAATACAGGTGCTCGAAATTACCAGAGCCCTCCAGTGCTGACAACTATATCGCACTTTTGGCACGTAAAACTCGAGAACCAAAAAATATAAATCTTATTGACAAGTTCTAAACTCTGCATGTATATTATTGCCCCGCAGGCGTTGCCTTGACGTCTGTTGATGCCAGGCTAGGCTCCTTGACTCATCCGCTTGATCTCAACCTCGAAGGCCCCGCCATACTCGAAGACATGAAAATGATCGTCGCCTGTATGCAGAAGTTCGGATACCGGTTTCCATATTTTCGATATATCCGCACGCCCACCTGGCAGCGATTCGAAAAAGCCATGGACGACTTCACTGTGTAACGAGGATTCAATTTTCGTACTTTCCACTCCATTAAAACGTGAGATAACAAATCTTAACAGCCTGTCAGTACAAATGAACATGGTGAGATAAACATTTTTATATGTACGGCGTTATGTATTCCTTAAAATAGTTCAAAGGCAAAGCTGCAGTCGTTTAAGCCCGGAAAGAAGTAACTTCAGCAAGTTTGTTGAGACCCGTAATGGGCAGAAGCGCAAAATACAATGACAAAACGTTACGAAATACTCCACACACCTCCACGAAGTGAATCATGACGAGCGGGCGCAGCTCTGGGTATCGTATTCGTGAGTGACTTCACGTTACCTGGCATAAAGTTTATATACAAACGTAAATTTATTTCGCCCAGTCGTCTTATGCAGTTCAAGGCAGATAAAAGAAAATGCTAAAACAGAGCACGTGCCTTGAAAATGAATACATGATCCCGCCATCTTACCGGTGTCAAGATGTCATTTTAATGTGGGTAACTTGTTGGGACGCAGAAAGCTCTACATTTGCTTCTAAGCACAGTTTGGTAAACATTCACTACATACTGTTCTCGATAAGTTATTTCACCGGAAACCATGATCGCTTACCCTAAAATTAGCCTATGTCTGTGTTGAAATCTGTTGTAAAAGCTTTTTGCGTGCGTGTGTGTGTGCGTCTCACATCTGTTTTGACTATATCAACGGCTATATATTGTGACTACAACTGAAGAGAATGATAACTCCTAATGAGCTTCACGTCTAAAACAATAAACGTGAGTAATGCTTGAATATAGTCCCTGTGAGCTGCATTTTTTCATGTGCCGATGGCCACTTGATAAGTAAATGAGTTAATACTTCTTTTCGTTTAGGAAAGGTGACCACTATAAAAAGTGTTTTAGGATAGCTTTAAAACGTCAGAGCAACGTAAAACATATTAAATTAATAACTGTAATTCGACAAAACGCAGAAATAAGGACGGTCCAGAGTAACATTTCAGGCACTTTATGACCTCCGTGGTGTTCACTAAGTACTGACGCGTGAAGTAGAGCGATGCCACACACCTGTCAACTAACACATCGCTTAAAATATATATAGTACTAATAGAGAGGAGCCCAATTTAGGCAGAACTTGATTGTTTATATGGTTCAGGCGCATATTCCGACACATCGAGGCTGCAGCCGAAAGAATGACTTCTGAAGATTCGGCTCACGAGTCAACCATACTGGAACACATGTTGCGAGAGAAGAAGCTGTCATTTGGAGAAATTCTAACATTCATCAGTGACTTCAACCTTGCGGGAGTGGACACGGTGAGTATACCAGGAGGCAATAAGCTAATATTGCGAGTTCTGCTCGATGTCACTGGAGTTGATGCTTATGCTTAAGATTTCCTGCGGTCATTTTTGTAGTCACAGGCGCCTTAGTACCTGCAACATTCATGAGATCTAAGGGACAATGATGCCAAGGAGAGCATAGGGGATGCTGTTAGTAGTGATTGTAATGTAAACGTGGAGCAAGAAACGTCGACAAAAGATAACTTAATGCCGACAGCATCCGAACATGCGACCTTCGAATAGAGCGTCCAACGCTCTACCAACTGGTCCTCTTTGCGTCTACTTTATAGGGTATATACGTATGCATAAATAAATGTAGAAGTGCCTAACAAATAAAATGAGCCCTTAGCGTAACCCTTCTTTCCTTAGTACCTACAGATACGTCTCCACGAAATACAATTTTAAAGCCTGTTACGAGATACGAATTACACTTAATCGATCATGCCCTATACGTGTACGCGTATGTGCACTTATAAATGAGTGTGAAATAGACAAGTGTTTTCTAGTGCCACCACCACCACCACCACCATCATCGTCATCATCATGATCATCATCATCATCATCATCATCATCATAATCATCATCACTACATCATCATCATCCATATAGGGTCAGTACGCCACGCCTCTCGCACAGCTCATGAAGTTAGAGGTGCAAGTCAGAGTAAAACACTTTACTCCACTTCGCCTTATTGTAATAAGGTGGCGAAAAAGCTACGGCCCCGTCGGCTGCCGTCACGTCGTGTCACGTCTCCTCTTGCTACATTGGTTATCCGAAGAACATGGTATTCGACGAGTGACCTACTGCCATGCTTCCGCGACTCTGTCCACCAACTAAGCCGTCCCACCCGGTCTACAACCCAGCGTGGTTCATGCAGCGTCACGCCATCGTCGTGCTGAATGGCATCCCCGCACAACAGCTGGTGCACGCCGTCTTGCGCATGCTTTCCTGGTTGAGCTCAGTCATTTCACTGCTGCGTCGATATCAACCCGATGTCATACGACTTCCTGAGCGCCTTGGTTTAGGCCTGCTACGGGGAAACCTACCACCCACTCCGGGTGAGCCGCGAGTTCCAGGCTGCCCCACAACTCTACGAGCGGTAATAACTGGACAGAGGTCCTTTCGTGCCGAACACGGGAGAGGAGTTGGTCCCTGGTTACACGTCATTCAGCCTCACGTCCTGCCACCGGCGAATTGATTTATGCTCCCGACCACCCGCTCAAATGGGTACGGAACGTCCCCGCTGCCTTTGACTCATACACTGAGAGGACCGTTTTTTCTAAACCCTCTGCCTATGATCTTCTAGGTGTGGTGAACATCTGCACGTTTTCTCCGACCTTCACGAGCCATGACACCTCTGGCATGTAAGGTTTCACGACGAATACCTCACCGCACGACATGCAGTCTGCTACGGCAATGAACATTGTCTTGCCTGCTATTGGCCCAACAACCACGCAAGTATCACCACCGACGGTGCCCGGCCGACGTGACTTTTCATCGACCTGCAAACTTTGAGCATCTTATCAGTTTAGGAAGGTCACGCTAGAGATAACGGATAAATACAAATATCTGGGCGTATGAATAAGCAATGGGGCCGAATACCTAAGAGAACACAAAAGATGCGTAACGACTAAATGCAAAAGGAATGCAGCAATGCAGCAGTGATGAAAATGGAACACTGTGGAATTACAATACGTACGATGTAATGAGAGGAATTTGAAAAGAGATCACGATTCCTGGTCGGACGTTCGGCAAAGTGGTCTTGTGTATGAGATCAGAGGTTCAAGCAAGATTAGAAATTAAGCAACGTGGAATAGGTAGGCTGGCTTTAGGAACCCACGGGAATACACCAAATGAGAGGGTAAGGGGGAGGGGGTAAACAACAAGAGGGAAGACAGAGAGGTTAACCAGGCACATGCCCGGTTTGCTACCCTACGCTGGGGGAATATGAAAGGGGCATAAAGATGATATAGAGAGGAAAGAGAAGAGAAAGAGAGAGAGAAAAAAAGGAGGATTGTCAGTCAATCGGCTGGCGCGTATGCAGCGGTGGCACTACACAAAAGTTAAAGGTGGTCACATAGGCCTGTAGTCCTCAAAAAGCACAAGACAGCTTTGACTGCTTTTTGAGCCGACGAAAGGCGATGACGGTGTTCCAGTAGCATCTGCACAGAAAGTGGCCGATCGTCCAATTGTCGCAATGCGTCCGAAATCTTCTGTCTTTTAGAGGCAAATAGAGGGCAATGACATATCAGATGGTCGATGTCCTTTTTTGGTGCAGCAGACGTCGCATTCTGCATTGTCGGTCAATCCGATGAGGGTTCTATATGCTTTTGTGAAGGCAACCCCCAAACAAAGGCGACAAAAAAGTGAAGCTTCACGTCGACGAAGTCCGGATGGAGGTCGAAGTTCAAGTCGAGGGTTTATTTGGTATAGTCTCGTATGTCTTATGCTTGGGGTGTTCCACTCCCGCAGACTCAGACTACGTGCCAGGTGACGAAGTTGATTTGCAGCGTCAGTCCTTGACAAAGGAATCGGAAGGGTGTGTTCTTCTTGGTGCGATGTGCGAGCCGCGTTGTCTGCGGAATCATTGCCACTGATCCCACAATGGCCAGGAAGCCACTGAAACTTGACCTCGTGGCCTGTTTCTGTGACGTGGTGAACGAGCTTGACGACTTCGTAAGTTATTTGTTCATGGCAACCTCGTCGAAGGACTGACAGCATGCTCTGTAGGGCTGGTTTTGAGTCGGAAAACACAGCCCATTTACTAGGTCTTTGGGATTTGATGTACCCTATGGCGCCACGCAAAGCCGCAAGTTCTGCCACTGTGGACGTAGTGACATGTGACAGTTTGATTCGCAGAGTGATTCTTCTAGCTGGAATCACCACCGCACCACCAGAACCAGACGCTGTGGTTGAACCATCGGTGTATATGTGCACGTGGTTGTTGTACATTTCGTGCAGATGGCTCAAGCTCAATTGTTTTAGGGCTGATGAAGGCAAATTTGATTTTTTCTGTATTCCTGGAATTGAAACACGTACTTGTGGAAGTTTCAGGCACCACGGAGGATACCCCAGTTTCTCAGCAGGCGTAAAACCTGACGTAAACGATGCACGATGAGCGCAGACAATTGCACTAAATTTCGTGCGGGGCCTCTCAGTAGCGAGGGTTGCCAAGTGGTGGGAAGGATTCCTAGCATGTTGCCTGAGGTACGTACGCATCGTTTCAATGGTGATGTGCGTCATGATCGAGTAGTCCTGTGCAATAGCAATTGTTTCAGCTGTCGATGCGCAGCGGGGTAAACCAAGGCATATTCTAAGCACTTGGGCTTGAATATTTTGGATTGTGCGCAGGTTAGTTTTGCACGTGTTAGATATAACAGGTAGGCTATACCGCAGGAATCCAGCAAATAATACCTTGTACAGCTGTAACATAGACTCGACAGACATTCCCCAACTTTTCCCAGCAAGAAACCTGAATAAGTGACAAATGGCAGTCAGCCACTTTTTCACGTAGTTTACTTGGGGTGTCCAAGACAGGTTTCGGTCGACTACGACTCCCAAGAACTTGTGACTCCGGCTGCATGACACCAACTGCCCGTTAATTGATATGCCGTAAGCGGACATTGGTTTTCTGGTGAAGGCCACGACTGCACACTTCTCACTTGCGAGTTCAAGCCCTTGTTTGCGTAAGTGGTACGATGTCACTGATGCTGCCTTCTGAAGTCGAGCGTGAAGTTGAAGTTGAGTCACACCTGATGTCCACACACAGATGTCATCAGCATAAATGGGAAGTCGTACACTGCTTGGTTGCTTGCAAACTAGTTCAATGAGTGTGAGGTTGAACAGCGTCGGGCTTAGCACTCCGCCTTGCGGGACACCTCGGCTGCAGTAATACTCGGGTGTCAGGCCATTCTCTGTCTGCACGTGAAATGATCTATTCTGTAGGTAGCTCTGAACCCACGTATATATCCTGCCACCAAGTCCCACTACTTCTAGTACGCTGAGCATGGCTTCGTGGGTGACATTGTCGTAGGCCCCTTTAACGTCAAGAAATAGAGCAGCAGATCACCGCTTGCAGGCCTTCTGGTGTTCTACATATGTCACCAAGTCAACTACATTGTCAATTGACGAGCGGCCTCGTCTGAACCCGGACATGGCATCTGGATATATTTCGTAGAACTCTAAGTACCATTCCAGACGCGTTAAAATCATCCTTTCCATAACTTTTCCCACACAGCTCGCGAGGGCAATCGGGCGGTAAGAGGAAATGTCCAAGGGTGACTTGCTGGCTTTGAGAAGTGGAATCAGGTGACTTGACTTCCATTCCTGTGGAACCATGCCAGTTTGCCAAGAGTCGTTGTACAGCTGCAAGAGTGCCTGCCGAGCTTGATCTCCTAGGTGACACAGAGCGCGGTAAGTAATGCCGTCAGGTCCTGGCGCTGAAGAACGTCTACACAAAGCAAGCGCAGCCTTTAGTTCGTCTATTGAAAACGAAATCTCCATTCGAGGATCACGTGAGGATACAGAAAAGTCGGGCGTCTTTGTCCCAGTTGAATTTGAGCCGCAGGCAATCCTTCGACAGAAGGAATCTGCGACATCAATCTCTTCGCAGCGTAAGTGAAGTGCCAGAGATTTTAATAGGTAGCGCTGAGTAATGGTTGTACGATGACCCCGGACAGTTCTACAGATTAGTGTCAGAGGCTTTTTGGGATCCAAGGACTCGCAAAAAGATACCCATCGTTGCTTGGCCAACTTGTCCATGTGACGCTGTATTTTCTTTTGTGTGCGTCTGGCCACTCTCAGATCATCAAGTGACCTCGTGCGTCTATAACGTCGTTCGGCACGACGACGAATTGCTCGGAGTTTCTCGAGATCAATGTCCATATCAGTGCGAGATGAGCTCACCGGAAGCGAACGCGTCCTTGACTGTAGGGCACTCTTTATTGCGTCCTCGAGGTTGAAAGGTGAGGTGCCAGCATAGTCTTCCATGATTAACTTGTATTTTTGCCAATCGGTGCACTGGACGGCTCTGGAGGACTTGAGACTTGGAAAGCCGTCAATCTTCAGGTATGTTGGGATGTGGTCACTACCCCTTGTTTCCAGATCCGAAAACCAGTGCACTCTGCGTGTGAACGAGCGTGAGACGAAAGTGAGGTCCAGGCAACTGCTATAGGCCGATCCGCGCAGATAAGTAGGGCTGCCATCATTCACGAGGATAAGTTCAAATTCAGAAGCGAAAGACACTAACTGTCTACCTCTAGTGTTGACCCTGGAGCTTCCCCATAAGTAGTGGTGGGCATTGAAGTCACCAGTTATCAACCATGGCTGGAGAGTTGAGTTACGTGCAAGGCGCGCTTAATTCGCTCCATCTGCTTCGATAAAGCAGCCTTCCAGGCGTACATAGCTGTAGCATATCCGACATACCCCGATTAAACAGCCTTGGAACGCTTATTTATCACATGTATACACGAGTCCGAACGATATGTCTTGTGCTGACACAGCTAGGTAGGGAGCCTACATGAATGGCCGTTTTTAGGGTGGAGACATCTTAAGTGCCTTCAAGAAACTCAGCCAAAACCAGCGGGCAACGGGGCACGCTATTGCCAGCTTCCACCAAATTCAGCATAGTTTTCTGTGCGCCGCCATTTTGGAGACAGCCGCCGCTCCCTCCAGCTACGCGAAGTACGGCGCAACAAAAAGGAGCCTGGGCTTTTGACAGCGGCGGTTCTCAGGGTCATGTAAGCGACCCAGTTCTCAAAGTGAGCGCACGAAGAAATTCGCAGCCCACACACAAACACTTGCGACATAATACTGAGGTTACGCTGACACGAACGCAAGCGTGGCAACAGCTCAGACCAGCGAGCGCGTCTCCGTACGAACGCGCGGACGCGTCCCGTTTGTGGGCTTCCTACTCGCAATGCGTGGACGCAGCAACGACAACTTCGCTTATCTACTCATTCGCATCCAGGCATTCTAAGGCTTCACCGGCAGCGTTTAACACGCTACCGCAACGTTCGACACCGTATTATTGAGAACTAAATGCAACCGGGTGTAGACGCAGTGCGGGCACCAAGATGGGGCGACAGCGCGGCGTTGCTGTCTGGCAGCATTGTGTTTTGGCGGGTGGCGGCATGTAGTGGGTCAAAGGCTGACATCACCCTAAACACGGCCGTTCATGTAGGCTCCCTAGGGAGACGCTCTAGGTGCCGACCAGTGCGGACGCGCGAAGATCAGCTCCTGCTTTCAAGAATGCTTTCCTGTCGTATTCACGAATTTGTCGGCGAGTTTTTAGTCCCATCGTATGCCTAAGTTCTCAAGAAATCAGCAGATACCACCTTTGTGCTGGTGAGTGGACTTTCAAACCGTTTTGGGACATTTTTACACGGCAACGCCACCGGAGGATTTAAGCCTAACCAAGGAGGCGATTGTCGCCGATGCGCCGGCCCGGCGCCAACGCGACTCAACGCTCTGCGCGTTCCAGGATCTGCAACTGAGAATGGAATACCAAGTAGATGGAGAGGACATCTCTCCAGAGGATTGCACGGAAGACATGGGTTGGAAGGAAGCCGAAACGAGACGCTCAAGGAATAAGCAAGCCGCGGTTAGCGTTCCTGCTGCCAAGGGTTCGACCAAGGCTGGCGTTGCAGGAGACGCTAGAGCCAGTCGTAGTAGGTATGACACCAAGCATACAATCGTGCGAGCTGGACGCATGCCAACACTACCTAAGGACTTCAGCAAAACTGTGCTACGACCACGTGGATGATTAAATACCTCGAGAATTGGCACTGGAGCCGTGGCAGACGTGATAGTACTGGCGGCCGGCATCAAAGAGGAAGAGGCCATGCAGGACATCATCTGTTCCAACTTGCAGCAGAACATTATGGTGGCAAGCACTCCGGACCAAGACAGAGCTTCGACATACCTCAAGGTCAAGCAAATTGACATTGGAGGCAAAGTTTTCGAGGTTAGCGCGTACGCCGCGGCACCCCACGATACTTGTAAAGGAGTGATTCGCGGCATCCCCGTAAGCGATACTCAGGACATTTTGACCCGAAAGATTGTGAACGCGAACAACCCGCTCGCGCTGCAGGCCAAGAGAATCAAGAACACCGGGACAATCATCATAGCGTTCGAAGAACACAAGGTGCCCAGATTCGTGACATATGGACCTTCACTTTTGCAGTGCTCCCTTTACCGCAAGAACATCGATATTTGTTACGTCTGTGGAAAGCTGGGACATCGGTTTGACGTCTGTCCGAACCCAGCTGAAACAATCTGCAGAGGCTGCGAGATCAAGAATCCAGATAGCCTGCACCAGTGCAATCAAAGATGCAGGCTGTGCGACGGTCACCATCCCACGGCAGACAAGGAGTCCAAGAACAGGTTCTTAGTGCCATACGTCGTCAGACGCAGACGTTGGGAAAGATCGCGAGCAGCCGCAGAAGCCCGGAACGCATCAATCACATCGAGTGCAGACATCAACGACAAGGAGCTTATTCCTGCCTACGGGACCCAGAGCATCCAGACTACACAAGAACAGGAAAGGCGGCCCCACTCCAGGGGGAGGTCGCGTTCCAGAAGAGGTTCTAGACCCAAGGCCCGCTCCCAATCACGGGGGCGCTCGAGTTCTCAAGGTCACCATCAGGGTCGGGATCAGCCTGGTCGGCACCCGAATGGCCAGCTGCCTGGCGTTCACTTCGAGATCACGGCTTCACACCCGGGGAGGACGCCTGCAGTTACTTCGAAAGGCAGCTGGGCTGAGCGAGTGCGCAACGGCGGGGCAGAGGTGATGACAGGTAAGCTGCCAGAGCATAATAGAATTGCACAGCTAGAGCAAGAAAATACGAGACTTACCATATCGAATGAGAGGCTATCAGCTGAGTTAAAGGAAATACAAATTATTCTCACTAAGCTAACCAGCGCGCAATCTTCACAGCCAATGCCTCAGCCAGTTGATGTCCCTGTTGCTGAAAACGTGGGGGACTTGAGAACCACGAAAAAGAGGGCAGTCATGGCAGAACATGTGGAAGCCAACCAAACGACCATGTCAGATATGAAAGAGGTGTTTGACACGCTCAGCAAAGTAGTAGCCAATCTTAGCGAGCAGATGGGTAGGCTACAATCAAGCGTGGCGGCACTGGAAGAGCATATGACTTTGCGCATTACAAAGGTCGAGGCATATCTGCACAACACAGCAAGGGCTCCTCATGCACCAAGCTCACCCCTTCGGCCACCAAAGCTAGTGGTTCCAAACCTGTCGACAGGTGCAGCATCAGGCTCTGGTCGCCCATGTAATAACCATGATGGCAGCGCTACGTGAAGCATTTCGTATCTGGCAATGGAACTGTAGAGGTTACCTTAAAAAGAAGGCAACCCTGCAGCAGTATATCAGGAGCAGCCAAGAAAAGCCTCATATTATATTATTACAAGAGACCCTTTCACCGCAAGCAACGTTGCCTGGATTCCGGCCTGTAATAGGGGATACTGAAGGGAGGGGAGTCTGCACCTTCGTATGCAACAAACTAACGCACGTAACCCACGACTCCAAGATAGAAGCAGGCCGGTTGAAACACGTCTTGGTAGAGATCGTGCCGGGTACCAGCAACCGTCAGAGCATTTTTATTCTTAATATATACAGCAGTCCAAAGGAACAAAAGCAAGGGTTCAAGACTGTTCTAAAGAAAGCTGTTAATATCGCCGGGGAATGTCCACTCGTCATAGCAGGTGATTTCAACGCCCCTCATCATACATGGGGTTACAAGTACAACACTGGGAAAGGAAATCTACTTTGGCAAAGTGCCAGTGAACTTGATCTCACCCTAATCACAGAGCCCAGCCTACCAACAAGGCTTGGTACATCTTGCTGCAGGGATTCCACCCCGGACCTTACATTTGTAAGAAACATCAAGAAGGCCCAGTGGATGAACCTTGCTGTAGACCTAGGGAGTGACCACTGCATTCTTGCCACTACCTTCCACACAAGATGCATTGGGGCTATCCACACAAGATGCATTGAAGCTTATCAAACACCAGGTCATTGACAATGAAACCAGAGACCTGAGAGCCATTCCGTGCCTAGATCTAGAAAAAGCGTTTGACAACATCCACCACTCATTCATACTCGAAGCAATTTCCAAGCTTGGTCTAGGGAAAGCCTTCTATGACTACGCATGGTCCTTTCTTACAGATCGGAAAGCCGTGATGAAGATTGCAGATATCGAGACCGCAGCAATCGAACTAGAAGCAAGGGGCACGCCACAAGGGGCAGTGATTTCACCAATGCTGTTCAACATTGCCATGATTGGACTGTCAAAGAAATTATCGAGCATTGAAGGATTGAAGCACAGCATCTACGCAGATGACATTACCATCTGGTGCACAGGTGGAAGCGAGATGCAGATTGAGAGCGCTCTGCAAGAGGCGATTGACACCGTAGAAGACTACCTTCGCCCTTCCGGGCTCAAGTGCTCCTCGAGTAAGTCAGAACTTATGCTTTATCGGACTGCACGCCGGGGACCGAAGCCCAGGGGATGGAAGCCGTTAAACCAGATAGACATCCACCTCCGTACAAATCAAGGGGATGCCATCCAGAGGATCGACTCCATCAAAGTCCTGGGAATGCTGATAGAGTCTACCGGCGCCAACAGCAAATCTATAGCCAAGGTAACTCGGAAAACAGACAGTGCGGTGCACCTCATACGCAGAGTGGCCAACAAAAGAAATGGGATCAAGGAAGACAACCTCATCAGGTTGATGCATGCGTTTGTTCCAAGTCACTTCACATACGAGGCAGTGATGCACAACTGGTCAAGAGCAGAGTCCGAGACACTGAATGTTCTCCTCAGGAAAGTTATCAAGAAGGTCCTGGGCCTACCCATACATACCAGCACCGAGCGTCTGCTTGAGCTTGGCATACACAACACGCTCGAAGAAATAGCAGAAGCCCAAGAGAGAGCACAGTTTGCAAGGTTATCTACTACAAGGTCGGGGAGAATGATCCTGCAGGAGCTGGGCCAACACCCAATAGCAATCAGACGCAATTACAATGACGTCCCTGACAACATCAGGGAGACTATCACGGTATCTCCTATACCGAGAAACATGCATCCAGAACACAACGTCGGGAGAAGAGTAGCGAGGGATAGGACAATACTTCGTCAGGTCTCAAACGAGGAACGAGGGGTCGTATTTGTTGGCGTGGCTTCCTACGCCAATGGGAAAGCGTTTGTGGCAGTGGTGGTCGATGGGGCTGGCCATGTCGTCAACTCAGCGACGGTCAAGACGAAAGACCCAATATTTGCGGAACAGGTGGCCATCGCCTTAGCACTCAAGATGGATAACATTGAAGTCGTCTACAGTGATTCCATGGCAGCACTACGGGCGTTCGCCAAGGGGACGGTCTCTGAACAAACGCTGAGAATACTGCAAGGCAAGAACATAACGCATCATCTTCTGAGTTGGTTCCCAGCTCACCTTGGGCAAATCAACGATTCCCCTCCCAATCTCAATGAAGCAGCACACGAGGCGGCGCGAGAACTCTCCAACCGCGCCTCCCCGGGGATGCGTTCTACCGGAGAAGGGGATAACCGGGATATTCTTACAACATATAACGAGCTCACTAAACATTTCTACCTGTCTGGAAGGATTTTCCCTCCACCTCACAAAAATCTAACCCGGCCCCAAGCACTTACATTAAGGCTTTTGCAAACGCGGATGTACCCTACTTTGAAAATTTTACACATCATGTACCCTGACCTATACCCAAGTAATCTTTGTCCACATTGTGGGGAAATAGCTTCATTAGAACACATGCACTGGCAGTGCACCAAATTCACTCATTTATCGCACATCACCTCTGCCAGATGGGAGGCGGTGATCCGCAGCTCGTCCTTGGCAGATCAGCTCTGGGATGTCCACCAAGCCCGCGAGGTGGCTGAGGAGCTTGGCATCTCAGTCCCCACGTGGGAGCTGCCCGCAACACAGTGATCTGTGTTTTGGAGGACCAAATAAAAGTTTATCCAATCCAATCCAATGTAGGCTCCCTACAGCTAGGGGAAGCGCAGCGTCCCCCGTCGTAGCGCGCGGTCGACGCGACACGATCAGCTGAGAGAGGAAAAAAAAAGAAAAGTAAGGGGGGAGGGGGGCAGCGCATCACCTCCTGCGACTCCATTCAGTTTTCCCCGTAATCCCTAATACTGAGACGCGATATCTTAATCGCACAGCTGCGCACACAGCAAGAAAACGTGCACCGACTTCTGTAATGGGAGGTTCATTCCGTAAATTAAAACGGCCTCTTAATTGCGCAGCAGCGCCGCGCTCGACTTCTGCTAGGCTCGGTTCATTCCGTTAATTGAAACGGCCTCTTAATTGCACGGCAGCACCACGCTCGACCTCTGCTAGGCTCGGTTCATTCCGTTAATTTAAACGGAATCGAAACGGCCTCTTATTTGCACGGCAGCACCGCGCTCGACTTCTGCTGGGCTCGGTTCATTCCGTTAATTGAAATGGAATTGAAACGGCCTATTAATTGCACGGCAGCACCGCGCTCGACTTCTGCTAGGCTCGGTTCATTCCGTTAATTGAAACGGAATTGAAACGGCCTCTTAATTGCACGGCAGCACCGCGCTCGACTTTTGCTAGGTTCGGTTCATTTCGTTAATTCAAACGGAATTGAAACGGCCTCTTCATTGCACGGCAGCACCGCGCTCGACTTCTGCTAGGCTCGGTTCATTCCGTTAATTGAAACGGAATTGAAACGGCCTCTTCATTGCACGGCAGCACCACGCTCGACTTTTGCTAGGCTCGGTTCATTTCGTTAATTGAAACGGAATTGAAACAGCCTCTTAATTGCACGGCAGCACCGCGCTCGACTTCTGCTAGGCTCGGTTCATTCCGTTAATTGAAACGAAATTGAAACGGCCTCTTCATTGCACGGCAGCACCGCGCTCGACTTCTGCTAGGCTCGGTTCATTCCGTTAATTGAAACGGAATTGAAACGGCCTCTTCATTGCACGGCAGCACCACGCTCGACTTTTGCTAGGCTCGGTTCATTTCGTTAATTGAAACGGAATTGAAACAGCCTCTTAATTGCACGGCAGCACCGCGCTCGACTTCTGCTAGGCTCGGTTCATTCCGTTAATTGAAACGAAATTGAAACGGCCTCTTCATTGCACGGCAGCACCGCGCTCGACTTTTGCTAGGCTCGGTTTATTTCGTTAATTGAAACGGAATTGAAACGGCCTCTTAATTGCATGGCAGCACTGCGCCCGACTTTTGCTAGGCTCGGTTCCTTCCGTTAATTGAAACTGAATTGAAACGGCCTCTTAATTGCACGGCAGCACCGCGCTCGACTTCTGCTAGGCTCGGTTCCTTCAGTTAATTGTAACGTAATTGAAACAGCCTCTTGATTGCACGGCAGCACTGCGCTCGACTTTTCCTAGGCTCGGTTCTTTCCGTTAATTTAAACGGAATTGAAACAGCTTCTTGATTGCACGGCAGCACCGCGCTCGACTTCTGCTAGGCTCGGTTCCTTCCGTTAATTGAAACGGAATCGAAACGGCCTCTTATTTGCACGGCAGCACCGCGCTCGACTTCTGCTAGGCTCGGTTCCTTTCGTTATTTGAAACGGAATCTAAACGGCCTCTTATTTGCACGGCAGCACCGCGCTCGACTTCTGCTAGGCTCGGTTCTTTCAGTTAATTGTAACGTAATTGAAACAGCCTCTTATTTGCACGGCAGCACCGCGCTCGACTTTTGCTAAGCTCGGTTCCTTCAGTTAATTGTAACGTAATTGAAACAGCCTCTTGATTGCGTGGCAGCACCGCGCTCGACTTCTGCTAGGCTCGGTTCCTTCCGTTAATTGAAACGGAATCGAAACGGCCTCTTATTTGCACGGCAGCACCGCGCTCGACTTCTGCTAGGCTCGGTTCCTTCAGTTAATTGCAACGTAATTGAAACGCCCTCTTCATTGCACGGCAGCACCGCGCTCGACTTTTGCTAGGCTCGGTTCCTTCCGTTAATAGAAACGGAATTGAAACGGCCTCTTAATTGCACGGCAGCACCGGGAGGTGCTGCCGTGCAATTAAGAGGCTGTGCTCGCAAGTGACGGTCTCCACCCAAGTTTCGAGGGCTTTGCGCTACTTGCCTGTCACTTTCGACAGTTGTGCTTCAAAAATCCACGTGATGCGTCATCGGCTGCTTAGGAAGACTACACAAGCAGCGGAACTGTTTGTAATGTGCCTCGTGCCACGAAAGCTCGTTCTCACGACAATCTTCCGTCATCTGAGAAAGTGACGGCACCCTCTGTTAGAATGCCACCAAGTGGTATCGAAGCGATAAAAATTCGCTCAGCGACAGGGCGATCAAGTGCGACAACAGCAAACAACATACATGGAAGCAGGGCAGCGACAAGCAAGCCAACGACAAGGCGGCCATCGACCAGCAGGGCTTCTGAGAACAAGGCCACGGCGAGTGATACAGTGAATAAGTTGACACTAAAAAAAAAAAGACATCGCCAAGCTGTGTACCTTCAACCAACGCAACGACCAGCCTGACAACGAGAAACAAGACACCGGCAAGGACAATTACCATGACGATGACAGACAAAGCAGTGTCTTTTTACAGGGTTACGAACAATCGAGTGAGCAGCAAGGCAACACCAGCCGCTTCTCCGCCTCCCAGCGGTGCGACGTCGTCCCAGTCAAGGTACCACTTCAGAAGCAAGCGGCCTGATCCTACCCAAGCAACCGAATGACTACCACCTAGCCGGGGTAAGACTCCCTTTGGGGATGCCTCAGTGCATTTTTTTGAAGCTTAGAAAAGTGATAGAAAAGCGTATTCGCTGCGAATGGCATGCTTGCACCTTAAAGATGTATATTGCTACATCAACAGTACCTAAAGGTTTAAGCCTTAACTTAAGGCCTGCTACGTCTGAAATGACTAGCAATAATCTCGCCAGGTGGGACAACATGCTCAAACAAGCGTCTCTGGAACTCACGCGCATTGTGACTAACCATTATGAGTCATCCAGAAAACAGCTAAGGAACAAAGAGAACCAACTCTTTGCTACGCGGAATTTCACTGCCGATGAAAGAGCGTCGCTTGATAACTACAGGCAAGAAAAAATTGGCGAGCTCAGTGACAAAAAATATAAAAAGTTGATACGCGATAACATTTGCACAAGCGTCAGCACTCTTGATGATGCAACGTCTTCAGTGCATTCGTCCTCCGCAGAACCTGGAAATATAGTAAATATTTCTAGGGCCACGTTAACGGCTGAAGAATTGAGCGTTCTTTCCCGTGGTTTGAACTTTTGACCTGCCACTGGAGGATACAATGAATTCCAACTAATTAGTGACTTACACAATTTTGAAAGAAGCATGCGTTTATGCGAATACTTTCATAATCGGCCTCCATCTATCAAAACAGCATTTTTTTCTACTAAGCACTGGACCCCCCTTCCCAAAGGGATAAATGTCTCGATATTTACATCCGAGCAGTGCAGCGAGATGTACTCGAAGCATACAAAAAGCAATCGCCGTTTCACCGCAACCTAAGCGACAAATAAAAACAAGCGATCCAGACCCTGGCTTCTCGAGACGATATCGTCATCAAACCGGCCGATAAAGGGGGAGCAATCGTAATAATGAATAAGGCTGATTACCTTCGTGAGGCCTACAGGCAATTAAATGACCTCACATTTTACAGACATTTGAGCTACGACCCAACCGAGGAATTCAAGACCAAAGCAAACGAAACTTTAAAAAAGCTTGTAAGAAAAAATAAAATTCCAGAAACTGTGCTTAAATCCTTAGTCCCCCTGAGTCCGGTAGCTGGTAGATTTTACCTGCTTCCTAAGATTCATAAACAAAATAATCCAGGCCGGCCAATTATTTCAGGAATAGGAACCATTACGGAAAGCCTGTCTCGATATGCAGACAGCCTAATTAGTTCAATTCCTCCTAATTTTTCTTCATATGTCAAGGACACTAATCACTTTCTGCGTGACATTGTAAATATGCGTGTTCCGAGTGAGGCTCTTCTGGTCACACTAGACGTGGTGTCACTGTACACAAATATACCCATGCGGACGGGATTCGTTCTGTACTCCAAGCATACAATGACTTGGTAAATGAGAAACCCATCTACGGTTCCACCTTGGGCACTATTTTATCACTGATACTCGAGCTTAACAACTTTGAATTTAACGGTGAACATTATGTTCAAACCAGCGGCACCTCGATGGGCACAAAAATAGGTCCCAATTATGCGAACATCTTCATGGGCATTCTAGAAAATAACTTTCTCGCCACTCGTGACCTTAAACCACTTTATTACAAACGCTTCATTGACGACATTTTCTTAATTTGGCACCATGGTGAAGCGGCATTATATTCTTTCATTGCAGACTTTAACAAAGTAGAACCATCCATCTCCTTTTTCCACTCTTATTCACCAGTCACCATAAACTTCCTTGACGTCAATGTAGCTTTAAGCAATGGTAAACTAACAGCAAACCTATACAGGAAGCCCACTGACAGACAAAGATATCTTCATTTTAAAAGTAGTCATGTCAAACACTGCAAAACAAGTATCCCCTATAGCCAAATATCCGTTTTAAAAGAATTTGTTCAGACAACAGGGATTTCACTCGCAACTGTGACTAGCTCCGTAAAGCATTAACCGAACAACAATATCCTTCACAAATAATTGACGACGCTCTCCAACGGGCCAAATGTCTCGATCGGAAAGAGCTCTTCAGTAAAGACAAGCGATTAGCGCCACCTTCCCGAACCAACCTCGTTCTAACGCATTCTGCATCTATTCCTAAGGTGTCGCATATACTCAGAAAGCATTACAACATACTGACACAGAGCGATCGGCTTAAGGACATCTTCAATGAATCACCGCGGGTTGTATATCGGAGATCAAGGAACTTGCACGACATGGTAACTTCTTCCAAGACTAGATTCATTGCTCCCGTTGGTTGTCACCCCTGTAAAAAAACGCGATGTAAAGTTTGTGCGCACATGACCACTGCAACTGTTGCTAAAAGCACGGCATCTAACTTTTCACTTAGGATTAAAGGGGACTTAAACTGCGATAGCAGCCACATCATTTACTTACTTGAATGCTCAATCTGCCACATACAATACATCGGTCAAACCGAGACATCTTTTCGCATCGGTTTCAACAACCACAAATCACACGTAAACAGTTTGCCACATCTTCCATTGTCCAAGCATTGTCATCTACCAGGTCATTCGTTTGACAAGATTATGGTAACACTATTAAAATCTGGCTTTAAATCGCACCACTATCGCGAAATTTGAGAATCGTTCTTGATTTAGAAGTTCAACAGTCTGTTATCCGGCATTAACGAATGCGTAGGAAAAGTGTCATGCCTTTCTACAATGCCCTGACGTCCGAAATTTTGAGAAATACTTAAAGAAGCATCCCTGACGTATAATATACTTCCTAAAGGTTATCACATATTTATTTTTTTCATGCGTGATCTTCGTCGTCAATGATGAATGTTACAAATGCTTTTACATGCCCACAATCTTGTTTATTGTTGTAGCGCCATCATCACCATCATCATTTTCTTGATCACCGCGCCGCGCCTCTCGCGCAGCTGATGCTATCTCGAGCTGCGCGAGGATTAGAACGAGCTGACACGCCTGGCGTGGCGGACGCTGGTAGCCGACGTGGCTTCGCTTCAGGCCTGCAATAAAGTGGCGAGATCGGCACGGCCCTATCGGCCGCCTTCGACGTCATCTCACGTCTCTTCTTACCTCGCCGCTACATTGGTGGCCGCTACATTGTATTAGATTTTAATTGTTTGTAGTGTAGTCACGGCTGTTTAAAAGAATTTTTGTGACACTCACATGCTGATCGCACGTGTTTTGTACTGACGTGTTCATGCCTGCCCATAAAAGCGGCCAAATACTTGTATTTCTGTTAATCCTGACGAAGGCCGTGCCACGGCCGAAACGTAGAGTAAACAATTCTCAAATTTTCGTACGTGTGCTCCTTTATTCTTAATTATATATGTATATGTATATGTATATATATATATATATATATATATATACATAGGCAGGCATGGTGGTTGAGTAGCCGTAGCGTTGCATATAGTCCAGTAGATCTTCCGTGAGCGGTCACAACGTGGTTTATTTCCACGTTTCGACCTAGAGTCTGGCCTTCATCAGGATTAAAGGTACAGTTTGTTGGTGCTCAGCTTTATACAATCTCAAATCAGAGGGAAAGGAAAGAGGAAAAAGACAGAAAAAAAGAAAAAAAAGAAAAGAATGAAAAGAAAAAATAATATAAGGTGGACTACCCTCGGGTGCCCCCCTTCCACTCTTCCTTCCACTTCCCCCTTCATCTCTCTTCCCTTTCTCCCCTTCACCTTTCTGATGTCAGCGGTTTTTTAATTTTTTATACATGGACGTTATGCAACTGCATGATATGCATGGGTATGGTTTTGTGTTCAGACTGGAACATTTCACACACTAAAGATTCATAACTTCTCGGTTCTTGTCGGTGCCTAAATGTGTGGGTTTTTAGTACAGGCACTTGTGAGAGCAGATGACTAGGGAACACATTCGGTGAGGACTGTAAAGTTGATTTTGATGTTTCACATATCTTTGTGTTCTGGTAAAAAGCTATGCGTGTGTAATAATGCAATTAAGTCACTCGAATAGCTGGGCTATTACCCTTATTTTGAGAACAGGATCAGGTGTGTTCGGATGATCACATTCACAGAGGAGCCTAATCTAGACGATCGTTTCATGGAAGCTTTATACTTTCATTAGGTTCTGATTGCAAATAATGCAGCATCCGAACTTGTAAAGTATAATCGGAGCCTTTGCCGGACAAATCTTAGCCCAGTAAAGCAGCATGCATATCATCCTTGACATTATGCGCAAAAGACATAGCATATTTATTACAAACTCTAAAAGGATCTTGTGGATTATTCTCCTCGTGTTCTATAGCACCAACCTGAGATCACACTATTATGAACACTATGGCAGGTAATATGGAGGTCCATGGCAAATCGCTTCAAACACGCTGTTGCATGGTTCATGGCAGCAGCTGATGAAAACACTGGAAAGGGTGTGAAATCGAAGACTTCGTTCGTCGATGAATGAGTTTGCTGGACGAATAGACCTCGAGAGATCAAGCTGTGAGTCTCAACACTGCCATTTATTCCAGTGAAAAAGAGCAAAGATCCTCGTGTCACGTTTCCTTCCTCGTTTTTCTGTTTTTTAGCGTGCGCTACATTATCTGTTTTTAACAAAGAGCATCATGGTTCTACTAAGCCTTGTCACTTCTGCCTTGCTAGTGCTGATACAAAACAGCAGCTGATTGTATCACTAGCTGCTTGTAAATTTAATGTGATAATGAAGCATAGTGCGGTGACAGCCATTCCTATCCGCTCGTGTTCTCTCTCATACTGCTCACAATAATACACTGGTGCTTTTGCTATCTGCACCCATCCCAATGCAGGCAGCATCACAAGAATCACAGATTTCCTCTTCCTTAGCAGCACAACACTTGGCCTGCTGAGCTACCCAGACACCCATGTTAAAATCATGAGTACAGTTGTCAAAGAGTCTGATACAGCAAACAATTATTCTAGGTTTTCATTAATGTGTCACTGAACATTCCAGCACTACTTAGGTGTTTGGTTATGTACTGCACTACTTCCATCATGCTCGTAATCAATATCACCCCTTTTCCAACCACACTTCTTGCCGGTAGCAATAAAATAATACTGATTTATTTTATTTCCATATTTGATTCTATGTGTCTTTATACAACGAGCAAATTTTTTTATGAAAGTGCAGAGGATTTCTTACACTTCATTGCACCACAGAAAGTGCTTTAATGTCTCCAGCCATCGGTGCAGAAGATGTCGTACTAAAACTTTAAGAAAAATGTGAAGGGACAAGCAAGCCAGTGAATAAGGCCTGTGGGGGTTTGTTTACATCTAACAGCACCAACTAGAATTTAAAGAATAATGTGTAGGGAAAAGCAAGCCAGTGAATAAAGCCTGTGGGGGTTCTTTGCATCTACGCCATAGTACCTTTATAAAGCCTGTGGGGGTTCGTTGCATCTAAAGCCATAGTACCTTTATATTGCACTGTAAAGAGATATTGTAAATTATTCTCCTTGTGCTTTTTAACATTAACCTAAACATTAACCCAAAATAGGTACTACAGTGAGCACTATGGCAGGGAACACGGAAGTGCGTGGCAAATAGCCTCAAACACACTGTTGCGTGGTTTACGACAGCGGCTGATGGAAACACTGAAAAAGGTGTAAAATAGGAAGACTTCGTTTGTAGATGAACGGGTTTTGGCACGAATACGCCTGGAGAGATCGAGCAGTGCGTCTCAACGCTATCATTTATTCAAATGAAAAAGCGCCAAGATCCTTGTGCCACGCGCCATCTTAGTTTTTCTGTTCTTCTAGCACGCGCTATGTTCTCTGTTTTTAACAAAGGCACCATGGTTCTACGAAGCGTTGCCATTGCCGCCTTGCTAGTGCTGATTGTATCACTAACTGCGTGTGAATGTGATAATAAAGCATAGTGCAACGATAGCCATTTCTCTGTTCATCCACTCGTGTTTTCTCACACTGCTCAAAATAGTACACCGGTGCTCTTACTCTCTGCCCCCATTGAAATGCAGCCACCATCACCAGTTATCAAACCCGTTTCCTTAAGCTTAGCAGCACAACACTTTGCCTGCTAAGCTACCATGACACCAGCATTACAGTGATGAGTACAATTGTCAAGAGTCGTATATAGCAAAAAATTATTTTAGGTTTTCATTATTGAGTCACTGCACATTCCAGGACTACTTAGGTGATTGGTTATGTACTGTGCTATTATTACCATGCTTGTAATCGGTATCGCCCCTTTTCCAACCACACTTCTTGCCAGAAGGGATACAAAAATACTCATTTTTTTCTTATTTCCATATTTGATTCCACATGTATTTATACAAGCAAAATGTTTTTTGTGAATACACAGAAGATTGATTTCACCGCAGCACAGAAAGTGCCACAACGGCTCCAGCCTTCAGTGCAGAACATGTCCAGCTGAAATTTTAAATAATAATGTCCAGGGACAAGTGAGCTAGTTAATAAAGCCTTGGGGGGGGGGGGGTTGTTTACATATACCAGCATCCACAGCTAGCAAAAGTTAAAAAGCAATGATAATTTTAATCATGAAATTAAAAAAAAAAGGCTATTCTGTGTAGTTGGAGCCGCACTCTTAGCAGAAGTGAAACATGTCAATGCACAAAGCTCTGGCAAACATGCATTTTCTTTTTCTAAACAGAACTTCAGCTATTTTGAATTTACAGTAGCCAGAATCCAGTCCTATCTCTATCAAAATGCATGCTTTGAGCATATTTTCAAATATTTTAGTGCACTGTTTCTTCAAACCACGAAATAACTGGGATAATTTATTGAGAGTATCTTAAATGTGGCGTCCTAAGCACTTCGTTCAGTGTGAATGAGCCCTACTTGTTTTCCGTAGAAGAGGTATAACTGAGTCGATGAGCTCAGCTCGTCATTGTTAGGGTGAGTGTTGAAATGATGGACACTATTTAAGAATGTAGCTTTATATGAAGGTGTGGCTTTCTACGAGGGAAAAAGTGCAACAGTAAGGTTTTAGTGAAACACAATAGCAGTAAAAACAAAGAATAAATACATTTGTTCCCACTTCTCTGAAAAAATATAGCCCAAGTGCTGCAAGCAATGTGAAACTGTGAATGCATGCAATCATATGAATTAAGAAAGCAGTTGAGAAGTGACGTGCCATAGTCCATCAGCACACACGGTAAGGTTTAAGCTGCAATACATGGAAGACTTCAAGCCATGTGTAGTGCCACTACAATTACATCATGCCATGAGGCTGAATTTTATAGCTCATTGCACCAAATTGTTGGAGTATACTATGGACCTAATGTATCCTGCAGAAGCTTCACAGTAAGCTCATGTCGGTGTTCCTGCCCTCACACAGAGCCCTGTTAATCGCTGCTAAGTTCACTTGTGATCGAATTTCTCAACATTTATTGTTCTGAAGACAGATTTTCATCGCAGTCCTTTCTGTATTACAGGATGAAGATAAATTTGATTGAATTCGCTTCATGCCCACTCCCACTTGAGAGTACTCGCTCACATTCATACCCGTGTCTACTTACTTACTCTCCACGCACTCATACTCACTCAAGTCTTTCAAATGAGTGTAACTGAGCATACTGACCAGTTAGTATACCAAGCTATGCTCTAAAAAAACAAGTTGTAATTTAGACAACAGCTCCAGCAGTCTGAAGTGCCGATATGATGCATAGCCATGTTTTTTTTTTTTTTTTTGCAGGACTCATTTTGAAATTGCAGTGCAATTAAAACAGGTCTATAACTTCATGCTCCGGGGCTTGTCTCTTTCTACTACAACTGTTTACTAAAGAAAAAAGCGATAGCTTTTGTTGCTGTTCGCCAGGTTAAACAAAAAAAAAAGCCAGCTGACCAAGGTTTAGCCAAAGTTGTGCTTTCATGCTGTGAATCAATAGAAAAACTGCTGATTGAAGTTGTGCAAGCGACATGTCATTCATATTTTGTTTGCCCTGAACTATCTGGAGTTAATGCCATGGCAGAATATTTATGTATTTTGTGAGCATCCACTACCGTAATCAACAATGTATCTGTGCGTATTTTGTGTTTGTTAGCATTTGGATGCAACATGTTTTTTTGTTTTGTGTCTTCAAAATGGTCAAATAATGTTCACACCATTTATTATGTGACACAAGCAATGTGTTTGGATTTGTAAGGCTGAGATCGTAGGCACTGTTACACTTCGTGCAGTCCATATGTTATTGTTGGTGGAACCCTCTTTCTGCAATACCCTCAGGCAAAATGCAGGCAACGAATTAAGGAATAAGTTAGTAAATACTAGTGCGTCGGTAATGTGGCCTCATAACAAGCACTACATTGCATTTCTACTAATTCAGTGAAGTACTCGCAGATAGTTGTGCTTGTTTGGCTGACAAAGCAGGATTGAGCGCGCCTAAAGGGGGAGGGGGGAGAATGTAAGTGAGGTATAGCCAATGGGAACTGATCTCCAAAATTGATTCAGCATGAGACCCAGTGAAACACTCCAGGGGCCCCCCATCTTAATGTGACTATGTTACTCTTCAATGCCTTAGGTATGATAAAATAGAACCACACACAAGCCACCTGATCTAGGAGCAAGAATCTATGTGAAGCTCATCCCATGTCACATGAACTCGTATCTTTACACAAAATAGCAACAAGCCTGAACAGTTGACCTGGGCAAAAGCCAATAGGATTCCAACACGTTCTTAACTGATACAGTTAGTGAGACAATAACTCTAACTACTTGTACACGCAGTGTCTGGCAAGAGTTGTCTTGCGATCATTTAACAAGAGACCCAACATATAGCCATGGGAGACGTGGCTTTGCAATCTGTAATTGGAAACCAATTGGCAATAGTTTATTTATTTATTTACCCTCAGGGTCAACAGACATTACAGAGCGGAGTAATAAAAACAACAAAACAAGTTTGCAAGTACAAGAGGCAATGCAATGTTTTTGGTTATACAACAGCTGATTGAAACAAAACAAAACAAGGAAAGAAGTGAGAAATATCAAAATGGCATATAAGAAAATAGAAAGATACATTCTTATAAAAAAGATAAAAATAATGTTTCTAAGTATACAATGAGCATTGTTACACTTCAGTACAACAGGTACAACAAATACAATAGGTAACGGTGAAATCTTATTTTTAGAAATGTATAAGGTGAAATACTACGACCAGGTATTCAAAGAATTGGTTAATACAGTCACAAATGTGTCATGATCTGAAATTTTTAAAAACGATTCGGGAAGGCAATTCCAATAGCCTGAAGTGCGTCGTATAGTCTCTAACCACATATATAGTCTATAACCACAAGACATATAGTCTCTAACCGCAGAGGTTAAGCTATTTTGACTGAATATTCATAGATGAATGTGAAGGTTAACTATATTTACATTGGTGACCCAGCTAATCCTCATATCATTTCAAAATTTTATGATCAGTGTGTCATATGAAGTTGCAAAATTTGTTTATCGACACCTAGTAAGTCAGTTGCTGTTTACTTTTCACTGAATCAAGTGTAGTAATTAAAAACAGAAGATGGGGTAAAAGCTCGCATCAACCAATGCAGGAGAAATAGAGGGTTATGTACCAGCAAAAGCAAATAACTATACTAAGAGAAGGGGAAGTAGTTTATGGGGCAACTACACAAGGAAAATACCAATCATAAATATGTACACTTGTACAAAAGATAGAATTACCACATATAGTGTTGCAATTTATGCATAAAAACACCAAAGGAAGACATAATGACATCGTAGTTATATGCTTGGTGAAAATGTGATACCAAATATAAAAAAGCTGTCAAAAAAAGCTCACGAGAATTTTATTGCAACCACTACCAAATCTTACAGCTCGATAACAAAAGCACGTGATTGCAACTTCATACCAGAAAGCTGAAAAATGTATCACTCCAACGCTCACTCGTAAAATTCAACGTGCTCGTAGCGACATCGCTGTAAAAGAAAGAATAAAATTGACGGAATATTGCAAACAGAAATATCGCAAAGAGAACTTCGAAGGCTCCGGAAATGTCGACCACCTGAGGTTCCTTTAATGAGCATCTAAGTCTAAGTACACGGGCCTCGAATATTTTCGCCTCCATCAAAAATGCGGCTGCTGCCGCCGGGATTCGCTCTCACGACCTTCGTGATAGCAGACGGGTGTCATAGCAACTAGATCACCGCGACGAGGCATCAAATAAACGAGAACACACCGCCAAACGCAAGACGCTACTAGGGACTGACAAAGCTGCATTCACAACGAGCTCACCAAAACAATCAGCTAAAGGCAATTCTTCATTAAGATGAAAACAAAAAACAAAAAACTGCAACAGGAATGACAAAGTCGGCACAAACACCCTCCCTAACTTCGACGCGCTGTACAAAACAAGACAACAATTGTGAACAATCGGGAAGCAAAACCTTCAAAAGGTGTTAATCTTCGTGAAAGGCTACTAACCTGATTTAAAAGCCCCGGGATCTAATTAGCAGCACAGGAAGGGATTATTTGACTTTTGTATTAAGAGCCTATATGTCGGGAAGCTTGTTCGATTTGAACTGTATGCGTCAGGATATATTCTACATATACATATGCACACGCAATCTCTGCAGTTATAGCCTAACCAAATGGCAGAGCTCCAACTCATTGCCAAACCACATAGAAAACAGGTACAGCGTTAAAACGAAAACCGGCACCTATATTGAATCCAGGATGTCGCCCACCTTCAGATACTTCCTGATGTGCATCCAGCAGTCATGATTCAGGTCGACCAATTGCTTCTTACCATCGACGCGTTTGTCACAAACAACACTGTACTTCACGACTCCTGCCAGACACATGAATTCATCCAAGTCGGAGAAGCTCTTAAGGCTTCTCGCGATCAGTGACACAGCCTCGTTTTCGTCGACCAGCGCCAGTTCCTCCACTTTCTCCACCAGTCCAGAACTGAACTGCACCAGCTCGGCGGCTGCCGCACAGTATTTGTGCCTCTTCCCCAGGACGAAGTTGGCCCCGCGCGTCACTAGTGATAAGTTGCGCCGCACGACGTCCTCGACGGCGAACAATGCGCCGCAGTATTCCCAACACCTGTATGCTTCGATGCTTAGAAGAGTGTAGTTGCTTGAGATGTCTACAGACAGCTTCCGAATCAGCCGTTCGGACGACCCGCGCCCGCATGGGAAGGAAGACAGATGGCATAACGACCTACTGGAATGAATGATGTCCACCATCATATTAATCTCGGTGTCGTCAAAGCAGATACCATCGATTGACAGTCTTCGTATGAGCTTGTTGTTGGACAATGCCTTTAACAACGTCCTTTGAGGCCTTTTGAGGGGATCGGTGATGTCCACTGCCGTTCGGCGGAAGAATGTGAGATCCACCTCTCTAAGCGCCGTCGTGTTCGCCAAGTACTGAGCAATGAAGAAGCTCAACTGGCTATTCAAGGACACCGCGGCAATACTGAGACGAAGCAACCTCACGTGGCTGCATGTCGGCAGCAGGTACACTGTGCTGTGCAGTGAGTAGGTTTCGAGAGGGAAACAGCACGCTACGCTGATGCGGGTAAGCTCAGTGCAATCTAGGAGCTCCAAACCAGTATCCAGGTGGCGGGGCTTCACGATGGAAAAACGCTCCGGCACTCCGGCACGGCAGATCTTGGTCATATCGTCACTCGTGGCCTGCAAGATGACCCTTTTCAGTGAAGAGTTCTGAGCGAGCTGCCTTGAAAAAGTGACTATAATCAGCCGGTTTGATGATGCCCGACAACTTCAGGTGAAGCTCTCTCAGCGTCTTGTTATTTTTGAGAGCCACGAACCACAACGACTCGCTCCCGATGGAATGTAGCTCGGCTTCCACGTTGGAGTAGAGCAGAGACGGACTCCTAATACCTGGGTAATCAACCATGCGGAAGCGCCTGAGAGTCTTGTTCAGGACTAGCATGTCGGCGATGACGCGGTTGCTCTGGACATCCAATAGCAGATTAATCAGGTTCAGCTCGAATAGGGTGGTGTTATGGGACAGGGCCCCCATTGTCGGACGAAGATCGGCGAACCCAGTGAGAAAGGATGAAGTCACGGTCAGCGTACGAAGTGTCTTGTTCCATCTGATGTAGCCAGAGAACATCATGCCACACTGAGACGAGTCTAGAATCAGCAGACTCGCGTTGACCGACAGCGTTGTGATTGTAGTGTTCCGTTTGAGTCCGTGAATGACGATGACCGCGTGTTCGCTCTCCATTTCCTGGTCCGTTATGATGAGCGTAGTCAGCGAGCGGGTGCTTGTCAGGAAATCCGAAAAGGCCTCCACGGATGCGCGGTCGAAAGGCACGTGACCGAGCTCGAGATCTCGCAGCTGAGTGAGATGCGGCAGCGCCTCGGCGAAGCTCTGCGACTGCCTGATAGCTGAGTGTCGCAGGCTCAACTTCAGCTTACTAAGGCTCAGACTTCTGCGAAGTGCCTCGCGTATGAGTTCGTGGTGGTCCTCCATCATGTCGGCATTGATTTCCAGCGCACAGAAACAGCGGTGATGAGTCAACAAATGTTGCAGGAGCATGACAGCGTTCTTCTGCAGTTCCTTCAGGAATGGGTCGCTCACGTCCCGCAGGTTGACGAGAGACAGCTTGCCCGGGGAAAGTTCCTTCAATTGCATGCCGACCCGCCAGAATAGTTCGTTCCACACGGGGAGGTCTCCGAAGATGTTGCATAGATGACCCTTGCGGCTCGAGCACGGGGCCCTGTCGGTAAGCATGAAGCGGAAGAAGCAACATTTCTCCGAGGTCATTCTTTTGCAGTGCTCACTCGTTTTGTTTGTTTTTTTTCCCTCGTGAACCGCTACGAGTGGAGAGGAATGAGAATCTGATGTACCGAAGGATACGAACTCTGATGGCACCTAGTAAACATTCGATATCACAGCACAGCACAGTCGAGCCGGCCGCCCGCTGTCACGGTTTTGCAGCAATGGTGGTGGTGGTTAGAAGAAGGCGCCTAGCCGGAATCGATGGATGGATGGTGGATGGATGGATGGTAGTGGCTGTACCCTTTAGATCGGGCGGCGGCTAACGCCACCTAGCCGTAATACCAAGGAGCTCGGATTGGGATGACAGACGGAAAAGAGAGGTTGAGGAAGAGAGGGCTGGTCTTGCAGTGGGTGGCTCTGAAAAGGCGGTTGCTCCGCGCATGCGCCGCACGGTATCTGCAGGCGCACTTGAAACAAGGCATGTATTCGCCCTCGCCACTTCCCATTTCAGCCGTCTCTCTCTTGTTTTTCTCTCCCACAGACTAGACATACGAGTTCCGTCCGCCACTGGCCACGCGCTTCTCCTCTTCACGATTTCGAACTTTTTTTTCTTTCTATTTTCTTTTTGTATATAGATCATTTTCTCTCCTCTCTCACTGCCTCTTTTATTCCCATTCCCCGCGAGTGTTTTCACTGAGACCATTATCGTGCATACCTCCCCCATTTCCCTACGTTTCTCCTCCAACATTCTTGTTTCTTTCTTTCCTTTTTTATTGGAGAAGGATTCACCCACGACCTCCACATGCTCTGTTCAAACACTACCTGCTTCGCTCCAAATGTAATACCCTGACCATGTTCCAGACAACGTGCTAAATTCCAGAGCTTACTTCTTCAAAAAAAAAAAAGTGCGTTGGCGTGACGGGTTTGGCAGACCACTGCACCCGTTGGTGGCTCGAGCGGTTGTGGCAGTGTCGTGCACTGTGACACAGACAAACAGGCTGCCGTTGTACGTGGAAAAAGCTACTGGTAAAGCTACCGCAGAACTCTCCCCTTCTCACCATCTTGACTTCTCGGTAAACTATGCTCGCACTGCACGTGTTTTTGCTGGTTTTGTGTCTCGCGGTATGCGCGCAAAGCCTTCTTTCGTCGCTGGAGAAACTGTGGTGAAAGGGTAGCGTCGGTTCAGCCGTGTTGATTGATTTGTGGGGTTTAACGTCCCAAAACCACCATATGATTATGAGAGACGCAGTAGTGGAGGGCTCCGGAAATTTTGACCACCTGGGGTTCTTTAACGTGCACCCAAATCTGAGCACACGGGCCTACAACATTTCCGCCTCCATCGGAAATGCAGCCGCCGCAGCCGGGATTCGAACCCGCGACCTGCGGGTCAGCAGCCGAGTAACTTAGCCACTAGACCACCACGGCGGGGCGTTCAGCCGTGTTGGCCGCGCACGCATTCTGCGATTTTTGTGGAGCTTGTCTACGTTGACTGAGGAAAGGGGCGTTTTTTTTTTTTTTGTCGTAAAAGTAATGCTTCGCGAAAAAGTATTTACAACCTTCTCTTTGTTACAATAGCCCAATAATCTACGTATCTGATCATTTCTGGCTGCTCGACAGAGGAAGAGAACTATTTATGGCAACAAAGCTGAGAGGTCGGCCAGAATCTGCTTTTTGGCCTTCTCAAGAGTGTCACAAAATACAATAGCATACTGTTATTTACTTCTAGCTTGCTTCAATCCAGTTCGCAAATCCCGCCGCTTCGATAGCTGCTAATCAGTTGTCCTGCTTCATTGAATACTTTCTGTGTTGATTCAAGGTTTACAAGAATTCAACCTTTTTCAAGGTAGTTTTCTACTTGATGTCAAGCAATATGATTGGTGCAATTTTATGTCTGCCCTGTTGAGTGGCTGCTAGCAATGCAATGTGCACTGCTTAGTTTCAAGGAAACTTCACTTATGCCAAGGTTTGCATCAGATGATAACAATGTCGGATCACAAGTGCAATGCCACCTTTTACAGCTCTTTTGGGGAGCCCAATGATACGCGCAAAAGTTGCTTGTGCATTAGGACCATGCGTGTTTTCTGCAGCAGCGTGTTTCATTTCGGATGTGTTGCATGTAGCTCGGGCGAGTTAGTCATCCATCAACTTAGCAACTAGCTTTCTCTGTACGTCAGTGTAGTGTTTCTATCATATAAGTACCGCGTTAACACAAGCTAAGCTTATTGCGGATAATATCAATGTTTGAGCACACGCGTTCGCTGATTTGAATATTACTTTGGTTATTTTAAGCGCTCACTTGGCCAGCATCATAATAGGCAATACCCAATGGAATCGCGCGTGTTTATGATTACCCCAAGATTTCTCCCTGTTGATAATCGATCTGATTTCGCAAAATCAAGGAACATTTAATTGTCGCCTTGGTTCTTCTTTGAGCTCGTTTCCAAAGCGGCACTTGAATATCGACCACGGCTCTGGCGCATGCAAGTTTTCACTATTTGACGTGGTGAAATCATCATATCATCAAAAGGCACGGCGGGTTTAGGGGCTTTGGATTTATTTCGGCCACCTGTGGTTCTTTGAAGTTCACTTTGGTCTAAGTACATGAGTGTTAGTTCATTTCACTCCCATTGAAATGCAAGTGCCGTATGCGCGAATCGATGCCACGACATCGATCTTAGCAGCGCAGCACCTCCGCCTGCCAAGCGATCACGGCGTGTTTTATGCAAAGCCAATACAAACGCTCAGTCCAAACTTGCAGCTCTGTTTGCTTACCTTGATTGACGACGGGGAATGTGCCACCATCAGTTGAATAAACTTTTAGATGCGAAACGGCGGGCAGCCGGAGTGGTGACGTTTGGTGACGCATCAACGAATTGCACTGCCACGTCGCCTATCCGAGTTGCATCAAACCAGCCAGATATTTTCGTAGCCACGTCGAACCGTCACATCACACAAAAAATATCGCCAACAGCGTCAATAGGCAACATATAAGTTCGACTCACACACAATAAGCTCGCTCTTTGCATTCACGCATGTGGTTGCCGGTCTTTGTTAAAGAATACAATCATTGTTGGTCGGCATAGAAAGGAGATGACTCGTTTGATCGTGGAGGCTGAACTTATCGACGCTCTTGACGATGTTTATATCAGCAAGCCTTCGATTGCATTGTCACCCAAGGAGCTGGGTGCCTATGTACGCGATGATACATGGTTTTGCCTCTGATGTTTTCCTTTTTTCTTTTAAGGATATGACATTGTCACGCATTTATCTGAGTGAGTCCACGAGCTTATCTATCTGCCTGAGGATTATGGCTTAAAAGCGGCTTGGTGTTCGAAAATAAACATGGTGTTGGTATACAGCACCGCTCTTTCCTCTCAGTCTTTCTCTCCCTTCCTGTTTTCGTGTTTCGCCTCGCGCTACAAAAATTCCTTAAATTATTTTTAATGAAAAGTAGCGTTAAAGCACATTCAACAAGAGGACCAAATCATGCAATGTAAAAAGTTGGTGTGCGTCAGCCAATGTCTGAAAAAAGAAAAAAAACAAAACAAAATTGTGAACCGTTTTAAAAGAATTCATGTTTTATCCCTCTCATACTTTCAAAGCCAACGTCATCCAAGTTAGCGTGATAGCCATCAATACACACTAGTTTGTTTATTACCTGTATTCAGGCATGACCTAGATCATAGAAAACTGTTGGTAATCTTTCTTTTCACCTGTGGTTAGTGCAAACTTGTAGAAGAAGCAGGGGGGCCGGAATCTGGAGTCATGTCCTCCTTTGATGCACGCACAGTCGTGTTTCTTCAGTCTTTATGCTGATTCCGCACTCTCCTTGCTGGACAGCGGCTCCCAAAAAGGAGAGCGTCGTCAGTTTACATGGTTACTGGCACATTGCACGCAGTTGTTAAGAGCATGCAATGCGCACCACATGCGGGACATCCCCCTTCTCCACACGACACCAGGTGACTAGAAACATAAATATTATAATTAAAAATTGTGTAATATTATCTGGAGGGTTGTGTCCCAAAACCACGATGTACTTATGAGAGACGCCGTATTGGAAGTCTCCGAAAATTTCGACCATCGGGTGTTATTCAATGTGCACTGACTTCAGAGTACACGAGGCTCTACCATTTTGCCTCCATCGTGACCACCACGGCTTGAATTGAACCCGTGACCTTCGGACAAGCAGCTCAGCACCATAACCACTACTGCGCCTTGGTGGCTCAACTGTTCTTCAGTGACCATACTTAGCATTTCACGTGGAGCTTGAATACGCTTTTTCCTAATTGTTTTCTTCTTGTGTTTTCGTGTTTCCTTGTGCGTGAGAAACGTGCCCCACGTTTCTCACGCACAAATGACACACGAAACGTACTCACAGGTACAAATGACCGCAAGCAGGCATCTCTGTTTTCACTTCGATGTGTCTGAAAAGCGAGCCTACTTCGCAATACGGAGATTGTGCAACGAGTGCAATCACCTTTGTGTGCCCGGTAACTAAACGGAATCATTCCAGGGAAAGCCGAAGTTCCCACCGCGAAATAAGCGAGCGCACGCGTGTGCGTCCCCTCTCCACGGGCCAAAGTACGCGTGGAAGATAAGAGCACGCGCCGCCGCGTCGTGACGATATGGCGACGCGCGCTCATTGCGTCATCTCGCTGTAATGCTGAAAACACGGCAGTTCCCTCGAGATGCCCATAGCAAGCGGTAAGTGGTAGATATAAATAGCTCACCGTTCGAACGTTCAAGAAGGTGATCGTTCATGGCTTCCCAGGCAGCACGCCGCCGTTGGACCAATCTTGGACCAACATCGGCTAACATCGGCACCGACGTCGGAAGTGCAACTTCTTCCAATGTCGGGCCGACGTTCAAGCCAATGATGGGCCGACGTTTTGCCGATGTTTTAGCCAGTATGCAACCAACATTGGGCCGACGAAGGCCCATCGTATTGCCGACAAAGCTGCCAATGTTCGGCCAACATTGGACCATATTTCAGCCAATCACATGCCATTTTTACGCCGATGTTTGCTGCACGACGAATATTGGCTACGGATGTACGACCGACATTAGGACCAATCCAGGGCCACATTGCAGCCAATCAAATGCCGTTATTACACCGGTTTCCTGCACGACGAATATTGGCTACTGATTGGCTTGCCATTATGTAACCATTATTAGTAGGGAATTTTTCTTACCGGAAGATTTAAACAATATGCCTCGATGACCCGCTCTTGTAGCTTTGCAGCCCTGTATACTTGGGGCAACAGAAAATTGAATGCTGAGAACTGAAAGCAGTTACTCAATCTATTTCATATTTTATACCTCATTCCCTTTGCTAACACTAGAAGTGTAGTTTATTTTATTACCAATTTATGTTTTGCAATAGCGAGTGCTTTATTTGGTACAGCAGATCGAAAAAAGTCGTTAGGAAGTAAATGCTGAAAGCGTATGTCCCCCACTTGCAATCCCCACATATGTCCCCCACATGGTAATCGAGAATATTCATAGTTTAGAGCATTTTTTTGTAACTAAAACATGGTGATGGTGCTTCCGAATCAGCATAAGCTAGCCGAACAGTGCACCACCGACAGTCTGCAGACTATTTATTCTTTGTTTTTTTTATTTATTTGGTACAACAAAAAATGTATACATTGAAAAATATATATACACAACTAAAAAAGGCCCGCTCTACTGCAGGTCAGGTTGCGTTGGGGGCACAGTGACAGTGGTGCTGTCAAGGCCCTGGCTGCTGTGGCTGGGCAGGAAGCCAGCTACCACGAGCAGCCGATAATCTGCACTCTGAGAGTGGGGATCATCGGGCTGCTCCACAACAAATGCTTCTCTGAAGCGCCGCTTCCTGCCCCCACAGCGATCACCAGACCCTGGCAGCCACCTCTTAATAAAGTTGAGGGCCTCTGCCTGGTCGCACCCTGCTTTTTGGCAGATGACATCTGCATACAAGAACAGAAATACCATAGTACACATGAAGAACTGCAGTACAGAGAATACACAAGGGTACACACACATAAAACAATGAACAAGTCTAACCTGTCACTAATCTACAGAGCCTCAGGTTCACAAAGGCCCTTTTCCCTTTTCTGCCATGAAGGCTGTACAGCACTTGCACGTCATGTGCCAATACAGCCTTCATGGCATTCACACCAATTTCTCGGAGGCCACGTCCCCCAATCTGCAGGAGGTGCTTGCGCTGTAAAAAAATGCAAGAAGCATAGATGGGGTAAACGCAACAGCACATCGAAATGTTTTCATGATAAAAATCTGCAAGAAGAGGACACTGAAAACAACAACTTGAATTTTCGGGCATCACAACATTTCATTGTTTTTTTACGCTAACTTCAACTCACTTGACCTAAAATGGTTTCCACATCAGCCCTCTCACACTCAGTGCGAGAACCTTTCAGAGTCCTTCTCTGAATGCAATTTCGCAGTTATGAAATCAAATACAACACTGTTATAACCCTTAATAAATATTGATTCTAGCTATGAAATAGTATAATTACTTTGTGCAGTGCTCAAATTCCAATACACGTTTCTTCGAGGTTACAATGTCTTTGCCTGAATGTTGACCAGGGGTAGCTTCTACAGGTGAAAAACGATAAAATATGTGGAATTCAAAAAGAAGCTTGGACATGTTTTTAATCAATGCATTGTAAGCAGAGCACAACAACATAAATGAACATGATCAAGGCATACTAAGAGGCAACCTTAGAGCGACCAAATCTTGGTCATAGATGAAACTGATAGAAAAATAAAGGTCGCACTAGATGGTCGCACCATTTGCTGTTTATATTTTTCTGTGATAGCCAACAAAGAGGCATGTCGCTATAGAAATCTCATCACAATAAGCAAAGGTGCATTTTTCTTCACACTGCGAAATTGGGTGCATGTTAGATTTTTAAAAAAGTAAGAAATCGGCTAACACAAGGCAGGGTGAACTGTAGCTCAAAGTAGAGAGAGCCGCAGCGGACACGAAATAGGGTGATAAATGAACAAAATTACTGAATGTCTGTTTTAAGCAGGCTATTGCTAGTCACTGCCCATCAAACACACAATGCCGCCTACATCGTCTGCTAGCTTAGGACAGTTCACTCGGACTTCACAGACTATAGTAAATACAGTCGAATCTCATTAATTCCAACACACTTAATTCGAACTGACGCTGTGGTCCTATCAAAGCTATACCGCGCTCCGAAAATGCTCTCAGCACCCCGCCCAATCCTGCGGTGGCACTTCAGACACCTCATCGCTGTGCTTGAAGAAGAAAATGAAGAAAAGGAAAGAAAAGACTGCGGTGGAATGTTTGCCAAATGCCAATCTGCGACATTCCTGTGCCACGCTTCGGCTTTTTCCGTCCCTGCCACGTAGAGACTCTTCTCCTCTTAACACTGCGCATGAAGAGAAAGAGGGGAAAAAAAGCTGTCGCAGAGAGTTGGCTCTCTCATGCCGATCTGCAACGCGCCGGTGTCACGCTTCCCTGTTTTTCGTTCCTGCTACGTAGAGACTCTTTTCCTTTCAACACCGCGCATGAAGAGAGAAAAAAAAAAGCTGCCGCGGAGTGTTTCTCTCTCGAATGCCGATCTGCTTTTCTCCAGGTGGCGACGCTCCTCCTTTCTCATCATGTGCTGGCCACGCTCCGGCTGCAGCGCAGATGGTCAGTGGAAACACAGTTGTCTTCGAAGAGTGTCAGCACTGGACATTGCCGCGCGCAACTTCTTTTGCCAGGAGAATACTGAAGCCGAAGTACAAATGCTTTGCAAACTGCACGCAAAACTTGTTGACTCGTTGTAAGGCCAACGTGTACAGACATGTATTGACTACTTTAATTAATGACGGATGTCCTGTAATTTGTGAATAAAACTTCTCCATGCACATGCATCACTGCATGGTGAGCCCTCCGCTCGTTTACCGTATTTACTCTATTCTACCGCGCCCTCGATTGTAACGCGTGCCCGGTTTCCACGACAAAAAAAAAAAAAAAACTAAGACATCGGTTGCAACGCGCACCCTTTTTTCTCGTTAGCCTGCTTGATCACACCACTCGCGAAAACGACTCTTTTTGAGAGCGTCTTCCGTTTAAATATGATATACGGGGGAAGCTTATGCCTATCTGACGTGCAACAGAGCATTGCTGTCACTCTAGTTTTACAGTGGCCCGATGTCAGTACACAAACTTGCTTCGCCCCCTTCTCCTAGACGGTTGTGGTGCCAGGCATGTCGAAGTAAAGAGGCGTGTAGATCGGCATTCCCGATTTGCCCAAGCAGGTAGCCGTTGTTGTGCCGCAAGTTTAGGAGGAACCTCTGAAGACTCTGAAGCTTTTCTTCGTACTCCTCCGGCAACTTCCGGCATATGCCCGTTCGCCTTCGGAGGGAAAAGCCTTTTCTCTTCATAAAGTTCGTTAGCCAGCACCTGCTCGCTTTAAAATGGCTCTGCATTAGCCCTTTTTCTAAGGCTAACTGCATAGCCTGCACTTGGAGCAGTTCTGTCGTCATGGGCCGCTGTGCCGCTCACTGCTTAATCGACATACTCGCCGAGCAGCTCTTCAATTTGTGGAAACCGACCCTGCTGTGGTCCACTGAAGCCTTTGCGTGAATCTTTGTTGTCGACAATATTCTGCTTTTGTTTCCGCCAGTCCCGCACGCACGTTTCGGGAACTCCGAATGACCGTGATGCGGCCCGATTTCTGTCCGTTCCGGCACACGCGACGACTTTTCTTTTAGAAGCAGCATTGTGGTGCACTCGTCGAGTTTTTGGAGTCGGCCCTACCATGCTGTCGATGCTAATGTACTACAAGATGACGAACTCCTCAGCACACAACTGAAGTGCCGCGCATGGGAAACACATAGGCAGAAATGACCGACGCGCCATGCCGACGCACGTAGGGGGCGGCCATTTTGTAAGTGGCGATGGCAATAGAATGACCATATCATTTTTTTTTCATACTCGATTCTAACGCACATGCGATTTATGAGCTCTCTTAACCGGAAAAAAGGTGCGTGTTAGATTCAAGCAATTATGGTAACTTTCATTATTTTGAACTTCTTTTAATTTGAACAAATTTTCTGGCCTCTTTGAGTACGAATTATTCATATTCGACTGTAGTACAGTGGCTCATGAGATAACCTGACTAGATTGTTTCCCGAAACACAGTATCTTAAAGCAGTACTAAATTTCTGCATGTTACATAGGCATATTAAAAATCAAGAAATATACACCAAAGCCGCAGCCACAGCTTTACTCTGCACAGCTGCCTCTGCTGCCTCCACTTCTCCAATTGTACCAGCAGGCAGCCGGGGAAGGTCAGAGGGGCGCTGTGCTGGCTGGGCGTGCTGAGGCACGGACAAGAGCCGTACCTCGTGCTTCAGCTGTCGCACCTCCTGCAGAACCTCTCTTTGTTGCTGCCGGATGCCAAGTTGGATCCGCAGGATCCGTAGCAATAGAGCTGAAACATACAAGAGTACATACCATATTTACTCGCACAATTTGCATCCTCACATAATTTGCTCACCAGTATAATAACCCAGCCTGCTTTACTACAAGAAACTTTTTGCTCGCATACTTTGCCCTCCCCAACCAGCCCGAGCCACCTTGCCAGCACACACACAGACACATTTGACTTCATGATGCTCTGGTCAGGCACATCTCTTGTCGAGCAGGCGAGTGCAGAGTGCAGTCTTACACAAAATGGACCGAGTGCAAGGTCCCTTCTTCCATGAACTTTTATGCTTTCCCTAGAATATCGAACTTGAAAACCGAAACCTGTTTATGTGTAGTCCGAAATGCCTAAAGGTTTGCCTCCTATCTTCCCACCTCTTCCACGGCAAGAATGTATTCTCGAGACACAGCACAGATGTTGAACGCGTGCAAGGACCTGTCACATCAACTAGATGAGGCAGGTTTTCGCACTCATTTTTTTTTTTTCGGTTTCGCCATCTGGCCATTGCGTTTTTACCGTTCCTTGTGATAGGCTACAATAATTATATACGAGGCAGATTGCTGTTATAAAGCTTACCGAAGAAAACTGAAACCGTGCTACCGCTAAGCACATCAGCGTGGAGTTCTTCGACATGCAATATTCAGTATGGGAGCCAGCAGAATAGTGCGTTGAATAAGACTTAGCATAGAAGCTTGGGCGTGTTGGTTAGATATCGGAGGGAACAGACCGCAATAGAAGACTGGGACAAGGAATGGACACACACACACATGAAGGGCGACACACACAGCACTGTGTTGGCATCGCGCTTCCTTGTCTGCATCTTACTTTACGTTGGGTTCCCGACAATTATTGGAGAGTACTTATGTTCTCTGGTATAACCCTGTCGTGGGAACTGGTTTTTGTGAGCACTGTTCGGAAGAACTTCAAGAAAATGGGGGCATTTGAACAGGCTTGGCAAACAAATGACAATCCGCTTTGAGACAGCTGTGACAGCGCCTGCAACATATATTCCCAGTTGAGCTTTTAGGCCAGCGATTCCTACTAGCTTCGCAGATGACCGGATTGACAGAAAAAGTACACATAATACGCGAGTATATACCGCATTTGACTCTGTAGCTTTGATGAACCAGGCAGATACACAAATTTATCCTAAAACTCCATTGATTCTGTTGCAAAATTATTCAACAAACAAATTGCGATGTTATCCATGTTACTATACGATTGTGGCACTTTACCATTGCAGCTTTCCAGGAGGCACACATAGTGCAGCGTTAGTTCACCAGTCGCAGTTAATTGTATGCAGTAGGTTGCTCACAGCAACTGACTGCATGCAATGGTGAACATCTTGCATGCTTGCACCGCTGTTTCAGCATGCTGGCTGCTTCCCAGTACGGCTATCAATCGATGTTCACAAAATTGGGAAGATGAAGAAAGACTACACAGTGCCCTCTGGCCACCCTATACTCCAAACCTCCAGCCAACCAACAAACAAAAGAAACAGAAGTATGCAAATGAAGATTACTCCTAATACAGCTGGAATGGAGTGTAGTTTTCACCAATTCTGTGTGTTAAGTCAATATGGAGTGAGTCAACTCCATAAAGTAGCTTTTCTCATAACAGTGTTCACTCTATTGTAACACAAGAAGTGACTTCATAGCATATAGAAGGAAAAATAGAATCTTCAGTATTTGATAGAAATGTGAGGCTCTACCTTAAAACAACAATAATCTGGAAAAAGAACTCATTACATTCGAAAAAAAAAGGTAGCACAGTTGATCCCCTTTACAAGAGGCACTGATGTAACAGACAAACGGGGATAAGAGGCACCAGTGTGCAGGCTGACATTTGGCCCATCATGCATCAGGCACTCCGTAGATGCGCCTGTGCAGCCGGGAGCCCTGCAGTCAAGCATGCTGAGCAAGACTGTTGACCACTGTACAATGACACATTGCCACAAAATTTCAAAACTTCATTTCACAGACTTCTGCAAAAGCTTCTTACACTCTTGCATAATTTTTGCACAAGCTTCTCTCATTCTTGCGTGATTTTCGTCAGAACATATAAGTGTTAAAAGTTGTATGTCCCCAAAAAGTTGCACAATACAAATAGCATACATTAAAGTCTATCACTTAATACGTGCATAGTGTAACAACGAAAGTGTAACAACGAAAGGAAACTCAGGCATGGTTTGCTCCGAGCCTTCCCCGTGCGGTGCCTCCTTGAGCCTTGGAGAGCACTGTACAGCTAGAGCAAAGTAGCATCAATCCAGTGTTAATGGCAGGTTAACAAGACAACAAAACTAACCCCCATATTCATAAACGCTCCCCGACTCGACTTTCACCCTTCACTTGACAGAGTTGAGCACTGTGCCGCTGCTCGTTTGAAAGCGACGCTGCGCTACTCGAGAATCACAGCAGATTATTGCTGACATGCAGCAATTTTCTCTGCTTAGAGACGGCGCTCCCATCAGCCATCTCAAGTGAAGGTGAAGCGTTGAGTGGAGGGACGTTCTAGAATACGGGGGTAAGATTGGTTGCAAGAACACTACAATAGACACACTTAATTTTTACACTTCATCTATATTGTGCAGCTACACACATTCTGCATCCTTATAATGCAACATATACATACAGGCTTATAAAGTAAACACTGTAGGCTGCTCAAATAACACCTACACAAAAAATTTACCCAAACGTGGCCATGCGCAAAGTACTTTTATTTGAAACTCACAAAACTTTTGCGGTGATGGAGAATAAATAAGACAGGTTACGCTTGGAGGCACATGAGACCTTCGCAGCTTTCATAAAGTACAAAAAACAATATGGTATGTGTGTGTGTATGTACGCATGAAGCTTCAGCCTTTACATACGGTTTCTTGAAAGAATCGACTATGAATTTTATGGCACCTGTGTCCTTCAGCGCAATTGAAAGCCTGCTGATCAGTGTGTGCAATAGTGGAATAGTTACATGGAAAATGGCGTGAAACACCTAAAATCAAATTTTTCTAGCTAGGAAATATGCAGCTGTGTATACACAACACATGCTGCAAACAGTGGGAGGTGACCACAAGAGTGATTTGAGTGTAAGCGGCAGTATTCCGCATTCATGCACCCCGCCATTTTCAACTGTTGCCCAAAAGCAGCACCACTTCAGCGTGCTACTTTTTTTTTTTACATCATAAACAGCACGGAATACAGCGAGGATGAAAACAACATATGCAATTAAATTTTGAGCACTATTTATGGTGCGCATGATTGATTGATTGATATGTGGGGTTTAACGTCCCAAAACCACTACATGATTATGATAGTCGCCGTAGTGGAGGGCTCCGGAAATTTAGACCACCTGGGGTTCTTTAACGTGTACCTAAATCTGAGCACACGGGCCTACAACATTCCCGCCTTCATCGGAAATGCAGCCGCCGCAGCCGGGATTCGAACCCGCGCCCTGCAGGGTCAGCAGCCGAGTACCTTAGCCACTAGACCACCGCGGCGGGGATGGTGCGCATGAAAAAAAAAAAAGGCCTTTGTACAACGACGAATTCATAATTTGCCTTCACGGACCTTCTGTTAGGCTGCACCACATACAGATTTTTTGTGGCTTTCAAAAGAGATTTGAAAAAAAAACAAAAAAAAACGTGTTCACTCTTGTCATGAGCGCACTCACTAAGACACCCTCATTTCAGTCGCCAAAATTTTGAATTTTTTTTTTCTTCCACATATTAAACACACGCCCTACGTTCATCCGCTGAAGTCCCACGGGCTCCCCCCCCCCCCCTTGCCGCCTTCGCTCGCTGCCACGTGCCATTTTATTTTTGTTTCTATTTGTTCACGGAACGTCCCCTGTCTTTTTTAATTCTCTCTTGTAACATATGTGGCATTATCTTGTTCCCGAGGTGCCACAGGTGCTCTGCTATGTAGATGCACCATTAAACTAGTATTTTTGATCAACTGTGCGTTTCTGATGTTTACCTTGCAAGTACGTAAAACTGGCATGCTTCTTGATCTACGATACACATGTGGCTTGTCTCACTTTGAAGGAAAAGTTAGCATACAATGGTGTAAATGCTTAGAATTTGAAATATTGAGGCAGCAGCACACCGGAGATGATCATATGATAAAGAAACGAGTGCTGCCTTATTACTGGCAAGTTGTCACTTATATGTACAAATAAATTTTGCGAGCTAAAAAAAGTACAAAAGCACAGCAAGGCTGTGATGTCGTTCAACCTGCGGATTCGCTTCATTTATCACGCCATATGATGAAACTTCCTTTGGTAGAACTGCCCAGATAAGAAAAAAGTTTGCTGTCCAATACAGCAACTATACAAAGTGTGCACGTGCATCTCGCAGCGCCTTTTCGTCACTTCCGAAATGCGCCACCAACATGCCCGGGCACCAACCGAATCTATCGCCTACAACTGCCATGTTGTCTCCTCGTGCTTGCACCCGTTTAGTTTTGCCTCACGATGCAAGTTTGAGAAATTATGAGCTGCTAGTGAGGCAAGTTGATTTAGTAGTCCACGCAGAGGGAGCAGAGCTTAGGGTGTTTCTTCGCTGAAAGTTATAACGTAAAATTGAGAACGCACATTCCGATTTTCCTAAAAGTACCAGCGTGTTTGGCTGGTGCAGATTAACAAAAGCTACTTGAAGAAACTTTGCAATATTTGCATCTTCAGGTGCAACTTCATTACGGGTAAGTGCCATAGCCAAGTATTTACCTGCAAACAGATATAGCTTACCAAGATACTGTACATACAAACTTGTCTGCAGTTAAAATCATGATGGCGAGGAAGGCGGTTAAAGTCGTGATGGCGATCGCGGAGATTTGGTATTGCATTGAAACAAACTATAAAGAATGGGAAACAATATTAGTTCACTTTGAAGTATAGCCGATCGGTTCAAGTTGGGCGTCAGGATTTTTTTAATTAGTCAATTAATTCTATACACGGTCTCTATCATGTTCAGTGACTCCACTGTACATTAGCGTACAACAAAAGCAAAATACAAAGTGAAAAGTGTGTTAAAGCATACGCGAAAAATAAAGTGATGACTGGCATTACCGCGGCACACACCACGCAAAGTCGCTATCTGCCTTGTATAATATTTTCCTCGACTATTTCCACAAATTGCAATCAAAGAGGCTCAAGCTCAACATCAGCACTGTTTAAAACACTTGGGGGGAGGGGGGGCATTGCTACTTTGGTGGCGTAGGCCGTGACAATATATTCATAATATTATATCTCTTGTAAACTTGCCTAGCTCTGCACGACTAGTTTTCTATGGGAGCAGCTGCGCTTCGCACATCCACTCTTAAAATTGCGGCTCGAGAGATTTTGAGCTTTCACTTGTTTTTGGGCCAGGCAATTTGTAGCGAAAGCAAGATAATAGGCCCTCATAGGTTGTGGCGGGCAGCCGGTGTACGCCGTGGCTGGTGTATGTGTCGCACATCTTAATTATCTGGTCTTGTATCGAGTGAACGAGCGAGGCCTTCCTAATCCAATGAGCTCGTTAAAGTAAGACAATAAAAAACCACAATGCTTCCACATCGTTCACAGCAACAGATGACGAGCCCCCAACAAACCGCACTGCAGCACGTGAACTGCCGTAGGTACCCAGGGAGTTACCCTGGCATGGCGGGAGAGGGCGACAACGGCAGAAGTGACATCACAAGAACACTATGTATAAAGGGGGCATTTAAAGACTTTTTTCCCCATTTTTAAACTTCGTGCACTGTTCTGTCACAATTTATTGCTCAGAATAGTTGTATTTTGAAAAGGGCACTAATTCATAAGCCCAATGGTTCAAGGATGGGTGCATTTAGGGGGCCCATTCTACGTTTTACTTGTGCCCTTCAAGAACTTGCTTACAGGGCCAAAGTCCTGTTTCAGAAAGAACACGCTAGTGCGTGGCCAGCAGTCCGTCAAGCATTAGTGCTGGTGAGATTTGGAAATGCAGCGCATGAGCATCCTCATCTGCTACTTCTCTGCTCATGCTCTCGGGGCTTACTTGCGAGGCACGGTCCTTCGCACTTTTCATTTTCCCACTGTAAATCAACTGATAACAACTCTGCCTTCCATTATTTAATAAACCAATATTTCATGGTCACGAGGACGAGCTTAACATGTTTGCTACATCATACCTGAACAGCATTTTGAGTCATCGAAACTTGCTAGTTGCAGCGAGCATTATGCGAAAAATATGATGTGCTTTACGGTGACAACTTGCAAAACACTGCAGCAATGATTAAAATCATGCATTTTTTGTGCTCACAGGAAATCCCTAAAGCAGGAGGCACTGGGCTAGATAAATTGCGCAGCTAAAATACGGATGCGCTTTCCAATGCTGTCATGCGTACAGGCGGAGAAATGGCAGACAAAACTGGGCGCACCCCGATTCTATGCGCATGCGTCCCATTCACAAGCCTCGCTGCCAATTAGCACCACATGGCTCACTGTCCATGAGCTCGCTTGCTTCCTGTAACAGTGGACCATAAGGTACACCTATTTAAAAACGAGGATAGAATGTATATAATGCAGCATCTGATGAAGCCATGACGATGTGTTGCTGATGAAATCTGGAACTCTAGTTAGTACCCTTATTGTTGACCAGCCGACCGACTAGCAAAAAGATTTGCGACTGAAATGATGGCATCTACACCTGCCCTTAAAGGGACACTGAACAAAGTTCTTGCCGCCGAGATTTTCAGCCAAAGCAAAAGATTGGGCCATGAAATTCATAGACAATAATAATTTCAAGCAGAAACTACGAAAAAATACTGAATTTAATGAGCCTTTTACAAAATGCCGCGTCTAGCTCTTAGACACGGCGTTTTCTAAAAGGTCGCGACATTTATTTTTCAAGTTTTTTTTTTGTTATTCAAGACAAATCTGCGGTGCATTGTTCACAGAAAACAAAATTGCCTCGGTAAGATTTCTTTGCGAGCAGCTTACTAATTTTAAGGCAGGCGCGTTAGGTCCGTTCGATTCACCTGCACCGGTCGGAACCGGTTCACGGCTGTGCACGCGCAGTTCAGAAATTGTGCAGCGTGAGTTCAGCGGTGTAGGCGCAGCACGACACCCGAAACAAATGACGATGTGCCGACCAGGTGTTGTCCTTATTTCTTTTCGGTTAATTTACACCGTTCAGCAAACACTGACCTATGGCGAAACGCACATGCGGACAGTTTATGAGGCGCGAACATCTTGGCAAAACACACCGCACTTGTAGAGGCTGGTACGGCGCCTAAGCCACCTACGTCTAAGTGCTGCGTCGTCTACTCAGCTGCACGCGCGCCTGCACCAAGCCGGCATCGTCAGCGAAGGAGGTGCAGGAAAATCGTGAACCGGTGCGGCACCTCTTCTGCACCTTTCGAAACGAATGACAGGGTTCAGCGGTCGTCAATGCTGCACCGCTGAAACAAACGGCAAGGTGCAGCACCTCGTGAACTGGTTCACGTGGTGCAGGCGAATCGAACGGACCTGTTGATTCGTGAACTGAAGGATGCGAGTGATAGATCTTGCCTGCTAGTGGCTAGGCGACAAAGGCTTTACCTCATGTCCTGGTGTAGCTAAGTCACGCAAATGGAGCAGAAAATGTGCATTATCATTTATTTCACCTAAATATCACACGTATGTGACTTATTGCTGGTGACAGGTGATCAGGATGAAGTCGACAAGTTGCAAATCTGAACAAGAATTCACTCGAATGAAAAACCAACCTATACTCACGTGCACGGTGAAGTCGAACACGTCGTCCGTCAATGTTGTCGCTGATGCCCGAAGGAAAAGAGAAGAGGACAAGCGACGGGGTCGTCTCTTTCTATAAAGTCGGCGGAACTGCCAGAACGGCCAACACAAAAGGCATCGGGTTGACATTCCTCCATCTGGGCATCAGTCGCTCCACCCGGGCATGCAGCTGCTACTGGTTCTATCATCTTCCCGAAATTGCAGTGTTGCTGCCATACTCGCGAACCTTTTTAAATCAAAGCACGCAATCATGTATTATCGTACGCCATACTAAACTTAAAAACAGTGCGCCGGTACATGAGATCACGAAGCGCGGTCCACGCCATCACAACATCTTCTTTCTCTATGATCACAAGAGCAATTAGAGAAATGAAACAAAGAAAACAAAAATGTATAAAATATTTTGTCTCAATACGATCCGCAATCCAGTTTCCTGCAGCGGCTTTTGGCTCTGTATGAACGGCCAAGCCAGTGCCAAGCCAAGCTTGCGTCCCTGATCAGCTGTTTGTTTCCATCGAAAATTCAACAGTGAACTGGCAATTTGTTTAGATGATATTGCTAAAGGGCTTGAAATTGAATATTTCTCTACGTACTACTGCTGTACTTTTCCTCTCTGTTTCCTGATCACAGTGATGAGATTGAGGAGGTTACAATTTAGAAAACAGCAAGTGCAGCTCAAGCATTGCTAGTATCGCTGTTTCGGTAATAAAATGTTACAAAGATTTTGCCCCGCGACCTGCTTGCCGTGTTCGAGCACCCAGTAGAAATTTACGGTGCCGCGTTTGAAAGAGTTGAATAAAATTGCAATATTACGAAAGGAAGGCTCTGAAGCAACATCGCATTTAATCAGGCCTACACCTCCCACACCTAGACGAGTCAGACTCGTCGATATTATCTTGCAAAGCTGTGTATAATATTTAAAACACATTCTTTAGCCCACGATGAATTGTTCTCTCTTGTGGCTTCTCCATTTGGTACTGTCATGTTAACTTACAAAGGCAACTTTCCATATTTAGTCTCTTTAGATGTTGCAAAAGCTTGACACGTGGTGTGTATGCCATACTGATAATTCTCCTCGTAACCAGGGTCCGCCTCCTTAAACAGCGTCGCATTTTATTGTTCGCAATTGTGTTTGTTTTATACTGTAAGCCAGCTGTGTGATTTCATCAATATTCACGAGTGTTCCCTGACTATACAAACACGTGCGTCTTATTTGGTGCGGTGCACGTTTGTATGTAGCAAAAAATGTCATTTCGTCAGCGTGTGTCTGCATACACTTGCATGCCCTGCAGTACGTGTGCATAATCAATGCAGTAAGGACTGCAATGCATAGCCTTGCATGGGGCATATATTCCATGCACCCTCAGAGAAATGTTGTTTGTTATGAGCCTACTGTTTATCATTACATTTTTTTTTTCGTTAAAGTTTCATCTCCATATAAAGCAGCTGTATACAGGCACGAGCTTCAGCAGCTTCCTCGTTGTTCCATTTTAAATAAAAACACCAAGCCTACCCGAATCAATGATCTGTTTGCTATCATTACTGTTATGTGTTCTACGATGTACACAAGGACAGTAGTATACAAAAAAATAGGGAGGGAATTGAATGCCCTGCCTGCATGGCTGCGCCGTTTCACAAGATCAGGCGCTGCGCTGTGAAGCTTCCTACTGGCCTGCAGAAATTCAAGGGAGCGTACGATAGCGTGGTTCAAGAGGACTTGTGGGGAATACTAGACACACTGGGTGTAAAAGATGGAGTCACTAATCGTTTAAAGCAAATCTATAAAACTAACAAGGTAGTTAAAAAGTGGGAAAAACAGGTATCCAAGCCCACAGTGGTGAAACGTGGACTTAGGCAGGCGTGCCCACTGTCACCCTTCTTATTCATGATGTACCTACAAGGATTAGAGGCCAAATTAGAGGCAAGGGGACTTGGCTTCAACTTCTCTTTAGTCAAACAAGGAAAACTCATTGGTCAGGCACTACCAGCATTAATCTACGCAGATGATATAGTGCTAATGGCCGACAACAAGGAAGATTTGCAGAGGTTGATGGACATCTGCGGTAATGAGGGAGATAGGTTAGATTTTAGATTCAGTTAGGAGAAATCAGTAGTCATGATTTTTAATGATAACAAAAGTAGTGAGCTTAGAATACAGGAAGTCACGCTAGAGAAAACAGATAAATACAAATATCTAGGCGTATAGATAAGCAATGGGACCGAGTACCTAAAGGAACATGGAATATACGTGACGACTAAAGGTAACAAGAATGCAGAAGTGATGAAAAATAGGGCACTGTGGAATCACAATAGGTATGATGTTGTGAGAGGAATATGAAAAGGGGTCATGGTTCCTGGACTGACGTTCGGCAATGCGGTCTTGTGCATGAGATCAGATGTTCAAGCAAGATTAGAAATTAAGCAACGTGGAATAGGTAGGCTTGCTTTAGGAGCTCACGGGAATACACCAAATCAGGGAGTACAAGGTGATATGGGATGGACATCATTGGAGGGCAGGGAAGCTAGCAGCAAGATAAAACTTGAGAAGTGATTGAGAGAAATGGGGGAAGAGCGTTGGGCTAGGAAGGTTTTCAGCTACTTGTACATGAAGAATGTCAATACAAAATGGAGGAAGCGAACCAGGAAATTGACTAGTAAATACTTAGAAAACAGCAGGTGGCCAAACCAGAAAGAACTATCGGTTAAAAAGGAACTGCAGGAAACGGAGACTGACATGTGGAGAATTGGCATGATTAAGAAGTCCGCACTAGAGATCTATCGAACTTTTAAGCAGGAAATCGCCAAAGAAAGAATCTATGATAATACTTAGGGTAGTTCTCTACTGTTTGAGGCCAGGACGGGAATATTGCGAACCAAGACATATCGGGCCAAATATGAAGAGGTAGACACAATATGCAGTGCGTGCGAAGAGAAAGAAAAAACTGCCGAACAGTTGACAATGCTCTGTAAAGGGCTTCACCTTATAGTTCAAGATGATGGCGCAGAGTTTTTCAAAGCACTGGTGTTTAGGGACAGGGAGGGCAAAATAGACTTTAAGCGGGTAGACTTAACTAGAAGGAGGTTATCTGATTGGTGGCTAAAGTCAAGGCACAATTGAAAATTAAACCCTTCACTTCAAAGTACCCGTCCAACTTTACTATTTAAAGGGGAAAAAAAAAATCTAGTGGTTAGTTCACTAAGCATTACGGCTAGGTGACGTTAGCCGCCGCCCGATCTAAAGGGTACAGCCACATCCATCCATCTATCCAGCCAAGAATATGCTCTCTGGCTTGTTGCTCCAGGCCTAGTCAGGTAGATTTTCTGGCCTCACCGTTTAATTGTTTGCTCGGGTTGTGGCTTGCATACAGTGCGGTTTTGGGCTTCATATCATCTTGTTCCATCATCATGTCCTCCAAGTGGAGGACATGTCGCAGTGTGAGGAGGGAGTACGACAAGACGCTGATAGAATGAGCTATCAGTCTTACCAGGCAGGCGGTTGAGAGCGCACCGAGGCAGCTGACGCACACCAGCACTATCCACTTCCTGTATAATACAGGCTAGAAAATTATAGAAACACAGAGCAGAAATCAACTCTTGTGCCTCTCTCAGGCACTCACAAGGCGGAACCTGCTTCGAACACTGAGGACCGAGCTAAGCAACACCATGCGTGACGATAAATCATGGTCTCCTATTGCAGTAATGGTTAAGGTACGCGTGCAACTTAAACCATTGTCACGCAAGATGAATTCACAACACCATCGAAGTGAACCCAAGGCACGTGCTGATTATTATGTACGGTACTAGCGCTAAATTCATGCAGACGTTTAGTTGGCACTGCAGTAGGCCTAGTTGAAGGAATGGCCACAGCTACTGCTGTGATGGAGAACGGGCTCATTAACATCTTCATGTAGATTAAAACGGCTTACCCCGAAATAACTGGGAGTGTCACGCTATCCCTAGCAGTGGCACATGCAGTTGCATATTTAACGATTACAGAAATGGCTTACCGATTTCCAAAGCACCTATCAATACTTCGTCAAGGCGTAGCACCAAACACTTTATCGCACATTTAGGGAAACATTCCTTTTTCTCCCAATCTGGTGGCTAGGCATGACTACGCCCAAGAATCCCAGTTAAAAAAAGCAATTGAAACCAATTGGAAAATTTCCACCTGGTCCAATTGGTTCCAATTGTGAATTAGTACACAATTGAGCCAATTGGACCAATTGGTTTTACACCAATTGGTTTTACACCAATTGGTATAGAACCAATTGGTCCAATTGGTTGTGCACCAATTGGCCCAACACCAATTGGACCAATTGTGTATAATTCACAAATGGAATCAATTGGTTTTATGCCAATTGGCTCAAATGGTATAGTATGGCATGACCAATTGGCATCTAACCAATTGGACCAATTGTTTATATGCCAATTGGCTCAAATGGTACAGGACGTATTGATTAATGAATGCATGTAGACACCTTTGACAAAAATGCAATTATTGTAAAACAGAACATCTTTTATTTACAAACATAATATGCGGTATCTTGCCATGCAGGTCCAGCACTTTGCTACAGCCACATTGGTTAGTCACGCTGCACCCTGCAGAAACAATAAACAAACAGCATTTGCATGAAGGCTAGTTTCATTACAGTTAAAAAAAAAGTGGCTCACAATGAAAAGTGGAATTAAATGCACTTTAGGTTCAATACACATTGAAGTAGAGCCCCAACTTATCAAGCCAAAATTTGTTTACTACTGAAGTTAAAAAAATTGCAAAACAAAATTGCGGTTGGTGTACCTCTTTGCCATCTTGTCGATGTCTGCGATTTTCTCTCCAACATAATGGTTCATTCGCTTCATGAGCGTTTGGACCACACTGTCTGGGAAACCTTGCTTTTCCAAGCGACGCTTGTAGCAGGCTGTTAAAAAAAGGCATTTAAACATATATAAGATACACAGGTATAATTATTAACATAAAGCTAAATGAATCCATTATAGAATAAAAAATACGCTTTGTTTTTAGGCAGCTGCACATGAAAATTTTAGGTAGCATCTTCAGTGGTGTCAAAATGGCATCTCATAGCAGAAAAGATATCAAAAGCACTAACTGCTGGAAGAGTGATGTCCATGCTGTGTGGCAGAGGGGTGCCAGGGCTGTGGGACTGAGCAGTAGGCTCTGCACTTTTGTATCTACTGGAGCCTACATGAAAATTGCACATCAGAAACTGAAGTGAACCAACTAACATTGGAACATGGTTATTCGCTTAGAAGGTACATTTGCTACATATAGATGGGGACGAAGGAAGGACACAAGACATAGCGCTAAACTACATCTGATTATTCATTTTTGATGGAACGACCTATATGTACCAAACATGCCAATAACAGCAGTCTTAGTCCAAGCACTAGCAAAGAATAAAGTAAGCAAACTACACTTACCTTGCACACTGCCTATGGCTTATCAATGTTCTGAAATTCTACCTCATTTCTTAAGAGCGTTGTGGAAGCAAAGCTTTCAGGACACTTGTCAGAAGTGTATGAAATTGATTGCAGGAAAGATGCTAAGGCGCATTGCCGGGCTAGTTGGTTGGGGTTCATCATTTATATGGGTATAGCGCACCACCACAAGGACATAAAAAGATCTGCTGTATCTTAACATGATCTTTTCCAGGTTTTACCGGTCTACTGTTATTGTATAAATAGCATGTGTGATCGCAAATGAAACAGTAGTTGCAAGTTAGTGCTAAGTGTGTGTCTCTGTGTCCTTGTGGTGGTGCGCTATACCCATATAATCGCAGGAAAGAAAATGGTGTGAGGACCCCTTCCACGACACCTAAGAATGGACATAGAATTTTTGAACGCTGATAAGCCATAGGCAGTGTGTAAAATGGTGTGTTGTTTTGTAAAACTTTTTTGATGATGCTTGGCCAAAGAGTGCTGTCATAGGCTATTTACGTCCATATAATTTTGCTCCATCAGAAATTAAGCATCAGTTGTAGTTCAGCACTATATGCCTCGTGAGTTCATTCTTCGTCCCCGTGTATATGCGCAGTAGAGTTTAATGATGCAATACCAACTAGCCCAACAAAGCATCCTCGTGAACTTAACTTGCTAAATCATTCTTACACTCTTGTTTACAGAATATTCCTTCTACCAAGAGTGTGTGCCACCACTTCATATATAATATACCAATTAGACTTGCCTTCTCTGATCTTGACTAGGAGCTCCTTTTGGAGATCTCTGTTCAGCCCTCGAAGCTCTACGAGTTCCTCGTTCTGAGCATCTATTTTTTTTTGCATTTCTGCAACTTTTTTTTGGAGCTCATTCAGCTCAGCCTCCTGTGAGGGTGAGACCTTCACAGCTTTTTTCTTTTTTTGTAGAATTTTTAAAAGCCGCTCCCTACTCTCGGAGGGCTTGTCTTGTTCCTAAAAAATAAAACATGAGCAATAAAATACTGGGCAATATTTTCTTTTATGCTTGGTCAAGCAATTACATATAGGGTGAACCATACCTTCGATGGTGCAACATTGCTGTCGCCATCGCTGGCTTGATCAGAATCTTCAATTAGGGGCCTCACCCGCACCCTTTTTCGGGACACAATTTCCTTCAAGTCTTGTTCCGACTCTGGAATACACAACATTCTATTACAGTACAAGTCGTAAGCTAGAAAAACGGTGTAACTGAAGACTACCATAAAAGCAACATGGCCCAAGAGAGCAATATGATTGTAGCAAGAAATGTTAACCTAGAAAAACGTATCTGTCTCAACAGATTGTGATACATACATATAAAGGTTAAAGCTCTTTACATAAGCAAATGACACAAGCTCACGTGTTTGAAAAGGCAAACTAAAAGATTGGTGAACCATCAAGAAATATATTCATGTGTGCACATAATTTCGCGTGTACATTCGAATTTAATGGCTATATATCTGAATCAATTAAATGCTTGATGTCGTTTGATCACATAAATGACCACAGTGCACGCCATATTTACCTGGGTATATGACAAAGAGTGGGTGTACACGTGAGTGTACGCAAATATAATTAGGAAGTTCTACAATTTGTGCGTTCAAAGAAACCTAGAGCGCCTAGCTCACTTACGTTTTTTCATGCATCTGCCTGTTCTAGCCCCCTACATTAAACGGGGCACGTAATTTTAATTTTGCCGAATTGCACGAACTTCGATGAAAATCGCCCTGCACTGACGTATACACGATCGATTTATCGCACGTCACATCGTTGCTGCGTGGAGCACGAAACAATCGAACTAATTCAATGCAGCCTTAAAAATGCACAAACTTACCTCCAACCCGCAAAATTCTTGCGCGGTAGTAGGCACATGTGCCGGTGGAATCGGTCCATTTGACCATAAAGAAGGCTGTCGAATAATCCTCATTCGGATTGAAATTTTTTATGTCTTCCACTGGCACGATTGCCAAATGTTTGTCGTCCTGGTATCGAACGTAAGCGTGAGTAATCATCGCTGCAACGTTCCGATTCCAACACCGCAGACAATCACGCACAACACACAGAACACACTACACACGTTCTCGAGCAGTACGATGCCACCATTACCACGTTTTTTTCCGAAAAGCTGCTGCAAGCTCATTGATGTTGATGCTAGTTAGGCCGTCCTGAAGTGACAAGGATGGCGCCCAGCTAGAACTAAAAAAGCAAAATAAGTTAGACACTGACACTGATGCTAAAATAAAATGTTATTGCTGTTGAAAAATAGTTTGATAAACTTATTATTTGGCATTCAAATCCCCCATAAATAAAAAAGTTACGCCAATTTTGAGGCCATTGTTGAGCTTGTTGGCTCGTTGCACGCAGCAGCGCGGCCATGGAGGCCTCCGTGAGCGCGGCAGACGTCGAAAACAATTTTTTTCGGCTTTTGTGACGTGATAAATGCCAAGAAAAAAACGTTTTCTTTTTTAGGTTGCGTTCACTGACCACTTGCGGTGAGCTATTGTAAACAAACGTATGTTTGGTATGTTTGCGGCCGCAGGACTGTGGTAGCGTGGTCGTTCTGTGGCGTGGGTCGGTGTTCTGGCAAGTGTTCTGTGGGTCGGTCAATCTAGCGTGTAGAGCAAGTGGTGGTCAGAGCGCATTCAAGTTTTACACATAGACGAGCGCATAGCGGTCACCGCCACATATTAGCAAGATGGAACCGCAGAAGAAACGGAAAAAGCGCGGAAGGTATAAAAAGTATCTGAATCCAAGCAGTGTATGCAGTGTGCCCAGATCAACAGACTCATCAGCTAGGCTGCGGCTCGCTAAAACTGTAAGTAAACTTCTTTAATTGTCTCGACTCTATCAGATTATCGGCAAAAAATGTCCTTGTTAAATCTCAATAATCTTGCCGCGCAGGAATCCATAAGGATATGGCTCACACAATAAAAGTTCGGATGAAGGTCCGCTGGATTCGCGGCCGCCCGTCGGTCAAGCGGAGTACACGGTACCGCAAAATGCGACATCGATGGCCGCTGCGGTGTTGGCGGCGGACAGTGCTGTGCAGCATGCGAATAATGACGACGATGGGCAGCGATTCCGATCGAGTCAATAAAACAAGTTATGATGACATCATAGCTGCCTTTTTGTTGCGTTTGTTATCGGAGTCTATACTTCTTGGCGGCTGCTTGGGAGTGCTTCGCTGTGGCACACGCTTTGAAAGTTTTGTGTTTGGCGACATTGCAGTCAGGTTTACTATTCGAAAGTAATTCTTGATGTGGACTGTACAGAAGTGTGTCACAGTTCTTTGTGCTGACTTGATCAAGAGCTGCATACTCTAGGTAGCGATAGTTGCCCCTGGTGGCTTCTCGTTTTTTGGAGCTCTTTCAAACTGATACTGAAAGTGGTCAATTGTCAGGGGCCTGTAATTATCTGTCCCGTGCTGCAGCAAATTATGTGTCGTGTCATGACTAACAGGCCCCCAGCAACACATTGCAGCTGAAAAATGCGAGGCCAATGTTTTTGTGTCAGTACCCCTTTAAGGCATTTGTTTAAAAGCATGGGGGCTCAGGTTTAAACTGCAGTAATTGAATGAAAATTTTTGTGTTATGTTCATTCGTATTTTTATAGGGAGGACTGTTTTAATTCTCTTGTTGTTCTGGCATACAATTGCTACTGCTTGAAGTTCAGTGAAAAATGATTTTGCCGACAACACCTTACTAGTATTGGTGATTGAGTTTCATTGCTCTGGAACCTTGATGTTGTATTGCAAGTGTTGTGAAAAAAATGCACCAAGATAGATACAAAGGGAGTGTCTGCTGCTTACTTTTGTTGTACTTTTTGTACTAATAAACGTTTGTGTGACCTGATTGTGTGCTTTTGTTATATACATGCCTGAAACTGCCTCCACTGCTTATGGCCTTTGAATATTAATTCGGTGTTATATGCCAAAAATTTGCACTGCTCTATTTTCAGCTGTACCATTTAGATTGATGTAACTGCCTTATGTTTGCAATAATTGTACCAAGAAACATTTTTTCAGAAAAAAGGTCTAATCTATTGTAGTGTCCTTGAATAAAACTAGCTGTAATCACATTCAAGCAAAAACATTTTTGCACTGCTCTCACTATCCCGAGGCACGCAAAGCTGTGAATAAAGTTCCCTGTAGTGCATGCATGACAAAAGGATATAATGCTGTTTTTCGCAAGAGTAGCTCCATGCACATGAGCTGTGTAACTTAGTTTGTCTTTGCGGAACTTACGTGGCTTTCAAAACTTTTAAAAAATGCCATTAGTGTCATTTGGCCTGCTAGTGCCCACGAAGAACTAAAATGCCGAAGGGGCGCTCAACGGACTGACTAAAAACCTAGTAGATTGTGTGGTGGGCCAAAAAGTTGTACAATATATGCTAAAAGAGACTTGACAAGCACAAAATGAGATAAAAGCCGAACGGTTCGATGGATTCTGACATATGTCCTTAAAACAACATTAATAATTAGCACTTTCAGGTCATCTTAGCAGTGGTATAATAGACCCTTGGAATTTTTTAACATTTTGCAAGTAAATGAACGGAACAGTTCAAAGCGACTCCAAGTTTCTGACCAAACTGTGCATGCGAATTTCCAAGGGAAGCTTATGGCCCAACTAAAAGCAACCATTTTTGATTGAACCATTTGGCATTTGCACATTATTCAAATGGCCTAGTTGAAAAAAAGCCCATTTGGTCCACTTGGAAATGAGTAAACCCACTTGAACCATTTTCAATTAAATTGTTTCACATGGCTGAGTTAGAAATGGAAATTTCATTTGACCCAAATGCAAGTGAACAAATCCAATTGAACCATTTGGCAATTCATTTTTTTTCAGTTGGCCCTGTTGCAAATCCCATTTGGCCCAATTGGGAGTGAGCATATCCAATTGGCAATCCAAATGACCCAATTGGAAGTAGGCAAACCATTTGAAAATTCCAATTGGTCTTCTTGGTTATACCATTTGATCCTAGTGGACCAATTGGCAATTCCAATTGTTCCAAATGGCCCAATTGGAGATTCCATTTGGCCCAATTGGAAGTAGATGAACCATTTGAAGATTCCAATTGGTCCTGTTGGTTATACGAATTGGTCCAATTGGAAATGACTATTTCCATTTGGACCCATTGATATTTCCAATTGGTTCCAATTGTTTTTTTTAACTGGGATAAGCATGTTATTATGTATGTCGGAGGTATTTTCATCTGATCCCTGAAAAATTATTTCCCTAAACCCATGGAAAAAAAAGAAATGGAATTCGCACCTGTCATCACATTGCACCCCATCACAGGAATGGGATCAGATTGGCCTGGCGCTCAATACTCCCTTACGCTTAACCAGAGCTCGGTCTGGCACCAGCTCCAGACAAAACCATTTATAATCTCCTGTCTGGCACATCTGTTTTACTCTGCTCTCTCTCAACCAGAGTGCACCATGTACCTGTGGTTCACCCCTGGTGGATCTTTTTCACTGTTTGTGAATTGCACACAAAGCCCTTACTGGTAGATCCTATTCCCGATTCTTCACTATTCTCACGGGAGGCCACTCTTTGGGCAGCTTACATCACGACATGTGCGTGTCATGATGTCAGTGCCGTCTTTTTCAGAGTCGGCGCCGTCTTTTCTTTCTCTTTTGCTCCTTCCCTGTCCTGTGTTTCTGGTGTTGCACTGCAAACAAGTGAAGATGTTAAAGAACACCAGATGTTCAAAATTTGCTTCTCATTAATATATCGTGGTGTTGGGAATTAAAACCCCAGATATATTGAAAGAAGATGCATGAAAAGGGAAGGATGATATTGGAAACTGGCAAAAAAGGGATGACAGACTTCTTAAGCTATGCTGCCATTGAGATTTTCAGCTGTTCACGCAATTCTCACACGTGGCTTTGATGCAGCTATGCACATATCACACAAGCATGCTGACTGTACAGTTAGTATAACTGCAACCTTCATGTGCCCAGCCTTCATGTACCCTCTATGACATTTCAGAACATCTGAGTCAGTGTTAGCATCAAGTTATGTTCTTTATGCTGGGGAACCAGTGTGATGAGTTACCATTTCTACAGAATGAAGTCCTGTCTACCAGGAACAAGCTGCAAGATATATAACTAAACGGCCCTTTTCAGGGCCAGTCAATCTCTGTCCGGCTTGGATGCACCAACTGATTCCTTTTATCATCAACCCTCAATAAAACTAGCAAATGCTTGTACATGTGCAAGCAGTGTCATTCAATATCTTAGGAAATGCTTGTGAAGCAATTTCAAGGAGAATCGTTTTTCTGATCTCATAGTGAGGTGTTAGGAACACCTTAGTCACACCAAATGCCATTATTCAATGAGAGGAACAAGAGAAATATTTCACTAGAAACTATGAAGTAAACAAAAAACAAATGTTTTCAGATACTGCGAGATCATTTCATAAAAAAGCTCAGAAGTTGCTATGTGTGGCCACATTTAATCTGTGCAAGCATCGTGTGGTTACAAAATTCTGTACCAAACATAGGTTCAGCTTTCTGGAATAGACCGCGCTGCACAAGCTAGCTCAGTGCATGCACTTCTGTACCCTGCCAGAGAATATTTTTACCACCAGTATGTTGTAACGTGAAGTGAAATGGTGATTGCATACTAGGGCGCGTCCTGCAGGACCCCGATAAAGTTGTTTCACTTGATCAGTTGGTGTGCTGTAAGCAGAACATTTCCAAGAAAAATCGTATAGTTTGGAGGAGGACTTAAGCAAGGAAAGGTGTAGATAAAACACTGGATTCACTGGCATTATCCTCACCAAGTATAACATTGTTTTTCTGGTGAAGCTTTGTGTCTGAACAGCGAGCAGGATAAGCTGGTAAAAACATGCAAAATGGGAAGTCTAGCACAGCAATCTGTGCAGTACTGCTCATTTCATGGAGCATTATTTCACAGGCTTTGCTCATTGTTAGCGTTAAGCCTATATTATGTCCACTGCAGGGTGGAAGCCCAATCAATGTTCCCTGTCCTGTATGAGCCAATTTCATATTATGGCTGATAATTTCTCGATCTCATTGGAACTAATCACATGCCACCCTCTGCTACATTTCATGTGTCCTAATATAAATTAATTGACATTACTGACGTGTCATCCATCTTTTTTTCTCATTCCCAACTAATGCATTCATTTTTGATAAACTCTGCTTTCTTCCCATGTCTTGATATTATGCTAGCCTTTTTTCATTTTTCTGAAACATTATCTTTGCTCAGAAGCTAGAAGTTATCAGAAAGAACATAACGACATTCTACCTCCTGAGCATATGGCATCATCAATACAAAAATGTAATAAAAGTGAGTAAACATCCTGTCTATATAAGAGGCCCTAAAATACTGCAGGAGGCAACAAATAAACTCGTATTTGTATAAAGACAGTGACAAAAACTTTGACTACTGTCACTTATTCTGATTCTTGGGACATCTTTTTTAGTACATCATAACACATAATTACACATTTACACAATTTACACAGAGGAATTGCCACCACGTGCATTGAGGCCACCCTTCAGAAGTCATGGGAGCACAAGGATGACGTAAGCCTTAAAAACCAGATTAAAAGACTAAAGAATGCTGGATATCCCAAAACACCATCACACCCGTGTGCTAAACCCTCCTGCAGAAAGTCAAGTTAAACAAAACAGGACCAAAATAAAAACAGAATGACCAAAGATCTTTGCATGCTATACCGTACGTGTTTCACAATAGGTGTTTCACAATACGTGTTTCACAATACCGTAGGTGTTTCACAATATAAAGAAAATAGCGAGCCGATATGATTTTATCTTGTTATTTGCCATCCCTTGCAAGTTTTCAAAAGTGTGTGTACTAAAAAGCAATAGGAATAGCCATTATTTCACCATTCATCACGAGAATACGTACACTGAATGCCAATATAATGTTGTGTATGAGATACTATTGACATGTGGAAACGTAAACATAAGACAAACTGGGCAATGCCCCAATGTTTGAGCAAGACAGCATGCTTAAAATGTTAAGAATGGCTATGGTAGTCGCATGGCCATACACTGTAAAGAATGTAAGGGCACTTCTATGTTTCATGAAACACTGTTTTTGAAAAAAGCAAGAACAAGAAATGAAAGAGAGACTGTGAAAGCATTTTCTCGTCAGGAAGGCCATGGATCAGTGCATCAGTATACCTTCACTCATCCATTCAGAGAGAGAGTATTCTATTCTCAGTTAAGATTATATTATCATGGTCTCACATGTGTCGTGCATGAGCACTGTTCTTGTACTCTGTAAAAAGTGGGCGTAGTACCTTCAATAAAATTTAGTTGGCAGTCAGCGCTCTTTCCTGTCCTTTTTGACTCTTCCTGAACTTCTCTCACTGTTACTAGAACACAACCACGATGAACCAACTTGCCCAGATTAAGCTATTGTTGACGAAAAGTCAGAGCATGAAAATACTTCAGGGGCTCAGAACCTCCTCACTACCCGTCTAGTTACGGCCCTGGTCTATGTGTTCCAAGAGTGAAGCACTAGTGGAGCTATCTAACTACCTAACGGTGAGGAGGGTTTGTGTATACTCGAGCTTGTTTCATGACATGGTGAGAGGTGGCAGGTTGTTGAAATAATATGCTGTGTGGGAGGTCAAGATTTTGATTGAGAACGCTGAGTATGAGCCAGTGACATTAGGCGTTCAAGAATTTTTGCGATATTCACTCTAGCATAGGACCTTGGCTGGTGGTTGACGTGTGCATTTGATCACATTGTAGTCTTCCATCATAATTTTTTTGCCACTTGGTGTCGACGCTCTTGAGTTGTACCAAAGTAATTAAGCATCCAGGTACAAGTATATTCTGTCAGTGTTTCAATGAAGAGCTGAATATGAGTAATAGCTTCCATCGATACTTCTGGCATTGGTGTAGGCACATTTCTTTTGAAGTTCTCTTGCAAAAAAGGCATTAAAGGTATGTTTTTGTGACTTTTTAGTGTTGGCCAGAACTGCTGGTGTGTCCGAACGGCTCTTCGATTGGTTGTGGTGTTGTCTTGTTCAGGGCCACGGAGCTTTCAGTCTTTTTTTATATTTGCCTTCACAGGAATGCTCTTTGCATGCTTCTTCAGTACTTTGTATTATTCCTAAAGCATTGACTTCCAGATGTTGATTGTGGTGCTTTAATCTAGTGTTCAACTTCACGCTAGCTCCATTTGCACGTAAAGCAAGAAATCACTAGTATGGTAACTTTTGCTACGGGTTTTCCCTTCTTCAGTCTACTGTATTTTTGCCTGTGTTGTCTAAGCGCTGACAGCCTCGTGCGACAGCTTTTTTTTTGTGCACTTATTGTGTGCCAATGACTTATTTGCCTCCTCAGCTAAAGACTTTTGTATTATAAGAGAAAGCTCTGTCTGTATTGGTTTTGTCATTTGCTGATGGTGTATCTTCAGTATCTTTTCTCAGTGTACACTATACTTGAATGGAAGAGCAGCATGACTACCTTCAGCTGTTAGCAGGCTTTTAGCTGCTGTAATACTGATTGATGTTCCTTTCTCGGGCGTTCTATTTTGGATGGTTGGCATGTCATTGCTTCTTTTAAACTTTAAAACTGCAGGTGCACCTTTTTCTGGTTACCCTGGTATATTTTTCCAGTGGTTATATATATATATATATATATATATATATATATATATATATATATATATATATATTATATATATATATATATCTATATATATATATCTATATATATATATATATTGCTAACTTGAGAAACAAGGCCTCTTTACATTAGGTGCACATCAGGTGGGAAGAGTACTTCTATTACTTGCCAAGATTGTGGCCCCTTATGGTGGGAATCATAATGCACTGTTGATGTGTCAAATTCACATAGCGTAATTCCAAGGCACTCGATCAATATCCAAGGAAGAAAATTATGTTCTTTTGCGTGAGTTTCAGCAACTCATAGTAATTTGTATGTAAATGAATACTTTATCATTCTTGGCTGTCATGTTTTACGGAAGCACATGTGCTTCGTTAATAACAAAAAACACGCACGCTCACGCCACTGCAGTGACGTGAGCGTGCGTGTTTTTTTTGTTATTAACGATTTGCCTTATGCATTCACGTTTCTTCTTTTTTTGTGTGTCGTACTTCTCGTATTGCGCAGCCTACCGTTTTGGGCACACGTAAAAAAAGTACATAAAAAAGAAGCGTTCCACGCCGAAATTCGCGTTCGCAACGAGCTGGGCACCGACAGGGTGCCCTACGACGCCCACACACTCCGCAACAAATTAGTGGCTAACATCTCGCACTTCCAATTCAGAGGTAGGACGTTTGATTACGCGCACCGGTGTTTTTTTCTGGATCATTTTTCTGTCTAGCGTTTTCACATATACAGATACGTATACATATACGGTAAATGACGGCGGCGGTGACGGCAAAAAACCAGCCGAAACTGTTCATATAGTGGTTGTTGCTAACAACACGGTGCTACTTCCAGTTCTGAACTTCTCTACGTCGACCCAAGTTCTTCCCCAAGGCATCACTTTAGCCGATCTTTCCACCCTTGATGAATGTTCGATTTGTTCTCTTACACCTGACACTAAGACCATGGCGAAACCTGTCATCACGTCGCAAAAGAAGGCGTTCCTCGACAAAATGATATCCAGCGACCTCTTACCTTCCCAAGTTGCGGCGCTCCGGGGTGTTCTGTTTTCTTACCTGGATATTCTTTGACGTCGACGACCGTCCACTGGGCCCGCACAAGTGCCGTAACCCACCGCATCGACACCGGCGACGCCAGTCCACTCCACAAACGCCCTTATCGCGTGTCACATGCTGAGCGCCAAGTTACACAGACGGAGGTCGAGAAAATGCTGAGTAAAGACGTCATTGAGCCTTCATCGAGTCCTTGGGCCTCCCCTGTGGTCTTAGTTAAAAAGAAGGACAACAGCTGGCGCTTTTGCGTCGACTATCGCCACCTGAATCGGATCACCAAGAAGGACGTTTATCCTTTACCCCGAATTGATTGATGCGCTCGACTGCCTCCACGGCGCCAACTATTTCTCGACCCTTGACCTTCGATCCGGATACTGGCAAATTTCGGTCGACGACCGCGACCGCGAAAAGGCTAGCATTCATCACACCGACGGCCTTTACCAATTCAAGGTCATGCCTTTTGGGTTGTGCAATGCCCCGGCTACTTTTTGAACGTATGATGGACTCTCTTCTTCGCGGTTTCAAATGGTCGACCTGCCTTTGCTATCTGGATGATGTAATAGTTTTTCTCGCCCTCCTTCGAAAGCCACCCTGTCTCGTCTCTCGGCAATTCTTGAAGTTTTTCGTTGCGCTGGTCTCCAACTGAATTCGTCGAAATGCTCATTTGGATGTCGGCAGATTAAACTACTCGGCCACCTTGTTGACGCCACTGGTGTTCAACCCGACCCTGACAAAGTCCGTGCAGTCCGTGAATTCCGGTTCCGCGTTCCACACAAGAAGTTCGCAGTTTTATTGGGCTCTGCTCATACTTCCGCCGCTTTGTCTTCAACTTCGCGGATATTGCTAGGCCCCTCACGGATCTCCTAAAAGAATGTGGCCTTTTCTTGAAGAAGGGTCCAAGCAGAACATTCCTTCGCGTCGCTAATTACCGCCCTCACATCACCACCTGTGTTGGCTCATTTTGATCCAACGGCTCGAACAGAGCTTCGCACCGATGCAAGCGGCCATGGCATTGGTGCTATACTCGCTCAGATACAGAATGGCACCAACCGTGTGATAGCCTACGCTAGCCGCTTTTGT
>WOVY01003132.1:0-84388 GCA_013436015.1 Rhipicephalus annulatus
CGCGCCTACGGATATCTTGCACCGGAAGCCGATGCATACGGCCGGCGCCTCCCATTAGCCTCTGTGGGTTTACGCCTCACCTATTTAGCAAGCACTGCTTGAACCTGTTTCACAGTTATGAAGTATTGCTGACGATTATCACATATACACTGTGACCACCTCTGCCGATGCACGGCACTACATCAATTTTCATGGTATAACCTGACCAACATGTCATCACCAAGACCCGCGACTCATCTAGCATATACATGAGCAGAAGCTGTAACGCTACTATAAGTATAAAATAGCGAGGACAGTACAGAACTGAAGTGCACGAAGCTGACAGCGAGGAAGAGCTCTTCAGCGAGGCCCTGGACATCACGTCCGTTCGATTCACCTGCGCCGATAGGAACCGGCTCACGGCTGTGCACGCGAAGTTCTGAAATCTGCAGGGCGAGTTCAGCAGGCAGGCACAGCGCGACACCCGAAACCAATGACGATGTGCCGACAAAGTGCAGGCCTTATTTCTGTTCGCTTATTTCACACCGTTGAACTAACACTGACTGATGACAAACTACACATGCGGGCAGTTTATGAGGTACAAACATCTTGGCAAAACACACGACGTTAGTATAGAGCGGGGCCTACGCCTAAGTGCTCCTCGTCTTCTCAGCTGCAAGTGCGGCTGCACCAGGCCGTCATCATCACCGTATACATAGGGGGTGCAGAAAAATCACGAACCAGCGCTGCACCTTTCAAAACGAATAGCAAGGCTCAGAGGTATAATGAATGATGCACTGCTGAAACAAATGGCACGTTGCAGCACGTCGTGAAGTGGTTCATGTGGTGCAGGCGAATACAACTGACAGAATCATCTTCGACATCCGTGCTGTCGACAACGAACGACGCACTGTTGCTAAGAAATAGTTCCTTTCCTGCTTTGAGGCGATTTCGTGGTTGTGCACTTTGCACACGGCGCTCGCTGCGTCTCTGAAGCAACACTCACCAAGGGAGGCAGGACCACAAAGGTTCTGTCCCTCCCTCCTGTGTCCGCGGATACAGAATCTTTGAGAAAGTACGCGCTTTTTAACGCCATAGCGTTAAAGAGCTCGTTTTCCAGAAATTACGGCGTCGGCGTCGGTGTCGTTAGTTATGAGCGAAAAATCATCATCTTATCCGACAGACAGACACAGACAGACAGACAGACAGACAGACAGACAGACAGACAGACATACAGACAGACAGACAGACAGACAGACAGACACAGACAGACAGACAGACAGACACAGACAGACAGACAGACAGACGACAGACAGACAGACAGACAGACAGACAGACAGACAGACAGACAGCAGACAGACAGACAGACAGAGAGCTTTATTGGGTACTGAGAAACGCTGCTGCTTCAGAGCAACGTCGCGGGCCGCTCCCACGTAGGAACGGGAGGCCCAGCCTAACCGCCGCATCGCGGGCTCTCTGGACAGCCCGTAGTTGTGGTAGCAACTCTGAACTGCGTAAGGCTGAGTCCCAATCTTCTGTGAGTCGACTTGGGCCCCGTAACGAGGGGCACTGCCAGAGCATATGTGCTAAGTCACTAACCTCACCACAATCAGGACAAGTAGAGTCAAAGCCTCTGAGGAACTATGTGAGGAAGAAAAAGCTTGGATAGGACTGGTCTGGAGCATTCTTAACTTGATGGCCCGAGGTCCTAGACAGCTTTTGTGTGGAGGAGCAAATGACCGCTACAAAAACACTACCAGTTGAGTATTGTGGTCATCTTATCCGTGAGGGAAAAAATGAAAAAATATACAAATGAATAAATAACGACAATTCCCTGTTCTAAGTGAGGATCGGACCCAGGCCTTTCTGTAACAAGTAGGTGAGCCACGCGTCTGCTTGGAAATACAGTGAAAAGAACCTTCCGCTGCTTGGAAATGTGAAGAAAACCACTTGCATGTTTTACAAACATACGCGTCCTGTATAGGCTACACTGCATGTAATACCACAGTAATATTCGTCTGGTAACAAGCGTGCATTGCACATCGGGCTCAGAACATGTGATTATAAGTACAACTTGGTTGTTTAAGAAGCCGACCACTCAATACAACTGACACACCTCGTTATATTCTTCTTAAGAGCCACGCAGGGGGCATAGCAAGATCGAAAACATTGCACGCACGCAATTGCTCGGTTCGCAGCATGATACCTATTACTCAGAATGCAGTCATGTGCGAAAGCTTCACTGACGTACGTCACTTTCACCCTCATCAATTACCTTAAAAATAGTCCACAATTTGAACTTCTCAAAAAAGACACAAAAAGTATGCCACTGAGTGTTTGAAGGCTGATGTTATGACCATGTCTAAAAAGCAACAACAGCAGCGCCTTTTGCGAAATGATCCCAATGACATGAGAGCCATCTGACTACAACATTATTCGATATAGTAGTTCAACCTAACTGCAATAAAGAAAAAATACTTTCCGTGAATCTAGAGCCGTAATAAAATACTGCTTGTCCACTTCTGTTGATTTTGAGAAAACTAAATTCCTGGCGTTATTATAGGGAATGGCGCGGATGGGTTCAAAAATTCAGTTTTTGGTTTCTTAGGCTGGATAAGTGGAGCCATTTAGCGGGGGCCCGTTTTGAACCAAACAAGCATAACCATGACATTCGAGTATACATTAGAGATGTTGGAAAATTGTTCAAAGGTCGTTGTTGCTACTTTGGCAACCGCTACTTTCGTTCTGCTACTGATGTCGGCGGCCCGACGTAGCAACCCCTTTTTCCCCAACCTTTTCCCTCAAGCCGGAGGGGGAAAGGGTAGCCTGTAGTCATGACTGGTATTGACCAATCGACGAGCTCCATGCTTACGTCCTGGTCGCCGATCGGCGACTTGCGTCACTGCGCGTGAAAGGAGGAGTCGGTCAGACGTATATAGGAAAGAATCGCGACATTATTTGCTTTTCAAAATGGAGGTTCTGCACGGCGCGCAGCGCTGTAATATTCGGAAAACGGGATCACCGCGTTCTGCTCTACGAATCGACGAGCTTCTTCGGGGCGGGGGTAAAAGAAGTTGGAGCCTGTTGACTGGCCTTTTAAAATACTGATTTAACAAGATTTGAACCAGCTACAAAAGTGACCGAAGGAATCATTGAGCGTGGCATATGATCCTCCACTACACGGTGTCTCTCGCTGCCACAACGGGATTTTTGGACGTAAAACTCCAGATAAAATTGCTTGAAAAATCAGTTTTCGAATTCGTCATGTAGAGATGCTCGCACCTCTACAGATGATGAAGCTACTTTTGCCGCATGGCGAACACACGCCCTGCAGACTGCCTTCACCGCCGTGGCCGTGCAAGAGATGGTGTGCCGTGTTCGCACGGTGGCGCCACCGCCGCTACATAGAGCGGGCCGATGACGAAGAGCCCTATTTGAGGATACCTTTTACGGACTTGAAGAATGAGTAAATTCAAGAACTCATTTTCTTTGTTAGACTCAATAATAATAATTGGAAGTTTGGTGCTTATGGCGGCGTTGCCGTTGGTGACTTAACGCGAAATTGGCTACTTTATGACTCCGTCTCGCGGCAAAATTTCAGGTTGTTCCACGGTTATTTTGACTTCTGTTTTAGCGCATTAAGTAAGCATTTCTCACACTTTTCCAAGCTGTTCTCTCATGTCAGCCCATGACCCCCCCTCCCTCTTCTGCAGGCTGGTGCGCATCGAGGCCAACGCGCGGCGTGCCTCCAACATTGATGCGGCACGTGACAAGCACTTTAGCCACCATCTATGCTGATCATACGCGCAATTTTCATGCACAGTTTTACTTGACAAAAAACCAAAATCCGCACCAAAATAAAGGTGGGCCGTTCATCGTCAAAGATGACTATCGAGTGGCAATACGTACGCTCTACTAATCAAAGTTTATTGATAGGCATTTCGTAGATTGTTCCAAAAATTTTTATCCGGGCAAGAGCACTATGTATATTCTTTATAATTTGTGTATTCATGGCTGCCACTAAATTATTATAAATAATTCATTTTTTTGCAATTATCAGTGGCCTGAATACTAATCAAGTGTGTAAAACTTGCAAATATTTTTATTAGGCTTCATTATCCAAATGGTATTGTTTATTGTTAAGTAATAAAAGCTCAAGACATAATACTACTTCTGCTTTTATTTCGCTAAAAAGTTTTCGCGGACGAAATAAATGACATGGCTACATTTAGCTTGAAATTTGCCTCCTTTTCAAATCCACCCAATGACCAACCTGGCTGTTTCATCGACGGTAACCTCACGTACGGAGGTCCGTGCACCGTATACTCCACTTTGCACCGTTAGTTCGGTTTCAAGCACCCGTTCGCATAAAGGGAACGACAAACAATTTTTACGGTGCATTTTTTTTAGCGGAGCAGAAAGCTTACCGGTCAGTCAGTCTAATCACGGAATGGCCAAGTGGAAAACGCTGTGAAACGTTTGTAATCGGTTTTTTTTTTTAAATCTGCCGCGCATATTACGTCATATGCTGCAAACAGTGGGTGCGAGAGTAGTTCGCGTTCGAGCGCGGTGGTTCACTGCGCATGCGCCACGACTCGGCTTGGTTCACTGGTGGTTGCGACGGCAGCACCGCTTCTCAGCGTGCAACTCCTTTTACGTCATAAGCAGCGCCGAATTGAGCGGGGCCGGATAATATACGTACTCTAATTTTCAGGACTGGTGTGCATGACAGCATCAGGCTACGCGACCACGTATACGTACAGCAAAGTGATCGAGTCCATATTTCATAATCCAGCTTCAATTCTCTTCCACTATAAGCTGCGCCACATTTGATGCTTTTTGTTACTTTTGAGTGCGATTTCAAAATATTGTTGCTACTCACAACGCGAAAAAAACTTCTAGAATTTGAGACTACATATAATGGTCTCTTATTGACACTTTCTGGCCAGTTAATTGTCGGTCCACAACTAGCCTTTCAGTGTTGATTTTCTAACTAAGACACCCTTTAGGAGACAAGGGTGGTTAGCGTTGTAGAAACACCCCTGGGCCATATCACAGCGCGCCAGGTGATAACTGGGACTCTGTGATTAAAGCATAGTTGGTTCCTAGTTGAGATTACATTAGAAGATACTCTCTTTTAGGGATATATATATATACAAGCGTACCATAAGTTCACGCCCATTCTCCTAATGTTTATTGTTCATTTATACATATAATATCCCCACCGGCCCTGAACGATATACTACGGCTATATATACAAAATGGTGAGTGGAACAGTGTGAGCGCGAAGGGAAAAAATTACAGATCATCGCTACGAAGTAAATGATGATGAGTGTGTGAAGCTAGGCCCGAAGGTCCTTAGTCAAGCCGTCGACTAGTGTTAAAGACGGACAGATAGGCGACGAAAAAGTGGAAGCATGGAAAGATGCACGGACACACGGATGGACAGAGTTCGCAATCTATTTTTAATTCATATGCGCACTATACGCTCTATCTGCGGTATATGCAACACCTGTGTTCCGGTCTTACGGGGAGCTACGACGACGACAACGCCCATAGTGAGAGTAAGCAGCTTCACTCCTTTAAAAACAGAAAAAAAGAAGAAAAAACGAGCATTTCGCCCATGGGGTAGTTTTACAACACGATCAGTTGAGTGTGCTGTTTGGCGTGTTTTCGCACTCTCTATGCTGATGTCGTCTGAAATCGGATATTCTACGACTGGTAGATTTTAATACTTTTAACATTTCTTTTCTGATAAGGGTGTTAGGCCGTTGGGAACGCCCTATCACAAGGATTATTACCTGTCCAAAGTAGACGTAGCCTTTTACAACTTCAAGTGCACCATTACCTATCTCGGAGCCGAACCACGAGATCGAAGTAACTAGAAGAATAAGAATGGGGTGGAGCACATTTCGCAAGCACTCTCAAATCATTACAGGTAGATTGCCACTATAGCCCTCAAGATGAAGGTATATAACAGCTGCATCTTGCCGGTACTTAGCTACAGAGCAGGGACCTGGAGACTTACAAAAGGGGTTCAGCTTGAAATTGAGGACGACGCAGCGAGTAATGGAAAGGAAAATGGTAGGTGTAACTTTAAGAGACAAGAGAGCAGACTGGATTAGGTAACAAACCGGGGTAAAGGATATCATAGTTGAAATCAAGACGAGGAAATGGACATGGGCCGGGCATGCAGCGCGTAGGCAGGATAGCCGCTGGTCATTAGGGGTAACTTACTGAATTCCCATAGAAGGCAAGCGGGTTAGGGGGAGACAGAATGTTAGGTGGGCAGATGAGACTAAAAAGTTTGCAGGTATGAAGTGGCATCAGCAAGCACACGACCGCGTCGACTAGCCGAACATGGGAGTGTCCTGCAGTGGACGTAATCAGGCTGCTGATGATGATGATCATATGGATGCATTGGTACGTGAAAACAACCTTTTCCTGGGTGCGTGTTACACAGCAAAACCTCCTCTTGAGTGTGAACCGGCGTATTGTGTGGGGGCGATTCCACGGCTCGTTGCCGCACACTCCCGCGATGAGTGGAGCGTCGGCGACGACGCATTTCTTGTGTTAACCATGCTGGTATTTTGTTGTAATTTCTGGTGTTCTTGACATGAATCGGCTGGAACGCTAGCCGTTTTGCAAAAGGCGCTAATAAATGTCCACGAGTTCGTTACACTACGGTGCGTACCGACGTTTACAGAACTTGTGTACTGCGTCCGTTTGTTCCGTGAGCGGCTCTTTCGACCCCACGTATTCAATGATGAATATCTCCAATTACGCACTATTGTGGTGACTTTAAAAACAATTATTATGTCATTCGTAGAGTCCTACACTACAACTTTTTAATTATAATAAACTGCCCTCGAGTTAATAATTAAAAAATACTTGGCGAGTTTCTTTTGATCATTTCAACAGAATTGCAGTCAAGTATTTCCGCTTCGACGTAGAGTTTCTATGCGAGAATGACAAGGACCTTACTCAGAATTTTTCGAAGCATGTGTAGTCTCAAAAACACTCTGCATAACAAAACATTTGGTGCAGTTAGGAATATTTTTCGAGAGGTGGAACAGTGGTTCAAGCATGCGTTATGTAAGCATGCATGTTCATGTAAGTATGTTTTTTCCGTCTCCGTTTTTTCCTTTTTTTTCAACTTTCCTCTTCTCTCTACTTCTTTCTTCCCTTATTTCCTCTATGATACTCCTTTCCGAAGGAGCAGGCAGGCTTTGTGCCCTTATAGGTAGCAGTTGCCAGCCTGGTCCCTCCCTATTTCCCCTGTCTTCGTGTTTTCTATGTACTCAAAGCAATAAAATAATAATAATAATAATAATAATAATAATAATAATAATAATAATAATAATAATAATAATAATAATAATAATAATAATAATAATCATAATAATAATAATAATAATAATAATAATAATAATAATAATAATAATGATAATAATAATAATAATAATAATAATAGTATAATAATAATAATAATAATAATAATAATAATTGTGTATTTATGCACCTCGAAAATTGAAAAATATTCGGGAAGGGGGGCTTACCCCATCCCCTGCTCTATTGGCTGGTGATAACGGTTGTCAGAAAGCGTTTGCAGGCAAGCACATCACCGCCAACATAGCGCAGCTGCGGCTTGGCACTATCTCCGATAACCAGAACAGCAGGACCCATCAATGATTATAAGGTCTTCTCTTGCTCTCGAAAAAATGAAGTACTTTCATTTCTCGATTCTAATGGTACTTCCACTGAACGAGAGCCTTTTCTCCCACATCACAAAAATGATCTCGTGCAAAAACATTGTCCATTTGTCCAAGCAAAAACGTTATAGCGACGCTATAGTTCCTACAAAGTTTATTTACCATGCACCTGCATAATGTGCATATCGGTGTTGCCGGGAAAATTATGTGGGTAATGTCTTACAGCAACCATTAAATATACATTTTTTCACTATCAGCAATGCGCGCGTACGAGTCGGTGATGAAAACGTTTCATGTGTGCGTCCAATGGGAAATCGGTGTAGTGTATTGTATTGCGATGTAGCATTACATGTTTCTTTCTTTTCAAAGCGTGATAACGTTAAAGAGCTCGTTTCACAGAAATATCGGCGTCGGCGTTGGTGTAGATGCTGGCATCGGTGGTTATGAGTGAAAAATCATCATCTTGTCCGTGACTGAATAATTGAAGAAGATGCAAATAAAACACATAACAAAAATTTCTAGGTCCGAGTGAGGATCGAACCAGTCCTTCTGCGTGGCATCGGTGGATCCAGCCCCCCATTTCAGGGGGCTTAGGAGAGCGTTCGCTTAACTTACAACAGGTGAGGAAGAGGATTCCTGACTTGTTTTGAGTAGTTGACGTTATCACAAAAACCCCATACTGTTAATGTTTGTGTTTCTAATGGTCCCACTCATTTGTTGAAATAGGGTTTCTAATCGTAGTAAGAAGCAGAATTAAACCAAATTGCGCCCCGGCTATAACACTTGCGAGATAGGCAAGTTTTGCTGCTGTAAGCTATTGTTCGTAATAGGACTGCATGGCCGGTGTGAAAACGGGTTTCAAACACGAGTTTGCATGCCGGGGCATTCATCAAGGCCAGTTTATGTAGCAAAGAAAACTTAATTCAATTGATTAGATTATTACGATTTCAGTGAACAAGTAAGACGCTCACCGGTGCACCGGATTTATTAAGAAGCAGGTTGGGGTCCACCCCCTTTTCTTTCTCACCACGCAGTTACCAATATTCTACCCATCCAATCCTGTGTAGAAAATTGGCATGGTCCTAATGATGAGCACCCACCTGCTCTTCAAAAGTTGATATTCCGTCCGCCGCTCAGGACTGAGGAAGTTTGAATACAGAAATCTCAAAAAATAATTTTGTGAATTATAGGGGACTCCTTGACCCTGCGTTGTCAGCACTTGTACGAGGCACCGAAGAGACAACACTGCAGGTGCGTGATGCACACGCCATTTCAGTCTCTTTAGAAGAGAGGGCATGTCCTTGACTCGCTCGATGGATTCCGTGCCGACCGGTTGTGCCCTGGCGATCTCCGACGACAGTGCAGCTCTGGCCGACTGGGTTGGTCCTACGCCACCTCCTGACGCTGGTCCCCGACGACGACGACAGCGTAGCTCTGGCCGACTGGATTAGCCCTGCGCCATCTCCTGTCGCCGGTAAGAGCTTTCACCAGTGGTGCCCCGTCGTCGGACTCCTGCGACCGTCTCCATCTTTCCCATCTTCTCCTCACTTCCGTCGTTCGCTGTCCCTGCGCCTCACTCTCTCCTTTCTCTCTCTCTCTTTATACCTTTTAATCATATCCTTTTTATCCCTCCTTTCTCCTCACCCCCCGTGAGCTACTCTTGAGGTGTTCTGCCCATGAGAGACAGTGACGGGGCTCACTTTTCTCTTGCTTTCATTTCAAATCACTTCCCCCGAGGGCACGTCCTACAAGGGGCATACGCTGTTTTTATCGTCCACTCAAATTCCAGGCTTACTTGCTCCACCACGGTACGCACATCGACGCCCGTGACCGCCGAACAGGTTGCGATCGCACTGGCTATGCTAGATAGTCACAGAGAGTCAATGGATGTCAGACTCTGGAGTGATGATGATGATGGTGGTGGTGGTGATCATGTTTGTGGTCTTCCCCTTTGTATCGGGTGGGCACCTTGCGTTGTCCTGACCGGAACGATAAAATAATTGAATTATCACAAACGTTGCACATCACAAGGTTACAACAGGTCCTTGAACATTAGAACTGTTCACTGTCCCCCTGACCACCACAAAAAAGCGTTGCTTTAGTTATTGATGTTGCTGCTAGGGGGTGAACATTGGTGTCTCGGCTGCTTCTTCGATCCGGTGTGCCGCAGCCATCCACGAAGCCAAGCGCCTCAGGTAGTGTGGCGGCCTCTGGTTGATGAGGTGACAGACATTTGCACTGGAGAACAATGTGTTCAGCAATTTCGTCATCCTCCCCGCATGCCCTGAACTGCACAGTACGGTCAGCTAACGACGGGTCAAAGTGATGTCGATACATTTTAGTTCGGAGCGCTTCAGCACGGTCCTCAAAACAGCAGGGCGCTGCCGACACTGTTTTCATATAGATGCTTGGCTGAGATATTCATCTTGTGCGCTCTGTACAAGGCCAGGCTTGGTTTTTTTTCTTTGCGGACACTCAGCGCCAGCTGTCGACGCAGATTTGCGTAGTGCGAAGCCCGACACTATTGCACAGTTCTCTGCACAACCAGGTGCAGCTAAAGCGTGCGAAATATCGATTGAGCTAAATATTAGCTGTAGTTGAGCACTGAACAGTTGAAAAAAAATGCTGCAAATTTTTCTCCTCTAGTCGGACGCGTCGCCGAACCGCCATGAAGTGCTAGTTGGTTTGCTTGCCCGATCGACGGCCGAAAAAAGAGCAGACGAAGTCTACAAAAGAGAGCCCAGTCGACGCTACTTTTGTGCTGTGAACTGCCACGGACCTAAAATTCTTTAGTTTTAATGATTTCCGCTGCTTTCGCGAAGCAGAACGGCGAAAGCGCTGGATGCGAGCCGTCGCGAACGTGTTGGGTAAGCGAATTACTCGCGTTCTCCACAGCCGGTCGCATGTTAAAGTATGATAATGTAGGCCTCCTGTTACTGCTCTGAGTAGCCTTGACGGAGAACCACGATAACGGAGAACCGCGGTAACGGAGAACCATGGGCTGTTTGTTCCGTGCGCTAACTGCACAGCTGCAACGCACGTGCCGCCACACCTGCCGCACCCAAGCGGATGGTGAAAGAGCGTCGCCAATTGGCTTATTTGTCCCCCGCTTGCGTGCGGCAGGGGTCCCGGCACCTGCGTTGCGGCTGTGCGGATAGCACGTGTAAAGGCCCTAACAGAGCCTTCGACCACGGTGCGCGCCGTGCAACAATAGACAGGAGACGCGCGCGATAAACATCGCACACGCTACCGATAATCTAAAGTGGTCGCCACACACGTTATTACGCACATAGGGCTTAAAAGGCTATAAGTTCCGGCTTTAACTGAGAAATCCGAACAAGTACGTCATGCAGGTTAATCGCAAAACGATCGCGACCACAAATACGTTTTTCATGTCGTAGGTCTCCACGACTGCCGGAGCTATCTCGGAGGCCTCGGTTTTGCTGTTTGTTGTTCGCTGAGAAAGTGGACATGCATGTATCCCAATTTTCAGTATATACAAACGGAAGACAATAGTGTACAGAACATTCTAGCATGCGTGATGAAACAGTTCAAGGCACAGGAAGCGAGAGATCGATAGAGAATGCAACTGCAAATGCGAAAATTGTCAAGGTTATTCGTACCACATGAAGCAAGCTTCATACCATCTGATAGTAAGACGGAATGCTCGTGTATGCACTTCTTCGCTTTGGCATCATGTGTTACGTGTATGCCCAAGTTTAACGCATTTGGGCGTTAGATAACGCATGTCGAAGTACTTGCACCGAACTCGATGTCATGCAATGCTCGCCTGCAATTACATTGCAGCACACCGAAATAACAGAAACCTCTTTGATGCGCTTCCTTCTTTTCTGAAGCGAGGATGGATTGACGTAAGAAGCTTGCCTGGTCCTCTACTTTCAAGTTGACCACGCCTCAAGACCACTGAAAAAGGAGGACCTATGTACGTTCGCTTGCGGACGGCTCTCTTTTGCACTACCCATTTATGACCGGTGCGGCGATGGGGCACTGGTGGTGGCGTTTTTCGCAGCGCTGCCTGGGCAGAGTCTGACGTCTACACAGCGACACCAAGGAGGCTATCAAGGCCTACGAAACCGCGATCATAGCTCCTGAAGTCTTTCGCATTCTCCGAAGCGTCAGGAATATCACGCCCTAATCTCTCACTTGGTCTCCCGCTCACCAGGCGTCGATTGAGGGCTCTACCTCTAACCCTAACGAGGGCGCACATGAGGTCGTGCGAGTAGAGCTACTGTATGCGTGAGGACTACTGACCACGCCACCTTCGCAGTTCCACTGCCTCGCGGGGAACCCTTACTCACGTTTAAAAAGTAACAAAACACTTATATCTGCCAAAACGGGTGCTTTCCTCCTCACACCGTGTTTCGTACAGGACGCAGGCAGTTACCCTCAAACTATTGCTAGCTACCCTAACCCTGCGGTTCTTCGTGCCATGTACCCGAAACCCTATCTCAGTGTGGATTTCCCTGCCTGTGAACTATTAGCAACATTCAATCATGTGTTGTGGGAATGGTAAGTCATCGGTTCTGCCTTCAGCGAGGACAGCTGAGCAGCGCATATACGTAGCCCCGAACCTAATGATCAAACTCTGGTCGCCCAGAGTACTGTGGGCCGCCAAGCTCGGCTTGACGGTCTCTGGCAGTATAGTGCTTACGCATAACGGCATCACATACGAAGATTTGCTGGCAGTATAGTGCTTGCGCATACCACCATCACATGCGACGAAAATTAGCTGGCAGTATAGTGCTTACGCATACCACCATTACATACGACGAAGATTAGCTGGCAGTATAGTGTTTACGCATACCAGCATCACATAGGACGAAGATTTGCTGGTGTTATAGTGCCTAAGCATAACAGCATCACATACGACGAAGATTAGCTGGCAGTAAAGTGCCTATGCAAATTAGCATAAAATATACATGGATCTTCCTGCACCATACCTTAAGAAAAACACACTGTGCACAGTGCAATTTGAAGAATAAATATTGCGTGAAATATTGCGTGTCCTCTAGCGACGCAAATTTCGTGGTTGATCAACAGGTTTTGGTCGCCTTCAATGGCGCCTTGCATGTCTGTTGATTCTTGAGTGCCGACGGAAACGCTGACGCTGGAGCGAGAAGGAATGGTGTGCCTTCAAGGTGTGCCTTCCTGATGATGTATGCTGCGGCAGTGCTTTTTCTGTGGATAGTGTTATCGACTTTGTTCTTAGGTCAATGACCGCACCATGGAGGCTCAAAAAGTCCATTCTAAGGATGACGTCTCTCGACCAGTGCTGCAGTCGATGAAGCTTGCGGGAAAAATGCTACTATTAATGGTCAATCTAGCTACGCAGATTCCTGCTGGTGTCACTAGGTGACCTCCGGCTGTACGGATTTTAGGGCCTTCCCAAGCGGTCCTAACTTTCTTCAACTTCGTGGCGAAAGTCCCACTGATGACGGAATAATCGTCTCCAGTGTCGACGATAGCTGTGACGCTGTGGCAATCGATGAGGATGTCGAGGTCACTAGTTCGTCGCCTGGCGTTGCGGTTGGGTCGCGGCGTCGGATCATGACTACGACGGTTTGCACCTTTGTTCCGACGTTGCATAATCAGGACTTCTTCTGGTCGCTAAGTTTCGACGTCGGGGCTACGTTGAGGTGATGGCGGGTTCTTGAAGTTTCGTCGTAATGGTGTCGTCACGGCGAAGAATCTTCGGCAGTTTGTCGTGCAGCAACCGCACCTCCATTGGTTGCGGCCCTTAGTTTTCCTGATACGGGCTAGGCGACCGGCTCCGGCTTGGGCAGTGTACTGATGACGGTGCGGAGACATGTAGCGGCCGGGTGAAGGTCAACGAGAAGATCCTCGGGGTGTCTTCTGCGTTCCGGTGAGATAGCCTGTGATGTAACGTGGTCTTTCACCCCACTGTGGACACAGCGCGTCGATGGCGAAACAACGTAATCCCATCTGGTGGTACTGGCAGCGGCGGTAGGTGTGGCCAGATTCCCCGCTGTGGTAGCAGAGAGGCTGGTGGTCAGGGGCGCGCACACGTCGTTTCTTCTAGGATCATTGCGCTGGCCGGTGGGTGCACGGTATGGCGTCGGCGGTGGTGGCGGCGGTGTCTGGCGTCGAAAATGCGGCAATGCGGCCTCTTGACATGGACGTCCAGTATAGTGTCGCGCAGCAGCAGCGTAGCTCATGGCTGGAGGTTGCGGTTGCGATGTCTCGGGGATACCCATTGATTGCTGGATTTCCTCTCTGACGATGTCTGCGATTGGCGAAACTTGAGGCTGGCATGACGGGAACAATCGTCGAAGTTTCTCACTCACTACAGTCCTTATGGTCTCGCGCAGGTCATCGGAGCATAGCGGTTGTCTTTCTGTATAGCTTGGAGCCGAATGGCGTTTGAACTGTCGTGTGCGCGTTTCCAGGTTTTTTTCAATAGTTGTTGCTTCTGTGAGAAACTCTTGGACGGTCTTCGATAGGTTTCTCATCAATCCCGTGAAGAGCTCCTGTTTGACCCCTCGCATGAGGAGACAAACTTTCTTCTCCTCAGGTATGTTCGAGTCAGTGAGACAGAATAGGCGGGTCATTTCTGCCGCGAAAATGGAAACATTTTCATTTGATAGCTGAATCCGGTTCTCTACCAAAGCAGCGACCCTTTCTTTACGAGCGACGCTCGCGAACGTTTGCAGGAATGCGCCGCAGAAGATATCCCACGTTTGCAGCGCAATCTCTCGATTTTTGAGGCAGGTCTTGCGGTGTCTTCCTTGTAGAAGTACAAGCGATGGAGCTTTTCTTCAGTGTCCCAGTGTTTGAGCGCGGCGATGCGGTCGTATGCCTCTAGCCAGGTCTCCGGGTCTTTGGACGATGACTCACTGAAAGTTGGTGGTTGCCTTGGTTTATGTATGATGATCGCGGGCTTTGACGCAGCGGTTGTCATTGTCGAAGCAGTCGAGGTCACGACCTTGGTCTTCCGCGCCTTGTCTTGTAGTGGCCCGTACTCTGGTAGTAGACCTTGCTGCCGGAGCTTGTTCGCTGCTCCTGGTTGGCGTCGATGTCTTCTCTGCGACGTAAACTGGGTTCACGGCTTGACGGGGGCGTCCGGTACATGAACGAAGTTGCACTACTACCAGATGTCCCGGGGGGTCATGGTGGCTGAAGGACTGGATAGTCAAAGAGAGAACAACGTTATAATTATATATATAAATTTATATATATATAAATATATATATATATATATATATATATATATATATATATATATATATATATATATATATATATATATATATATATATATATATATACAGGAAGTCACTAGGTGGGCTCCTCCTTACAGAAGTCCAATGGCCGCCAACGCGACTTGAGCTCGGTTGACTAGGACCTTCTGGCTCGCCAGGTCGGAACAGCTGAGCAGTGCTTCCTCCTATTCCTCCCGAATGGGGATTAGTTTTGGGGTGAGGTGTGGAGTTGACTGGCATGCCCACACTATGCGGAAGATGTCACCGGACTTCTTCGCACGTTTCGGGCATTTTCCTGCACACGCAGGATAGAGATAATAAACTGCTTATTCGGGCCTAACTTGTGGCCACGTAAAAGGAAAGTTAGATTACGGCAAGGCACTGGCACCGATAGCTGCGAAAAGAGCGTTGGCCGTCGATCACTTGACAAGCGGAGAAGCACATCGGTGTTTATACACTTGCCATGGAATGTTCTGGCGTTATCGCTAGCGGTGCCATAGGTTCCAGAATTATATGTGGGCGTAATCTTAACAAAATGATCGACTGCAACCTCGAAGCTTTTTGAACATCGTAAGCGTGGTTTGCGCTGGACGTAGTGTAAAGGGGGTGATAACAAAACTTGAGGAAAGGAAAGGTGTTACGAAGAGTCTGGCTTCGTCTGCCGTAGAAATAGGAAAAAATAAATATACGCTTCTAAAGAACTGTTTATTTGTGATGTTTCGATCAGTGACCGATCCTCCTTAGGTGAAATTTACTAGGCTCCAATGCGCTTTTATGTCATCACCGAGCAGAGAGAGAGGTGTTATGCCAGCGAGTCCTCGTCAAACGGCCGTGCCTCTGAAAAAGGCAATCTGGGTCAAGGCCTGCCCGCAGTCTGCCTGGCGCGAACGGCGTAAACACGCGCGGCGCGTCTCTGGCCCACGTGCATTGAGTCATCTGCGCACGTGACAGCGAGCCGGCGGTCTCGTGTCTGGTGGTCTGACGCATGGCGTGGCGACCCCCCATTGGAGGAATCTGCCTTGACGACAAAGCGGCGCTTCTGATTGGACATTTTGGTTGGAACCGGTGTAAATAAAAGAAGCCCTGCGGCGCGTCGCGAGCGGCGGTCCTATGTGAGTGAGAGGAGGCCCCGTGTCGGAGAGCCGGCATGTGTGTGAGTCGGCGGTTTTAGGCGAAAAGCTGACCTATGTGTTAGAGAAAAGAGCTCGGCTTTTCGAGTCTCTGTCGGCCCCAGTGCCGAAATTGTAACGCTTCTGTATATATGCTGTACATAAACCTTGTTTAACTCACCATCGTCTCGTCCGCTCGTCTTATCAGCTCTGCGCAGAAGCAGTCGCGAGCTGATAAACATACGCTACGCAACAGTGGTGGCTTCGGCGGGATCGGCCCGTCGTTCGCAACAGTGGTGGAAGCGGCGGGATCGGTCCGTTTCTCAACAGTGGAGGTCAGCGGTGGGATCCACGGAGGCAGATTCTCAACAGTGGTTGGCAGCTGCGGGATCGGCCGGCGTCAGCGACATCGATGCGGTGAGTGCCTGATGTTTTCCCCTCAGTTCACCAGACTACTCTAGCTCAGGTTGTAGTAGTTTAGAGAAGGGCTGTGTGAAGCATTGTAGTGAGCTTTGATCGTTTCAAGCAAAGTCGAAGTGCTTTGAAACCAAAGTTAATGCGGAGGGGGTAAACACGGGAGTGTGAAAAATTGCTTGCGCGTCTTGCTAGTAGGCTTATAGTGGGTACGGCAAGTAAATTGTTAACAGGGGCAAACAGCAAGAGGCTAGTGTGAACGATGGAGAACCTTAAAGTGAAGGAACTCATCGAAATTTGTGAGGAACTCGGCATTACTTTAGGCCGTGCGAAACGAAAGCAAGCGATCCTTGAGATCATGAAGGATGAGGGAGTGTCGGCTGAGGAAGTCGATGAGGCCTGGGTGGATATTAAAGCACGCCGTGAGGAGGCTGAAAGGCAGGAAATAGAAGCTCGCGAACGTGAGGAGGCTGAAAGGCGTGAAGCTCGCGAGGAGGCTGAAAGGCGTGAAGCTCGTGAGGAGGCTGAAAGGCGCGAACGTCGCGAGGAGGCCGAGAGACAAGAGCGCCTAGAGTTGAAACGACTAGAATTGGCAATCCTACAGTGTTCGCAGGCGCCTAGCGTAGCTTCTCCAACAGTTCAGGTCAGCGGTTTTAGAATTCGGGACCAACTGCCACCGTTCGTAGTAGGCGAGGACATGGCGAAGTATCTCGTCAAGTTTGAACACGTCTGTGAGCGAAATGCTTTGGAGCAGTCTCTTTGGGCGCGGAACCTGCTAGCTCTTCTTCCCGGCGAAGTGTCCGACGCGATAACTTGCTTGTCGAGGGAAGCGTTTGAGAGCTATGACGAGGTTAAAGAAGTGCTCTTGAGACGTTATAAGTTGTCACCCGAGGCTTTCAGGCAAAGGTTCCGGTATGCTGAAAAGGGGAAGGAGTCACACGTTGACTTCGCGTTTCGTCTTAAAGCCGATTTGATTGAATGGCTCAAGGGCGAAGGTGTTTATGACGACCGCGATAAAGTGGTGGAATGCGTTGCATTGGAGCAATTCTACCGCTGCATCGAGGAGGATGTCAGACTTTGGCTGCAGGACAGACTTGGGGAAGTACAGTTAAATAAGGCAGCTGAGTTAGCTGAGGAGTATTATGCTCGCCGAAAGTTGCATAGCAGGGCAGTGCGCGTTGAAAAGGATGAAAGGAAAGAGGGCTTTTCAAGGAAACCTGATCAACGGAAATCCGCTCCGCACCGTAATTTCAAGAAGGACCCGTCTCTTACGAAGGATAGTGTAGGGGAAGGGCAAACAGAAGCGGAGAAATCGAGTGAGGTTTCTACCACACAGGCATTTGAATCGGAAAACAAACGGAAGCCGCTAATCTGCTACAACTGTAAAAAGGAAGGGCACATCGCGAGAAACTGTCAGGAAAAATTTGCCTTCGCAACAATCCGAGAATCAGAAAAAAACATGCGGTTGTTGGAGCCGTATCTCCAAGAAATTAAAGTAAATAAGAAAACGTGCCGAGCGCTTAGAGACTCAGCGGCAACCATGGATGTTGTCCATCCTTCATTGGTGTCTCCGGATGATTTCACAGGAGAATGCGCGTGGATCAGGCAAGTCGCCGAGGAGCAGAGTGTTCGCTTACCAATCGCCACGGTTGTCATTGAAGGCCCGTTCGGTAAGCTTTGCACCGAAGCGGCTGTGTCTGCCGCGCTAAATGATCGTTTTTCTTATCTTTTCTCCAACAACTCGGAGCAGCTTCTCAAAGAGCAGGGCAAATCATTCTTCCCCAACTTAGCGTGCATGGCCCTCACGCGATCGCAAACGCGGAAGCCTGATCTGGTTCAATGCAGTGAACTCTCAAGTGACCTTGTCGGCGGGTCGACGGAACCCCAGAAAGGAAATTTTCCGCATGAGTCATGTGAGCAGTCACGCGAGCGGCCCGTCGCGAAAGCGGTCGGCACGGCCGGCGCGGTAGGGGGAGACGACATGGCGCCATTGAGTCAGAGCGAGAGGGTTGCAACGCTCTCGCCTGTAGCGGAAAGTTGGAGCGAGCTGCCGAGAGTTGATCGAGAGACGCTCATTCGAGAGCAGCGTGAGGATCTCTCGATTGAAGCGCTAGTGGAAAGCCAAATTGAAGCGCTAGTGGAAAGTCAGAAAAATGCGGCACCAGTGCTGTCGAAGGAGCACTACGAGAAATCGGTGAAGCGCGCTTTTGAAGTTGATAATCAGGTAATGCTGCTGCAGCCATGCAAAAGGAACAAGCTTGAGGTTGATTGGGAAGGGCCCGCCAAAGTATTATCGAAGCCTTGCGATACAACTTATAAAGTGAAATTAGGAAGGCGGCCGGACAAAATTTACAACTTGATGAAACCATACGTTCAACATCACGCGGTCGTAAATCTGTTGTTGAATGCTTCAGAGGAAGAGGAAGCAGGAATTTTGAGTTCTAGTGAGGTAATTGAAGGGGGATCGAAAGTAATCCGGGAGCAGATAAACCTAGAGCCTAGGTTAAGTGAAGTCCGGAAGGAGGACCTGAGAAAGATTGTTTTGGTGTTTGAAGATGTGTTTTCGGACCGTCCCGGAAACATGAAGGTGATCGAACACGATATCGAGCTAAGCGGTGAGGAGTCAATCCGCAGCAAGCCGTATCGTTGTTCCCCTGTGCAACGTCGAAAGTGTGAGCCGCTCTTGGTGCCGCATCGGTATCGTCGCCTAAAGGTGGCCGGTTACTGAGAGGGAGCATGTTGCTCCACAGCGCAACTTTGACGTTCGCTATCAAAAAAAAAAAAAAATAAAGGAAATGTGAACGCTAATGCAGGTGCATTGAGTAGTGCGTTCTAGCTAGTACCTTCTCAACCTTTCGGTTTCTGGCTGGCGATTCGGGGCAAAATTTTGACCTCATCACGACCTGGGCTGAGCGCTCTCGTCCAGAGTGATCTCAAGGGGCCAACTTTATGTGGTATTCTAATCCGTTACGTTGTTGTACGGGAAAAAAAAATTGAGTTGTCATTTTAAGGGTCTTTTGTCCCACATGTGCCTCTTGATGTAGAGGGGACAAAATTCCGATAAACCCGTAGTTAGGTATATGTTGTACTATACTTTGTCTGGTGTTCTGTCGGGTGACCGAGGGCACTTGCTTGTGTTGTGTGTTGTCTGTTGTCGAACCGTTCTTAGCAAGTTGCAGAACCATCGACAAGTGCTGAAACCGAAGATGGTCAGAAGAGACGAGTGAAGCTGGTCGACAAGTTGTGGCGACAAGCCAGTGGAGCTGGGATCCGTCGTCAAAAATGGGATGTGTTCCCGGAACAGTTTGGAGCTGTATTCTACCTATGTCCCTGGAGGCGAACCTGGAGGGACCTGGCGAACGAGCGCACCTGACATCCGAGCCCCGTGGAAGCAGCTCGTCTTTCCGGTGCATTGTCTGGCGGCGGGGGTGCTGTTATGCCAGCGAGTCCTCGTCAAACGGCCGTGCCTCTGAAAAAGGCAATCTGGGTCAAGGCCTGCCCGCAGTCTGCCTGGCGCGAACGGCGTAAACACGCGCGGCGCGTCTCTGGCCCACGTGCATTGAGTCATCTGCGCACGTGACAGCGAGCCGGCGGTCTCGTGTCTGGTGGTCTGACGCATGGCGTGGCGACCCCCCATTGGAGGAATCTGCCTTGACGACAAAGCGGCGCTTCTGATTGGACATTTTGGTTGGAACCGGTGTAAATAAAAGAAGCCCTGCGGCGCGTCGCGAGCGGCGGTCCTATGTGAGTGAGAGGAGGCCCCGTGTCGGAGAGCCGGCATGTGTGTGAGTCGGCGGTTTTAGGCGAAAAGCTGACCTATGTGTTAGAGAAAAGAGCTCGGCTTTTCGAGTCTCTGTCGGCCCCAGTGCCGAAATTGTAACGCTTCTGTATATATGCTGTACATAAACCTTGTTTAACTCACCATCGTCTCGTCCGCTCGTCTTATCAGCTCTGCGCAGAAGCAGTCGCGAGCTGATAAACATACGCTACGCAACAGTGGTGGCTTCGGCGGGATCGGCCCGTCGTTCGCAACAGTGGTGGAAGCGGCGGGATCGGTCCGTTTCTCAACAGTGGAGGTCAGCGGTGGGATCCACGGAGGCAGATTCTCAACAGAGGGGGGAAAATGGCAGCATATGCACGGGGTGAATGATGGAGAGTTGGGCGAAGCATCCATCCATCCATTCGTTCTTGCTTCCGTCCATCCATGCGTCCGTCTGTGTGACCGTCCATGCGTCCATCCGCCCGTCCGTGCGTCTGTTCGTGCGTCCACACGTTCATCCGTGCGTCCGTCCCTGCATTCGCCCATGCATCTGCCCCTGCGTCCGTCCATGCGTTCATCCGTTCGTGCAGCCATCCGTCGTCCGTCCATGCATCTGTCTGTGTGTCCGTTCGTCCATCTAGTCAACACTCCAAGTACCACCATCTCGCATCTTTGTGTCATATATTCCGCATATATAAGCACCGCCATCCAGCGGACATTCCAAGGACTAAACGAGAGGTGGCACACGCACACTTCCTTACGGCTTGCGCTTCGTGTATACTTCCCACCTTTAACAACCTCGAGTTCATAGTATTCACTAGTTCACTGTATTCATGGCACTCAGGTCCCATGCTCGCTTAACCTTTCTAAAACCGAGAAGGTTACGACCAGCGGGTATAACCTAGCAACCCTTTCTTTTCAGATAATCCGCAATGTACATGAAAATGGCTGCCAATAGCGATTGAGAGACAGGAGAATTCGGCTTTTAGTTGTTCTTTTTTATTGTTCAACAACGCACAGGAGAAATCTCCCACTGGGACCACCTTGCAGATCAAAGCGTAAGACTGGTTACGCACTACGACTACAACGTGGGACGAACGGGTGCCGCTTTAAGAAGCTTCGCTCCTACATAAGGAGAGAGAAGGGATGAAGGGTCAAAACTGATAATTGGTCACACGACCACGTTCGTGTGTCCGTGCGTGCTTCCCCACGCACGCACAAACGCACACACACACACACACACACACACACATATATATATATATATATATATATATATATATATATATATATATATATATATATATATATATATATATATATATATATATATATATATATAATATATATATATATATATATATATATATTGTGGTGAAGCCTTCGAACAGTGGGTCGTCCTCTCCAGCGCCTTCTAGTGGGTTGCCCTTTTTAGCAAGAAGAAGAGCAGCTCGCGCAGAGAGTCGGTACCCGCATTGACTGTCACTGTCAAGCATCGTCAACAACCGTCCGCCAATAAACGTCTCAACAATTTGGTGGAGAGTGCTGTGCCCTTCTAACACCTTCGGTTAGCATTTGATGCCCCTGGAGCTACGATCCCGCACCGTGCCTTCTACCATGCACCAAGACGCCGCACAGCAAACGCTTCCTCCTGCGCCGACGCCATGTTCCGGTGTTCCCCGCATCCGGGACCCTCCTGTCTTCACCGGCGCAGATGGCACCGACGTCGAGGACTGGCTTGCTATGTACGAACGCGTCAGCGTCCCCAATCATTGGGACGAGGCAGGTAAACTCGGCAACCTGGTTTTCTACCTCGCGGGTGTGGCCGGCATGTGGTACAACAACCACGCATCCGATTTCCCCACTTGGTCCGCTTTTAAAACCGCCGTCGTCGACGTGTTCGGTCGTCCTGCCGTTCGTAAGCTCCAAGCCGAACAGCGGTTACGTGAACGAGCACAGCAGACCGGTGAGTCCTTCACAAGCTACATAGAGGACATCCTTGACTTGTGCAAAAAAGTGGACGCGAGCATGTCAGAGGCCGACAGAATTACCCATGTTCTAAAAGGCATCGCCGACGATGCCTTCACCATGCTCCTGGCCAAGAACCCTCGCACTGTAGCAGAGATCATTACACTTTGCCAAAGATACGAGGAGCTGCGACGGCAGCGCTCGATGACCCGTCGACCACCCTCACGTGACGCTGATCTCTCGGTCTTGTCAACACTTCCGGACCACACCGCCTTGCTTGCTGAAATCAAGACATTCGTGCGTGAAGAAGTGGCCCGCCAGGTCTCTTTACTGGCCTTTGCTTCCCCGCAACGTGCTGAACAGTCGTCAAGCACACTTCTGCCTCCCCTCCACCGAGCCATTCAGCAGGAAATCGCGGAGGTCGTTCCAGAATATCACCAGCCGCCTCCAGTATCTACACCACTCAGTTACGCCCAAGTTGTCGCCAGGCCACCCCCACCGATTCCTGTGACTGGCCCTCTTGGTTACACCGAAACCATCGCCAGACCCCAGGCCTTCGGAGAAACTGTGCCGCCTACATATACCGACGTCATCCACGTGCCCCGTGTGCCGCCCACTATGCAGTTATATCAGCAGCCGACTCGCCCATCGCGTTCTTCGACATGGATGGGACCCACGAACCGATGGCGCACTGCGGACAATCGCCCCATCTGCTTTGCTTGTGGTTGCGTCGGGCACGTAGCACGCTACTGCAATCGTGTGCAGCGACCGCAAGTATACTCCAATTTTCCCAGCCAATCGAGCCGCTTCTATGACCAACCGCCACCTACGTCACCGTCGTCCCGCCCCGCTCCATCTACCCGCCGCTCACATTCTCCGCGACGTCGCTCACTGTCGCCGATGCGGCCACGTCCACTAGAGGGTGACCAGGAAAACTAGTCGTCGCAGTCCACGAGGCAAGGGCTGCGACGCTGTCGAACTGCGGAAGCCCTCAGGAAAGACCTTCGAACGTGATCGACGTGCTTGTGGATGGTGTTCGTGCATCTGCCCTTGTAGATACTGGAGCCGCCGTATCCGTGATGGACACAAAGCTTAGCCGAATACTGCGCAAAGTGACCACGCCACTTTCCGGGCTCTCCCTCCGTACAGCCAGCGCCCAAAGCATTCACCCTACAGCGATGTGTACAGCCCGCCTCATGATTCAGGACGTGATGTATGCCGTTGAATTCATCATAATTCCTTCATGCTCTCACGACGTCATCCTAGGATGGGATTTTCTCTCCCGCAACGACGCCGTCATTCATTGCGCACCAGCAGAAATAGAGCTAACACCATTCTCTTCTTTGACGCCGGCCGACAGTCCATCTACTGCAAGCAAATTACTCGTCAGGGACGACACGCAAGTGCCTGCAAACTCGTGCGCGGTGGTGTCGGTGTACTGTGCAAGTCTTTCAGACACCGCTGCACTCCTCTCACCATTTCATCGTGTTTTCACCAGAAAAGGTTTGCTGGTTCCTTTCGCGACCGTGCAAGTAACTCGCGGCAGCAGCACTATTTTTGTTCTGAACTCATCCCCGTACAGTGTTACGTTGGTGCGAGGGGAATGTCTCGGCAGCGTGGAACCCATCGAAGACGCACAAGTCATGGATCAACCTGATGACACGCACTGCCGAAGTTCCAATACGCTTAGTGCTGTTTCTACATCTGTTTCATCATCCGCTGATGTATTTGGTCCTTCCATTGCCGACAACCTTACGCCGGTCCAGCGCTCCCAGCTTCTGGCCCTGTTGGAAGAATTCCGCTCTTCTTTCGATGTCTCTCAACCTTTTCTCGGCCGCACATCGACTGTTACGCATCGCATTGACACAGGCGCACAACCACCACTACGGCAACGTCCATATCGCGTATCTCCCACAGAACGCCGTGTAATCAACGAGCAAGTGGACGACATGCTACGCCGCGATGTTATTCGACCCTCTAACAGCCCCTGGGCATCTCCTGTCGTTCTCGTCGCGAAGAAGGACGGTTCTGTGCGGTTCTGTGTGGACTACCGACGTCTCAACAAGATCACTCGTAAGGACGTGTACCCACTACCGCGTGTGGATGACGCGATTGACAGCCTGCAAGGAGCCGAATTTTTTTCATCTCTAGATTTGCGCTCAGGGTACTGGCAAGTACCTATGGCTGAAGACGCTCGACCGAAGACCGCTTTCGTCACTCTCGACGGCTTGTACGAATTCAACGTCATGCCGTTTGGGCTGTGCAATGCGCCTGCCACCTTTGAGCGCATGATGGATACCGTCCTGCGTGACCTGAAATGGCACACGTGCCTGTGCTACCTCGATGACGTCGTCGTTTTCGCTCCGGACTTCTCAACGCATCTTCAACGCCTGCGGCATGTTTTAACGCGTCTGAGTGACGCCAGTCTGCAACTGAACCTGAAGAAGTGCCGATTTGCAGCTCGGCAGTTGACAATACTCGGCTACGTCGTGTCCAAGGACGGAATTCTCCCCGATCCAGCCAAGCTTCGGGCCGTGACCGAGTTCCCCAAGCCGACATCCATCAAGGAACTGCGCAGTTTCTTAGGACTGTGTTCCTACTTTCGGCGCTTCATCCGAAACTTCGCGTCTATCGCATCGCCGCTGACAAAACTCCTCGGTAGTAACGGGCCTCTCCATTCGTGGTCATCACAGTGTGACGACGCATTCACAACGCTTCGTCGTTTACTGACGTCGCCTCCCATACTCCGCCACTACGACCCTACTGCCCCTACAGAGGTACACACGGACGCCAGTGGTGTCGGTCTCGGCGCTGTCCTTGCGCAGCGCAAACCAGGGTTCCCGGAATATGTCGTGGCGTATGCAAGCCGTACGCTTACAAAAGCCGAGACTAATTACACCGTCACTGAGAAAGAATGTCTGGCAATCGTGTGGGCCCTTACCAAGTTCCGACCTTATTTATATGGTCGCCCATTTGATGTAGTCACCGACCATCACGCACTATGCTGGTTGTCCTCATTGAAAGATCCCTCAGGCCGTCTCGCCCAGTGGGCACTTCGCCTGCAAGACTACGACATCCGCGTGCTGTACCGCAACGGAAGGCAACATGCTGACGCCGACGCCCTGTCGCGCTCTCCCTTGCCTGACGACAATGCCCACGACTCAGCGTCTCACCTTGCCGTTTCTTCCATTAGCATTCATGCCGTTGCTACTGAACAGCGCAAGGATCAATGGATTGCCTCACTGATAGACTTGCTGACTGATCCATCCACTCCATCCACTCGCGCGTTGCGTCGTCAAGCCCACCATTTCGCCGTTCGCGACGACCTTCTCCACCGACGCAATTACAGCGGTGACGGCCGCCAGTGGCTACTAGTCATACCCCGCAGTATGCGCTCTGACATATGCGAATTCTTTCATACTGATCCGCAATGTGCGCACTCCGGCGTATCGAAGACTTACCAGCGCATTCGCCAACGGTACTTTTGGCGTGGCATGTACCGCTATGTGCAGAAATTCGTTCGCTCCTGCATAGAATGTCAGCGCCGCAAAACTTCAACGCACCTGTCGCCGGTAGGTCTGCAACCTCTACCTTGCCCTGCCAGGCCATTTGGGCGCGTTGGCATTGATTTGTATGGGCCACTTCCACTAACGTCGGCCGGTAACCGCTGGGCCATTGTTGCTGTGGACCACCTCACGCGATACGCCGAAACTGCCGCTCTCCCCGCGGCTACAGCGAGCGATGTGGCCTCCTTCCTGCTCCAACGATTCATGCTGCGACACGGTCCACCTCAGGAACTGCTCAGTGATCGAGGCCGCGTCTTCCTGTCTGAAGTCGTCGAAGCCATTCTCAAAGAGTGCAACGTTGTTCACCGCAAAACTGCTGCTTACCACCCGCAGACGAATGGCCTTACTGAACGCTTCAACCGTACGCTCGGCGACATGCTTTCCAAGTACGTCGCCGCCGATCACACAAATTGGGATTCCATTCTACCCTTCGTCACCTACGCATATAACACCGCCCCTCAGAGCACTACTGGCTTTTCACCTTTCTTTTTATTATATGGAAGGCACCCGTCGCACACCATCGACACTATACTTCCGTACAAGCCAGATCCGTCAGAGTGGGCGCCTATTTCTGCTACAGCCAAGCTTGCTGAAGAGTGTCGAGAGCTCGCAAGGACCTTTACAGCGCATGATCAAGAGCGGCAAAAAGGCATTCGCGCTGACACCAGCACCACTGCGCCCATGTTCCTCCCAGGAGCGCTCGTCTGGCTCTCGATCCCTACCACTTCAACTGGCCTATCTTCAAAACTATTGCCCAAATACGAAGGCCCCTACCGTGTCGTCGAACGCACTTCCCCTGTAAATTACTTGATCGAACCCATCGAACCATCTTCGGACATGCGCCGTCAAGGGCGCGACATTGTCAACGTGGAGCGCCTCAAAGCCTACCACGACCCGCTCGTAGTAACCAGCTGCTAGGTCGCCAGGCGGCTCCCTCTTCGTACCCGGGGTAGTTGTGGTGAAGCCTTCGAACAGTGGGTCGTCCTCTCCAGCGCCTTCTAGTGGGTTGCCCTTTTTAGCAAGAAGAAGAGCAGCTCGCGCAGAGAGTCGGTACCCGCATTGACTGTCACTGTCAAGCATCGTCAACAACCGTCCGCCAATAAACGTCTCAACAATATATATATATATATATATAATATATATAATATATATATATATATATATATATATATATATATATATATATATATATATATATATATATATATATATATATAAGGGAAAGAAGTGTATACCTAAGGGCTCGTTTTTCCGTGTTTAAACACAATATTAATGAGATCTAAGAGAAAGTGCCAAGGAATGTACAAAGGAAGTTATTAGAACCAATGGAATGGAAATAAGAAGAAAGAAAAGTGGATGAATAAATAACCAGCCGTGAGCAGGAATTGAACCTACGACCTTCGAATAGCGCGTTCGATGCTCTAACCACTGAGCTACCACAGCGGCCTTCCCTCCATCCACTTTTTTTGGGTTTGTATGTGAACTTAGAAGTAGGAGTGACAGTCAGCGCCATCTATAAGCCAAACAACGAGTGTGAAAACACTCTTATGCGCATGTTTGGCGTCACGTAGCACGTGAACTTGTATATATATATATATATATATATATATATATATATATATATATATATATATATATATATATATATATATATGTGTGTGTGTGGGGGGGGGGGGGCTTCTATCGTGCCTTGGCTGACAGAAGAGAACTGGGAGTGTTATTTCTTATCCACAGAAACATAGGTAGCAAAATAGAGGAATACTATAGCACAAATGAAAGAGTGGTAGGTATCGTAATTAAACTCAATAATAAATACAAGTAGAAGGTGGTACAGGCTTACGTGCCTACATCCAGCCATGGTGAAGCGTCAGTTGAAAGTTTCTATGAAGACGTGGAATCGGCAAAGAGTAAGGTAAAGATACAGCATATTGCACTGATGGGAGACCTCAATGCCAAGGTAGGGAAGAAGCAGGCTGGAGACCAGGCAGTAGGAGATTACGGCATCGTTACTAAAAATACCAGTGGGGACCTATTGTAGAATTCGCAGAACGCACTTGTTTACGGATCTTCAGTACCTTCAACCGAAAACTAGGGAACCGTAAGTGGACATGGAGGAGCCATAATGGCGAAAGTAAGAACGAAATAGACTTTTTACTGAGTGCCCACCCAGGCATCGTGCAGGATGTGGATGTGGTTGGCAAGGTACGTTTGATGGTACGGTTTCAAATTCACCTAGACTTGAAGAAGGAATGACAGAAAATGATACGCAAAAAGCCAATAAATGAGCTAGCATTGGTTTTTTACCGTGTTGCGGCGAGAAGTGGGAAGAAAAAAGGGAAAACATTTACTAAGCCTCTCGGTACGGTTTCCTACAGCGGTGAGCCTGTCTTTTCTGCTTATCGAGCAGTACGGCTACGTCTTCGTTGGCAAGACATGAGTGCTGTTGACAGAGCAGCACTGCGTACAGTTGCCATCATGTTCGATGCACTGTGTTTTTCAAGTGGAGATTACTTAGCGTATTGGTCCATTCTGGATACACTTTGGTTATCCCGGAGGTCGATCCAAGAGGCAAGTATAATTCGCCTACATAGCGTACCACAGAAATCACTTATTTATTTGCCTTGCATTATTGGCATGAAAAGATAATTTTTAGGCAGACAGCGAACTAATGCATAGTAAAGACAGACAACAAAGAATGACCACTGTTGCCCCGCCACGGTGGTCTAGTGACTAACGTACTCGGCTGCTGACCCGCAGGTCGCGGGTTCAATTCCCGGCTGTAGCGGCTGCATTTCCGATGGAGGCGGAAATGTTGTAGGCCCGTGTGTTCAGATTTGGGTGCACGTTAAAGAACCCCAGGTGGTCAAAATTTCCGGAGCCCTCCACTACGGCGTCTTTCATAATCAAATAGTGGTTTTGGGACGTAAAACCCCACAAATCAATCAATCAGAGTGACCACTGTTACTATACAGAGAAGAAAATTGTCAAAGCCTCAGCTTCTTACAGATATATTCAATGTGTAAGGAAAGAGACAATATTTTTTGCATAAAAATGGTGGTGATAACTGAGCCAAAAAATCAGATTTGCAATAGTCATTGCAATGCATGTCGCACATTGCAACCTGCATTTCATATTGTGTTGTGTCTCTCAATTAGCTTAACACAAAACTTTTCCGTGGGGTCTCAACAACCATTAAGAATTTATGGCTTCTCTTGATGACTGCTGAGTGAAATGACTTAATAAGTAAAATAATTCCCGCCATTGACAGGTGCAGCATACTTTTCAATAGGGCAAACAAAAAACATCATTGGTGCGCCGAAATCGTGCAACATCCGAACGACACAGGTTACGTACTCCCTAGAACTTGGCTGTGTTTACTGCTGCTACTGACAAATTGATTAACGATATGCTTATGGATTTATGCTGTACAGCTAAGATGATCTGTAATCCTTTTACTTTGTAGACGACGCTGACGCTCAAGGTCATACTTAACAATGCTACATTGAAGCGCTTGTGCCAAGGTTTGGAAGAAGCCAAGTGAAGACAATCTGTTTGACTTCTTGTGATTGGGCTGTGTTCTAAATGGGCAAACAAAAGGTTGGCTTTTTCTATTTTGATAATTACCTTTTTTAAATCAATCACAAATGCCGCATTTCGCTGCCCGTCCGACACGAACAGGTGGAGCATCACTTATGTTTCCGGTATATTTTTGCATTACAGGGTCTGCAATGCATCACAAGATTTGTCTACATCATCTGGAGCTTCTCGATGAAGTGAGGAGCTTGCGTTCGGCTACCGTGATTGTCGTTGTGGCTGGAACTACCCAAGCTTTGCTGTCACCACCACAGTAACGACCATGGGGATCATCAAGTTTTCACTGTTAAGTTTTCTTCCTTTAATGTTGTTTTACTTGCAAGTAAGCTTCTCAATACGACAAGTGTGGTGCATAACAGTGTTCAATTATTCGCCTCTGCACAGTCATGTGAGGGTATCTTCAAGTTTTATTATTTCTAAAAACAAGTTACCAAACCTATTATGTACAGAGGATACTAGGACATTCACACATTACTTTTACGTGTACTCGTCAGCTTTCTGAAATGATGCACACAACAGATATCATGTGTCTTCATTTCATCAGACAAACCTGGCATCATATATATATATATATATATATATATATATATATATATATATATATATATATATAGTGTTCTTTTATTAATTATCCATTTGATGCAGTGTTTCATTCAGCATTATGTTTTTTGTAATATGTGCAATGTTATTAATCTCCGCTTTGAAAACATGACACCGTGGTTTCACAATGTGCATTTATTTACAAAAAGTGTATGCCATTTTAGCATTGGCTTTTGGCTTGAGCATGAATAAAATAGTTTTTTTTTTACAAAGTTACGACTTGAAAAAAGGCTGCAAACCTATTCTTTCACACTACTTCAGCATTTAGAAATGAGCAAAATGTACTTGAGAAGCTAGTCTATCTGTTTCAGTATGGGTTGTCCCGTTTCAAGGGAACATTGTGGTGGATCTGCCACAGAAGGTCACCGAGTGTAGTTGGTGTGCGTTGCTTAGACAGCAAGCGAGAAGACAGTGCGCAGGCATGATGCAGACAACGGTACCTATTGTCGGCAACTGCAGGATGGCATGCAGCAGCAACAAAAGTCACACTGGTACACTGTGGCTACAGTGCTTGACTGCGGACCCAGATCACACGAGCATGATAGAAGTTGCTGAGGTGTACTTCCATGTAGGTGGAATTCAAGACGCCTGCGTAGCATTTACATGCACATTAAAAACCCCGATGTGCTAGATTTTTCCAAAGACATTAAGTGAAGCGTGACTCGTAATCATATTGTGATTTCAGCTCATAGAACCAACACAATAATTTTAATTACAAAGACTACCAATATGATTCCTTCCCAGCAAGTGGGCTAGACTGTAGCTGCTTCGTAATTCCTTGCTAAGTTTCTCGAAACTCCATGGCAGCTGACCACATAAGATGCCACACTACTTTACTTGTGGGCGTGTGTCCCATTACTGCTGACAGCAGTATTTGCGAGAGCACCTGGGAGGGAAATGCAGAAACATCGGTTTACTTCATATGAGGGGTATGTTAAAGAACCACGGGATGGTCCAGCTCATGCAATGCAGCACAAATATTTTAACACTGCGGTTGCTGCTGCAGACAGTGCAGTCACCTGCAAATTCTTCTTAAATACTGCAGGTGTTCCAGCCTTGTTGTGCAAACAAGCGGATAACACAGTTGCGGACAGCTTGCCCAAGCAAGTTCACTCAGTTAGCTGACTTTATTCATCTAAATCGAGGTTCGAGGTCATCATCGAGAGAGCTGTCATGCTCGCTGTTCTCAACCACTGTCATCGCTAAGACTGTCAAAGCCCATGTCACCTTCAAAACAAAGGTTGTGCAACACTCCACATGCAGCAACAATACTGGAAGAAGGTTCCGGTGAGTAGTGGGGGTACGGTGCCACTGATTGTAGCGATAACGGCTCTTCAGTTGCCCAATACTATGCTCCACTATGTAACGCAATGAAGCATGCGGAGAGTCGTACTTGACTTCTGCACTATCCATGTGAGGATGAACATTCACCGGGACCACAAGCCAATGCTCGAGGAGGTAGCCATTGTCACCTACAGAAACATGAATTGTGTTGTAAATACTGATAAAATGACCGTGATCACTTGAGGCTCGTCGACCATAAGATACGAACGACTGAATTCGTGGTACCTGACTAGCCCGACATTGACCCAGTATTGTGCAAAACATGGCTACACTCTAAAATTTTGTACACCCTTAAGGGTGTATTTTTTGTCCCCTGGGCAACACCCTGTCAGAGTGTTTAGAAGCACCCTAAAATGTAGGGTGCTTAGAAACACCCCTTAAAATCAAGGCTTTAAGAAAGATTACACCCTACTTATTTAATAAACAATTGTATCGGGCCAGTTGGTAAGGATCCATCTTGCTAGGAAGCGCAGCCACTATAACAAAGAACACACAACACAAGTGCTTACTTATTTAGGTGCTCATGAACACCCGTAAGCTATGGGTGTTACAATAAATTGCACCCGTTCAGGCAAGGTGTAATACCCCAAAACAGCTTTGAAAAGGTGGCTGTAAAAGGGGGAAGCACATATGCTACTTACCAGCCAGCCTCCTTGAAGCACTACAGATTTCAGCGTGGTTCGATTCCTTCAGGTGCACCATAAAAAGTTCTCCTGTTAAGGAGTTGCTACGGAAATGTGCAATCCCTTGATAAAAATGGGTTCATAAAAAGTTTCGAAAATTGCAGCTGTGCACACACCAGTGCGGCAATGTACAGTAGACTTTCTTAGCATTGCCATTCATCAGCTGTAGCCAATAAACGAGCAGCGATTCTCCGTGACAACTCGTGGGACACGCTGAGGACATAGGTGTGCTCAAATTTGAAGGATTATCCCTTTCCAAGCAAAAACAGAATCGCTAGTAATTGAATGAAATATGAGTATTTATTTGTTTAAAAGAAATTGTTACAAAATAAAAGCTTGTCATAGAACTCAAGCTTGTCATAAACTAACGTTAAAGTTCGAACAATGGTCTTACTTCAAACACTGATCTTACTAACTAGTAAGGTTACATAAAATGTTAACAGTAAACGATTCAAGTAGATAAAAATTCTGCAAAAAAAGTCACAAAACACTGAGTCAGAACTTCCAAAGTAGAATGATCTGCGAGAACATTATTAAATCCACAGGAAGAAATGATTTGTAATAGAATGTCGAAAGTGGAGCAAAAAATTATTTGAAACCAAGTGGCAGTATCACTACACTAATCTCTTTCTGTATACTGAAGAAACAAATTACCCCATATTACATGATGAAAGTATTACCTTTAGTATAAACTATGTTGTCACATTTACTACATGTGTTAAAATTGAGTTTATAATAAAAGTAATATTTTCATTATGCAATGACAAATTTGATTTTTTAATATACAAAAAGGATTTTTTAGTAATACTGGTGCTTCAGTTCAACTTAAGTTTCTTGTGATATTTCAACATTAAGGGTCATTACCTCCCTAGAGATTTTGTCCCTGTGAGCCAAGGCCTATTTCGTAGCCTTTTTGAAAATGTTGAGCAGCTTAATAACTGATGCTCTTGGCAAGGTCGATCTTTGACCGAGCAGCAGCCACACCATTGCCACCAGAACGTTGTATGCCTTCGGGGCATACTCTATATTAAGCAGCCAATGAGAAGACATCAGGGCAAGGACTCCTTCCTCACCATTTGGCACTCCAAACATAAGTTCTTTGTCTACATGAAGCGAGAGGTTTCTTGCGTAAAGAAGATCCGCACCGTCGTAGAGTATACAGGGTGTTATCGGAACACGCTCCCCCTGCATGACAAAAAAATAGCAAATTATTGTCTGGAAAGTACTACACAAACTCCAACATCAGTCTTTACATAACAGTTTCTGTACCATATATAATTATCCAAATATAAATGCTCTTAACATGCGCAATAGATAATATAGTCTAAATCTTTACATAACAGTTTCTGTACCATATATAATCCAAATATAAATGCTCTTAACGTGCGTAGTGTTGCCCTTTTGCCACCTCCTCCTTTTCTGGCCACCCCCGGCACGCCCGATGTGCCATGGGCCCGATGGTTACGACTGTTCGAAAGGTTTCTTCTGGCGTCCGGAGCGAACGAGCTACCCACACCCCGTCGCCGAGCCCTCCTGCTGCACTGTCTTGGGACGGAAGGACAGCGCATTTTCGACGCGCTTCCACCTAGTACGACACAAACCAAGGCAGAGACAACGAGTGCTGCACCCGGTGTCACGCCCACGCCAGATGCCGCCGCTGGAATCATCGGAACTACTGCACCTACTGGAACGCAAGACATGACCACAGAAGCCCTACGCCCACCCGACGAGTATGAAGTAGCCGTTGAGATGCTTTCGAAGCATTTCGCCGCCCCTTGCAACGTCCGCCTTCAACGCCATCGATTCCGGGAGCGTCGTCAACTGCAGGGTGAGCCCATCACGGATTTCACCGTAGCGCTTCGGGAGTTAGCAGCTCTTTGCAATTTCGCCACTCAAGCGGACGAAAACCTGTGTGAACAGTTCGTAGCAGGCGTCACGAGCCCGCGGCTACGAGAGCGATTGCTGCTGGAGGGCGATAACCTTACGTTCAATCATGCTGTCGAGGTAGCACGGCTTCGTGAGCAAACCCAGTGTGAATCCGAAGCCTTCGCCAATCCTGTGCAGCGCATTCAGCAGCAGTTGCGAGACAGCTCAGCCAGGCGCGATCGACGAGATAACGGCGATAATGGCACACGCCTCCCGGGCCGTCGCCACTTCAGCTGCTCACGCGCGTACAGCGCTTCTTCACCTGATATGAATGCCGCCGCCGCTGCTGTCCCCAGGCCTAGAAATGAAAATGCCTGCGGAAACTGCGGCGCAGCACGGTGTTCGCCACCGGAATGTCCCGCGCGCGGTCGCACATGTTTTGCATGCGGACGCCGCGGCCATTTTAAGAGAGCATGTCGCAACTACCGTCGCGGCCGAGAAGGGTATTCTGCAGAGGTCCAGGAAATCGTTCCGGAAGAGGATTCTACCAGTGTCATTAGCATCTTGGCGGTCCGTACTGATAAGAGCACAGGCGTCTACGTGGATGTCAATGTCGCGTCAGTTACCGTGACGACACGGGTGCATACCATGAACTTTTTGGTGGACACAGGCTCGGCCGTGTTTATTATGGGTGAGCACCAATTCCAAGGCTTGTTCGCAAACGCAGTACAACTGACAAGTTCCCATCTTACATTGCTGGATTTTTCGCGCAGGAAGATTCCCGTTCTCGGGTCATTTCACGCCATAGTCACATAAAAGGGGAAAGAAGCCATTGTAACTTTTCATGTTACGCCATGGGTACATCTCTCCTTGACCTAGATGCTGTCCAAGCCCTTGGCCTTCGCATCGTGGGAGAGGAATTGCGCTGCCTGCAAATGTCCACGCAGGAATGCCGAGAGCTTCCAGCAATGAGTTCAGGCCTTCCCCAAAGCCCCAGGCATGAAAAACCCCTTGACCCTCCCAAGTTTGGAATGCTGCCAACACTGTGGACCAAGTTTGGCCACTTGTTTTTGCTTGGCCTGGGACTTGTAAGAGGTGTGCAACACAAGGTTAAGATGAAAACTTCCATTGCGCCAGTCGCACAGAAGCTGAGACCCCTATCATTTTCAGTCCGCCAGCCGGTCTTTGACGAGATTGAGAAGCTACTTGCTGCTGATGTCATTGAGAGAGTCAATGCTTCCGAGTTGGTATCTCCTATTGTAGCAGCCCGCAAAGCAGATGGTAGCATTCGACTGTGTGTCGATCTCCGGGAACCCAACAAAGCTATAGTAGCAGACATCTTCCCTTTGCCTCATATGGAGGGGCTGCTTCATGCCGTCAATGGAGCCCGCTGCTTTTCCAAGGTGGACCTGGCATCAGCCTACTTCCAGGTTGTGCTTCACCTAGACAGCAGGGACCTAACTTCATTTATAACTCACGAGGGCCTCTTTAGATTCAAGAGGGTCTGCTTCGGGTTGGCATCGGCACCAGCTGCGTTTCAGCAGATCATGACGAAAATTCTTGGAGGTTGCAAAGGGGTCTTATGCTACTTGGATGGCATAATCATTTTTGGCAAGACGGAGAGCGAACACAGACAACACCTGGAGCAAGTGCTGGAACGAATAGCAGAAGCTGGGCTCAAGCTCAACGAAAAATGCGTCTTCAACACGTTGGAGCTGTCGTTATTAGGACATCGCGTCAGCGCAGAGGGTATAGCACCGCTCCAGACCAAGATTGATGCAATCATCAATGCTCCTGCGCCTAGAGATGCAGCCACACTACGCTCCTTTTTGGGGCTAGTTGAATACTATTCCAAATTCGTGCCGCGACTGGCAGAGCAAGTAGAGCCAATGCGTCGTCTACTTCGCAAAGACGTGCACTTCGACTGGGATGACGCTGCGAAAGAGAGCTTCGCGGGAGTAAAAAGACTTCTAGCGTCCCACAAGGTCCTCCGAACCTTTGACCCGACGCTACCTGTCATTGTCGCAACAGATGCCTCTGCGTACGGTCTCGGTGCCGTACTGCAGCAAGTGGAGGGGTCCCATGTGCGTATTGTGGCATTTGCATCGCGGACATTAACAGAGACAGAACGAAAATACTCGGCCGGAGAGCGCGAGACCCTTGCCTGTCTGTGGGCCTGCGAGAAGTGGCACGTTTACCTCTGGGGCAGATCATTTACTCTACTGACGGATCACCAGGCCTTGGTGGCACTGCTCTCATCCCGTAGCACAGGACAGCGGCCACTTTGTATTGCAAGGTGGACCGCACGACTGCTGCGCTACAACTTCAAAATGCAGTACCGCAGCGGAGCCCACAACCAAGTAGCAGATGCCTTGTCCAGACTGCCCGTGCCAGACACAGAAGGGGGCTTCCATGTTGATGAAAAGGTTGTGTCCTTGGTTACATCGTCTGTATATCGGGAGAATCTTCAGGTTGCTACCGCGGAGGATGACATACTACGGCAGGTAATGCAATATATCCAGTCATCATGGCCAACAAGGAAAAAACTTGTCGCAGAACTGACTCCGTACTACAAAATACGAGACGAGCTTTTGGTAGTAGATGGGTTGCTTCTGCGCACAGAACGTGTTGTAGTGCCTGCCAAGCTAAGGGATACATTCATTCAGTTAGCTCATGAGTCACACCCGGGAATTGTGAAGACTAAGCAGCGCATCAGGGAGAAGTACTGGTGGCCTTGCCTTGACAAGCATGTGGAGACCGCCGTCCGGAGTTGCAGCACCTGTCAAGCCTCGGACAAGAGTGTCAAGAACTGGCAAGCCCCACTACAGCCTGTCCCGCTTCCCGACAGGCCTTGGGACAAAATATCAATAGACATCATGGGCCCATTTGAATGTGCACCGGCCGACTGTCGATTTGTCATCGTGGTAGTGGACTGCTTCTCCAGATGGCCAGAGATTGCGTTCTGCAGTGAATCAATTCTCGCAGGGTGATCAACTTTCTGCTTGCTGTCTTTGCGCGAGAGGGTTACCCGACTGAACTAGTCTCAGATCACGGCCGACAGTTTACGTCGAGTGAATTCGAGTGCTTAGTGTTTGCATATCAGCTCACACTAAGCTGATATGCAAACTAACTGCCATATTAAGCAACCCTGTCTTGGTCAAGTGGATAGAAAACTTTCTTTCAGATCGCGCGCAATTCGTAGAATTTAATGGTTCCGTATCCAATAAATCTAACGTAACTTCTGGAGTTTGCCAGGGCTCGGTCCTTGGACCACTGCTATTTCTGATCTACATAAACGACCTGCCTGGCAACATCAATTCTAAAATCCGTTTTTATGCGGACGATTGCGTACTATATGACACCATTAGCACACCGCAGTGTCACCAAAAACTAAACGAGTCGTTTTCTAGGTTTTGCGCGTGGTGTAAAACGTGGCAGATGTCCGTAAATTTCCGCAAAACAGTATCCATGTCTTTTACTCACAAACGTTCCCTGTCTAATTTCACGTACTCATCCGCTGACATAAACCTCCAAAGAGTTACAGAATATAAGTATCTTGGCATTATTTTCACAAGTAACCTATCCTGGTCGAAGGACATCGAATATGTATGCACAAAGTCACTTAAGAAACTGGGTTATCTTCGGCGCACACTCAGCCAAGCACCGAAAGACACCAAACTCCTGATGTATAAAACACTAATCCGACCGACACTCCACTACGCATGCTCCGTGTGGAACCCTTACCGAAAAGGCGAAAGTAACAAAATTGAAGCCGTTCAAAAGAAAGCCATCCGATTCATCTGTCGCAGGTATGACTGCGCTTTTTCACCAACCACAGCCCTCGTATCTCTAGAGCTAACCACCTTAGCTGCCCGTCGTGAAATTGAATCACTAACCTTTCTTCACCGCATCATTCACTGTTCATATCGCCTGTCATCGAACAAATATGTCACATATGCAAGCCCCACTCAGACCAGAAGCAATCACACCCTTAACGTTTCCCCGTATCATCCCAGCACAGACACGTTCAAATATAGCTTTTTTCCGCGAACAATTGAGCGTTGGAATTTGTTGCCTGGCCACGTGCGCTCTCTTGACTTGCTTACATTTCCTTCTAAAATACAACTATTGTAAACTACGTACATATACTGCTTTGTTTCCTTTCCCCCTTTGTACGAGTGCACTTTTGTACTTAGATGTGTATATTAGGTCGATTTTATGTAACCCTTTATCATGCCGCTAAAACTGTACACTTCCTTCTATGTTGACTTTCGAACACCTGGTTTCGTCGTTACTGTGTTTTCTTTCTTTCTTTTTGCTTTTGTTTCATTATTGAACTTGTTCGATGCACGTTTTTGTGCGATGTACCCACTCCTGCTATAGCCCCAAGAGGGGCTGCAGTATGTTAAATAAATAAATAAATAAAAATAAGATGAACACAGCATCTGTTTAGGTTATGCCTACTGTCAAAATTACATCTATTATTTGAAGGTTAGATTAGTTCATTTGATTGTTTGGTTAGGTTTTTATGGTGCATAAGCAACCTATGCCGTTATGCGAATTGGATCGTGGAAATTACTCAATTAGGTATGCACAACAGCTTCATATCCCTCCAATATTAAAACTGGCTTAATAATATACTTACTTCTTCTACAAAGAGACAGTTCATTGCTGCTGGCTCTCTCAGATTGTGCACTAAAACCTCAAGCGCTGCCAATGTCAACATGTCTGAAAAAAAAAAGATTTTCAAGTGTTCCCGAAGAAGGTCACAACAATGCTCAATAACCGCCTCAGATAACTTTTATTTTGGTCACCGATTACTTTTCCCACGATTATTGTGATAAGGATTCAGTGTACTTCCCTGTGTACTGCTAGCTGCCTCCTCTTACTAGCGATAAAATGTAACTGCACAACTGAAATGGCAAAAGACAAAGAAACTGTTTGTGCTAGAAGCTGCTTAACTTAAGGTCAATGAAGTCTTTGGATCAAGATTAAAACAAGACACTCGGTTAGCACAGTTAACATAAGCCCCACAAGATCATGGCGAAAGACTACACTTAATTCTGCACAATGTGAGCACCCATGCATTTGCAGCATTTTCAACCACAATGAAGCCCACACATAAAACAGTTCTTCTAACAAGGTCATTCTATAGTTCGAGAAATAAAATTATGAATTCAATGACACTATTTTCTGTAAGACTTAGTTTTCTGGTCACATTTGAGTTATCGATTACAAGTTTACGACTAGAGTTGAAGCTGTCATACAGCGCAGCCTGTGCAATGTGGCCCTAGCTTCGCACATAATATTTTTTGCATCATATACGTACGGCGAGTCTGAAGCCTTTCAGTGTCCAAGTCCGATGTCTCCAACAGCAACCGCAAGGTCTTTTCTTTGCATTTCAGGAGCTTTTTTCGAGCCAGGTTAGCAATTCTGTCGATTCCGGCGCGTACCTTTGCTCTTATGTCTTTCATGAGTGTCTCGAGGTCTTTAATAAACTGCAATAAATATAACAACGTAGTGATGCTTAGTTGTACTAGTATCATAAAACAGGAAAAAAGACGATATCATTTGTTGAGGCTCTTTTAACTGTGATAATTTTTATAGTCTCATACTGTGAAATGCATGAAGGCAAGCGACACTACAAACACTAAAGAGTGCTATTTATATCAATGCTGTAAATTATTTTTAACTTGTTTCCTTTCAAATGTATAAATAAAGGTTAGAAGCTTATTGCCATAATGTACATTTAATAAAGAATAGCCTTACTCGACATGAGTCCATTAGGTAGGGATAGTGCTGCTTGATTTCCCTGACACTCATTTTCGCCAAGCCTGCTAGCCGCCTTTGTGCAGTCAGTTCCATCCGTGCCTCAATTTCCTTCTCGTTAGGCAATGGTTTTTTTGTTTCCTCGAGAAGCCACGCTTCATGTGAGCGAAGGCTGCTTTCATCTTCACCAAACTGCACTGCAGCATCGACGGTCTGCAAGAATAAATACAATGCAGATGACCCATGCTCTTTCACCGATAGTTACTCCTGGTAAAATTTTCATACACTTATTCATGGAACACTGAGAACAAGTCGAAGTAGGATGAGCAATATATACATGACACACACTAAGAAAGAAAACAAAAACGAAGTTGAAACACTGTTTTTGCACAATTAGTCTCTAAAGAAATTATGCCAGAACATATCTATACAATGAAAATGGTATACAGATGACTGGCATAGCAAAAATGCTTTAGTTATTTAATTATAGACAGAAGTAACATTCTGTAGACATTACCAAGTTACAGTATATTAGCTTCACAATTTTCTGAGGCAGTACTCAATTGACCAAGCTGTATATGTCAATACATCACATCAACTTCTCTTCTACGACAAAACTAAAACAAATTTCAAAATCTTGTAGATTAAGTTGGAGAAAAACTAGATATTTTTTTTCAATGAAGTGGACGTTCTTGCCGTTTGCAGTAATAAATACACAGCACTCTTAATGGTTTACTCTGATCTATTCCACCTGAAAATTGTTTCGCCACCCTAAACTGCCCACCCTGTAAACTGCCATCCAGATGTTAATGTGCTCTAGAGAGCGTGAAAACAGCAGTTGGTTTCAATCACCATGTCATTAAATTACCGATTAACAATACAGTATACCAAAGTGTATTTTTAATGACTACTACATCCAAAGTATTTGTACCAGATGATAGTTTGAACTGAGTCATCATGAAAACTAGGACCCATTCGAGTTAGGAACAGCAATGCAACTTTCTAATCGGCATTTAGCTCAGGCAATGCCTGAATTGTTAGGCAGAAATTCGAATTACAGTTCAAACTTTTTCCGACTAATCTGGATGAAAATATGTCGCAACAAATGATCTCAGAGCAGGTTACATTTTCAGTTGCACAATATGGCACCAGGGAAATGTCGAGAGCATATAGAGATTACATATATATTTGACAAAAAATCGTGAACTTTTCTTACCTACAATGCAATAAACATAGCGTTGTTTGGCCTTGTCAATGCATGGTGATAATTACCTAGCACAGAAGCAACAAAAGAAAAAACAGTAGTGACAGACATAGGTCGGCAAAATAAATGGATCTCACTCACACTTTATCAAATAGATTTTTCGCTCAGGACTCACTCGAACTCAGACTTTCTAAAGCTTTCCTCAAGTGTACTCATTCGGAATCAGACTCAAATATTTTCATCAAACTGACTCACTTGGACTTAGACTCGCCAAAATTTTTCTCAAGCGAATTCACTCCACAATCTGAGTGAGTCCCCTCATGAGCGAGTTTGCCGACCTATGATGATAGAAGGTGCACCAATTTCATTTCCACAGAACATTTTACAGTGACTATGAACAGAGGCACTGCAACAAGACATGATGTGCAGACACACCATATTTACTTGCGTAATGAACACACTTTTATTTCACAAAAGCTAATGCAAAATGGGGAGGGGGGGTATTACACGGCAGAAAAGTCACGGGAGTTATAACAGCGAAAATTTCGCATGCCAGATTTACTTCTTTTGGGTTTTTGTATCCCGAAGCTCTTGTTCTCTCCCGTAACAAACGTACACAGTCCAGCCGCCTGGCTCATATATGCTCCAGCGCATGCTCCACCAACTTTTAGTTTTAAACCAGCCATGTGGCTAGCGTACCGGCCGAACACGTCTTGTGCAGTAGGTGTGTCGCCAACTAAGTTTCTTACGACAAACCCGATATCAAGAACGCAGCACCGAATGGCGGCACACAAATGTTTCGGGCGAAGCGCCGATGGCGCGGTGGGAAGTTTTCATGGCCTCTGACATGACAGGGCATGGTGTGTTTTTATGCCACACGCCCACCATCTCAAAAGCCATGCGTTTATTTTTCGCTTTTTTCTCTTGCCGCCATGCATGGGGAGAGCCATAAGCAAAGAGCTTTCTCCTGTATTCGACAGGGGACGCTTTGCTGCAAAAAACGCGACATTTAAATTTTGATTGACGTTGTGCACATTCGCCCTGTTCACAACTGTTTAGCCTGGCTGCAAAACTAGGCGTTGACTTTTATTGCTTCATTATTTTGTGATGTATTGGCTCAATTTAACATTTTTATGATCATCAGCGGCACTGAATATCACACCAAAATAAATTGATACAAATTTTTTTTTCTTAAAGACCAAGGTGGATAGTGCATGGGTTCATTATGCGATTGGGTAAATTACGTGAGTAAATACGGTAGGTCTTTTCCTCTAATATTGACACGAAATAAAAAACAATAATGAACTAATTACACACTTAGTACCTTGGCACTCCTTGGAGCTTTTGTTATAGTATGACTTGTTCATATCTAATAACAAAATCTTTCTATGCTGATAGGATTCACACTCCTAAGCTCTACAACACAGTGAAAGAGAATTTTAATCTAGTAAAGAACGAAAACAATGGATGACTGGAGTTAAATTTTACATTCCGTAATTGTGAGCCCTTCAGAATAGAAAAGTTTCATAAACTAAACTGAAGGAACTGAACTATCAAGATTGATAATATAAGCAGCTAAAATGGGCAAGCACGTAAACAGATGTGCATGCGCTAGGCTCTCATCTTTAACAGAGAGAATTGATATTCCTGCAAGTGGAGAAGAGTCAGTTACCAATCACTTGTGCATCTTTAAAAAAAAGATATATATCTCAGCCCATGGCATTTTGGTGCAGCGTGTAGGCATAACCTTTGTATAAATTTATTCTTTGGGTGTAATAAAGTATGTTGTTTGAAATTAGTACATATATCTTTCTTTGTTAATCCTTGTGCAGGTTTTGCACCAAATGTTAGTTACTTTCATATCCTATGAATAAAGCACAAAGGGCACATGCCTTATGGGAAATCTTACCATCTTTGCCTTCTTGTTCTTTCGGAGCTCGTCATCCGATGTTCTTGTGGATGCTTTGTTTGTGCCAAACTTTTCTCTATTCTCCTTTAGGCGCTCATCTGCTGTCATATGCCTCCTTGCATTCTTGAATTTGTTTCTGAGTGCCATCTTCCATGAATCCCAGGGTAGAAAACAGAAACTTTACTAGGTCATAGGAATTATTGCTCCCTACCTACTAAGACTAAGAGGACTGTCATCTTGTATACTTTTATGGCTACAGTATCTTAAATGTCAGCAATGTTAATTTAGCTTTGGTAGATTACGTACGTCTTTAATTTCTACATTAACTACTTATGCCTAAAGCCTTATAAAAGCCGTAGTGTTTAAAAACACATACGTGCATGGCACAAGTAACCGAAATAGAAACTTCGGAAACTCTATGGTGATGGAATGGGAATATAATGCTTGCTGAATACCAAAATAGTGTATACAGTACATTAACATGTAGTAATCTGTAAATCTTAAAAAGACGACAAAGGGCGAAGCTCCTAAAGACGTGGGTCTGTCCATCCCGTGTATGTACCTATGTATGCGTGTGTATGTATGCATGCATGTACGTACGCACGTGACCACCTGTATAGCCCCACGTTTGCCAGCTGCCCACTACTTCGTTCTTGCAAACATCCCACTATGCCCCATTACCCATCCACCACTTCACCGACCACAAAGCCGTTATAATGAAGGGGGAACGGAAGCGACGTATAGCTACCAATTACGAATTGTAGAATTTCTTGCGAATTCAATGTGAATTGTCATGTGACATACGTCATAAATAAGAGCAGATGTTGAGACAAACCAAATTATGCAAATTTATTGGCGAAAATTTATACATTGAAGATGCATATAGCAAGAAGTGATAGTCTTTGCTCGAGATTTCTTAACGGCTACAATAAAAAGATATGAACAAGCGGTTTAACATAAAGGAACACATAAAGCCTAAATAAAAGAAAACAATATCGAATGCTATAATAGTATGCGATGCATTTTAAGATAAGGTTAAATTCATTGAAGCAATTTAAATTTAGACATGCCAAAGCAAACTGTCTTTAAGCGCATATTTTGAAAATTCTTAGCAAACTATCGGCGAACTACTACGAATTAACAGAATCAAAGTTGATTTGCAATTATGCTATACGTCAATCTCATCTAGTAATAAATATTACGCAAATTTAATAACATATAATTTCTTTATAGGAGTTTGTATTTCATTTTATTGACTACGAATTTCTACCGTTTTCCCTAAAAGCGTCAAATGGCATACCAGATGTGATAATATTGTTTCCTCAATATTCACACAATTACCATGAGCAGGAACAAACGAAGCTCTTTTCACAACCAGCGATGACAGCTTGAGAAGGTTGGTTGAGGCTATTATAATTAGAGATATGATATTCGCTCATTTCTAATCGATTATGGCGATAGAGTAAGTCCAGCTATCCACGAAAAAGAAACAATTTGCAAATAATATAAAATGTCGCATGAAGCAATGTATTGACAATTGCGAAAATTGGCTAGTGCGAATCCGTGGATAGTCCAGCTATGCACGAAAAGGAAACAATTTGCAGGTGATATAAAAAGTCGCGTTAAGCAATGTATTGACAATTGCGAAACTTGGCTAGTGCGAACGGTCACTGTCGCTGCGCAGCTTCGCACATCCGCCGCCAGACGTCGCGAACATTCGGGGTGGCGCCACCACTCGGAGGCAGCACGACGCACGCGCTACCCGCCAGACGGAACGGCGGCGGCCGGAGTCGTAGACTGCCGTGTCCAGGACCGGCGAAGAAGATCTCGCACGCGTCGACGGACCCTTCGCAGGTCGTGCTGACGCCCCCGAACAGCATGACAAACCTGTCGGCTGGTGGACAACGATACGTTACTCTCGCGCGGCACATTTAAATTTAAATAACGAAGCAAACTTTTTTCGCAGGCGCATATTTTTAAGTAGAAATTTCTTGGTAGCAAATCTAATATCGGTGAATTATTACGAATGAACACGAGTCAAAGTCGATTTGCAATTGGGGTACGCGTCAGTCTCGTTTCGTAATGAATACTGCGTAAGGGTAGTAACTTATAATTACGTTATCGAGAGTTTGTATCACATTCACCTGGTGCATTCAATATCGAGTCTGATCGCGAGCTGCAGGTGCCGCCGTCTGACGATTGGACTCGCTATCAACACCACGCCAGGGAAACGAACCCATGACAATTAACTCGCGCCTAGTATCAGAACAGCAGTGGAGGCGAGCAGGGGTGGTGCCAGAGGGGGGTGGGGGGAGACTGGAGCCCCTGCAAAATTTTCGCCTTGGCCTGCCTCTCTCCCCCTCATTTCACCCCCCTCCCAAGAGCAAGCATAGTAGAAACGCAACGCATACGTAACCTTTTATCAGAGGGAAAAATCAAGGCACTCTAGATACGATGGGTCTCGATCTTACCTTCCCCCCTCTGTCATCTGAATTGGACGGGCGCAAGGTCAGCTCTATGTATAGACATAAAGGCAGGGAGGCGCTGCCACGAACCTTTTCCTCCCCCCCCCCCAACTTCACTGATATATCACCCTACGCATGCGTATGGCGTTACACGATATTTGTCGCTGGATACCTGGATTATCGCATGCATGATTGTTGTGCTTTTCTGGAACTATCTTTATTGAACGTATAATAACATTTGTTCCAAATAAACAGTTTGCTGGTGTGCCAGAAAACGAGATTCCTCTTTGCTGCGGCAAACAAGCCGCTGCGCAAACGAGCAGGCACGCGAAAACCAGCTGTCAAAAAAAGAAAAAAAAATGGAATTGCTTATTTGCCCGGTCACTGCGCTATATAGATTTTCCTACAGTACTTACTAGTAAGAACTCAGGCGCTAGTGTCTATACGGGAGCTACAACGCACGGCACTTCAGTGAGCATGGGAACGTACACAAATTTTTCTAATCTTTGTACACTTTCGGCTTTGTTTGGCTTTGCGTGGCTCGAAGCTGCTTTGTCACGAAACGACAATCGGCAAACGTTCAGCCGTAGCACATTAACCTTTCAGGCTCGCCAATTCAAATCGGTTCGCGAAGTCCCGAATGATCAACTCTTTTATCCAAAACAAGCGCGAAAACGCGAGAAAAAACGAGACCACAACTGCCTTCGAAGCCACAACCGCAAGCGCAAAGACTACATAGGCGAATTTGTGTACTACAGCGGTACGCCACAAATCGGTTTTCCGACGCTGGTAGGTAAATTGGGACTCACTATTGAACCACGTTGTGGGCTTCACATTTTGGCTAAATGGCATTCGTCTTGTCGGCCAGATTGGTGCGGTTGGGAAAGTCGTCGGCGGTGACAGCGGCTATGTTTGCAGGGTTGGTGGTGGTCCAGTCATTGGAGTCTGCTGTGCCGAAGGCGCGACGACGGGGCGTCGGACTGCATCAGTATTAGTAAAATGTCGTCGCACACCATTATAGCCGGATGAAGAGAGAGCCTGATGGACCTCATCCCGGACAACATCAGCGACAAAAGATAATGCCGGTGTCGGTTCAGTTGCTGGAATTAAACCAAGCGGCCGAAGCTCCTCCCTCAAAATCTCCCGGATTACTTCCCGCAGAGGCATGTCGTTGTCGCAGAGGCTCGCCGCAGTCGTAACAGGGCTTCTCGCTCGAATGTTGACCGGGTTCTGCTGGCGGTACCGTTGCTGTAGGGCCCGTTCAATAGCTGTGGCTTCTTTTGTGAACTCAGCTACTGTTGTTGGCGGATTTCTCACAAGCCCAGCAAACAGTTGCTCCTTCACGCCTCGCATTAGATATCGCAGCTTCCTGTTTTCCGGCATCTCGGGATCCGCCCTGCCGAAAAGACGGGTCATGTCCTCGGCGAACATAGCGACGCTCTCATTTGGTTTTTGAATTCGAGCTTCCAAGAGACGTTGCGCATTCTCTTCTCTGTCAAAACTACTAAAGGTGTCGATCAGCTGGCTGCGGAAGTCGTCCCACGTAGCCATGCTTCTTTCCCCGTTGATGTACCACGTCTGGGCGTTGTCTTTCAGGTAGAAGTACACATTCGCGAGCTTGTCTTCTGGGGTGGCCCACTGGTTGTACTTCGCGCAGCGTTCGAACTGGTCCAGCCAGTCTTGTGCATCTTCATAGGTCTCATCATCAAAGCAGTCAGGAATCATGAGATTCTGAAGTGTCATGTGCGATGTAGCTGCAGTGGCCATGGTGGTTGAAGGAGGCAAGCGATTGCTGGCAGTTTCTGGAAAGGAATTGAGCTCGGGAACTAGCCTCGTAGACGGCGGCTGGAACGGCGGACTGGTGTGTCGACGGCTGTCAGTGATTCCTGGCTCGAATGTCGGGTCCGCGAAGGGGTACCAAGCATGAAGACGTACCCTGCACCTCCACCAGTCTGATGACGCGAGATTGACGAGCACACAAAGCGCCTCAAAGAAATACGATTTATCGATCGCAGGAAACAGACTGCAACGACTTCTTCGTCTTTTGCCCTCGGCCAAGGACACTCGCGCTGCTTCGTTGTCCTCACCACTGCCACATACGCGCGGGTAATAAGTTCTCGTGCTACGTGGTGCCACACATGTCCACATTTGCCGCTATGGCTACAAGTGGAGCTCACTGACACTCCCCCGTTTAATTCACATAGATACGGGGATGGCCAATTGTAATGTGAAGGTGAAGAAAAAAAAGTGGGTGAAAAGATAACTTGCCGTGGGCAGGATCCGCAACTGCGACCTTCGAATAACGCGTTCGATGCTCTACCACTGAGCTACCACGAATGTTATCGCCCCAGCCACTTTATTGGGTATCTATGTGAATTTAAACGTGGGAGTGCCAGTCAGTGCCACCAGTAGCCATGGCGGTGAGTGTGGCACACTCTTTATAAGCCTGTTTGGCGTCACGTAGCACGTGAACTTAATACGAGTTGGCAGCTGACCAATAGTCCCCCGTATACAACCTAAAGGCACCAAGTCTGCCATTGCGAGACCCTCGTTAATGAATAAAGGAAACAAGTGTATACACAAGGGCTTGTTTGTTCGTGTTCAGACACAATATTTATGGGATATAACAGACAATAATGCCAAGGAAAGTATAGGAGAAGTTACTGGGCCAATTGTAATGTAAAGGTGAAGAAACAAAAGTGGGCGAAAAGATAACTTGCCATGGGCAGGATTCGGCAAATTCTACCATATGGTTATCAGAGATGCCGCAGTGGAGGGCTCCAGAAATTTCAACCACCCCGTGGTTCTTTACATGCCCCACGTCCGAACACAAGGGCCTGCAGCATTTTCGCCTCCATCGAAAATGCAGCCGCTCCAGCGGGGATTCAATCCCGCGACCTGCTGATTAGCAGCCGAGTACCTTTGCCTCTAGACCACCAAAGCTGGGCAATCTCAACTGAAGAAGGTATGAGCCTGTCAATTCACCATGCAGAGGTATGTGTTCTGAAGTGTTGAGGAATCACCCAATTAACATTTTACAGGCGTGACTGGATGACAAGCTCACAATGTAGATAGCACACCCGAGTCTCAATGCCCGAACCATGGTCGAGCTGTAATGCTGGGGAAACCCAGCATGCTGCCCTATTGTTGACTCGCTGGTCAGGGGATCAAATCCCGGCCGTGGTGGTTGCATTTTTGATGGAGGCGAAAATGCTTGGGTTCTCTGTACTTAGATTGGTGGTCGTTAAAGAATCCCGGGTATAGTCGAAATTGCCGACGCCCTTCAATACCCCGTCTCTCATAATCATCTTGTGGTTTCGGGACATACCCAATTATTAATAATTATCACTATGTTATGTCCCAGGTTGGCCGTGTGCCGTATAGATAGATGATGGTCGTAGATACGTCTTTTCTCATTGCCATCTTTTGCTTCAGTTCCATTTTTCCGGCTTGGGACGCAATAAATGATTGGCGAGAAAGCGATACCAGGAGAAAGAAAGATAGTGAGAAATATAGATAAAGAAGAGATCAATTCTGAAAAAAAGGTGCACACGGCGGAAGGCACAGCCACGTGAGATAAGTGGAAGTTCAAGGTGCCCCTTCACCTGTTTAAGGGCCATATATAGCTTAGCCAAGGCCGGACTGGCGGGGCGCCCACCAGCTCCGCAGGGCCCAGCCATGCGCCACTTGGTGCAAGCTGTGATCATTTTTAAAGCGTACTTTCTAAGTTTACCACAATGAATTTGGTAACTATATACCTACATAAAGTGCTCATATTTGATCATCCACTAGTTGTATATTGAATATGAGAGCACTTCCGATTTATGCCATTGCCGTATAATATCCTGGCTCATGTCGTCTCATTAGACACGTGGTGGCTGCGACCAGGCCAAGCGAAAGAGTGTCAGTTCTCTTCTCCCATTCAACCTTCACCTGCTCAGCTTCTTCACCATCAACGTTTATAAACGTTGCTCACCAGGCGTGGAAGGGAAGGGTGAGAGGAACGAAGAGCCGATAATAAAAATGGTTGGAGGGTTGGAAGTCATATCATCTGGTTTTTATTTTTTTACCGTGCGCACAAGCGTCCCAACAGACATTCCACACGAAGCCCCCCATACATCATCGCAGCTAGGATGCAGCCGCAATATATGCATCAAACGCTAACGCTTTCCACAGTAGAGAACGGTGGTGAGGTCCACGAATCCACCAACTTTGACCACTGGATTCGTGGACCTCACCACAATTCTCTACTGAACTTTATACACGAAACAAACCTGTATGTGTATTTTTTGATAAAAAGTATTATGCCTAGGGGCTGAGACTTTCGAAATAAAAAAATACAAGAGCGGCAGAGCGTACAGCCAGCGAGTTCTGCAAGCAAAACTAGGGCACGCGATGCACATTCAGAGACAAACCTCAGATAGCAAAGTAACAAGACAGAAGAGTCGTGTAGTACTGGAAGTGTCCAACTGCGCGTGCGCGTGCGCATGGATGGGCCTTGACTAAAAAGCAAACAAGATTCCAGTACGAGGTGCTTGACACCCTAAAGTCAAAGAAGCCTTGATTAGAAGTTCGCCCCTCGCAAGATCGAATAGATGAGGCGTAAACTTGCAAAGGCTTACGGCACGCACGCGGTCTTGCACTGGCTTCCGGTTCAACGGCTCTCCGTTCAACCCAACGCGGATGAAACAAATTTCTAGCGCACGTTAGCATGGCCACAAAAAGGAAGCGTGTGCTGTCATTGCAGAATAATTTTTCCATTTGAAGTGGCAAACAATGGACCGTACGTGCTATCACAATTCTGTGTTTCTTTGAACTAATAAGTGACATGCCGTTGGTTTCCACGTCTTTCAACTAATGTTACTCTTCCATATTAACGCAGGTCCCCACAAACGTGCCTATTTTACGTGCTTCCTTCTCTGGGGGCACTCAGCAGTTTTTGCATTCGTTGTTGCACCGCAGCTTGTATCAATGTTCACCGTGTGCAAGGGGGGGGGTTGTTCTAATAATTATATGTTACTAAAACTACGCGTTGAGCAGGGACAGCCTGGCAAAATGTTCAATCGTTCGTTCGCGAATGATCTCGACTAGAATGTAGCGCTGACAAACCTCTGAAACCGAAATATGTCGGTGGTAACCTCTTGTTTAGCCAAGTCGAGCTCGTTTGGCGTTTACGTATTGCATCGCGTCGCTGAACAGGCTAGCTGAGACGTCGTTCACCTCATAGTCACGCACCATATTTGTAATGCGTAGTGACCAGTTATTCTCGCATTTGCACCACATCAGGTATGAATAAGCTGACTACTATAAAAGAACTGTTCGGAGGAACACTTGAGGAAGCTTGGGCCGGCCGCGAGTTTACTTATTGATCCCAGAAATGTGGAGAAAATTGGACTTACCTACACATGCCCTAAAACAACCGAGTCTATTCATACTGGACCAAAACCACAGCAACCACGTGCACATTTACACGGATGGCTATACTATACGTCATCCAGTTCAGGTTGAGCAGTGGTTATACAATCACAAGGGGTAACTCAGTGTTTTAAGACTTCAAATGCCACGAAGTCCATGACACCAGAACTCGAGGCTCTGCGTTTGTACTGTAACTCATCAACTCTGAAGAAAATACAAGTAAATGGGCCATGTTTTATGACTAAAACCAGCGTTACAGTGCCTGCGCTCAGTTCTCTGACGCGGACGCTGCGACCGTGCAGTTGAGCTATACCAAACCGTGAAACGTCGCCACCTCTTAATAAAAAAAGGCCACGACATCCTCTTTCAATGGTTACCTGGGCACTGTGGTATAAGCGGAAATGATTCTGCAGATCACGCCGCTCGCATGTCACATGAAGAAGCAAACAGCGTTCTAATTCCGCTTTTAAGAGCGGACGCAGCGAGGCAGATTCGTAACTGGCCCGCATTCTCACACTGACTGAGTGGAACTCGCCAAGCATACGACCATATTGACTGACGAACTTGACAATTCACTACAGCTTCGGGCTCCACCCGGCCTACATAGACGTGAAGCTTTGCTTCTCTATCGCCTTTGGCTCGGAGTTGCTTTCACGAAAGCTTATACCAAGTTAATCGGAATGACTGGCAAGGAGGCATGCGATGTTCGTGGTTCAGATTGAAATACCGAACACCTGCTGGGCCACTGTCCTCGATTTTCCTCAGACAGACAAGTACTTGCCAACGCAATGTGGCGACTGGATGACCGGCCTCTTTCTGTGCAGGCGCAGCGTCCACATCCCCCGACAGCCCAAAACGCAGTGAAAGCCCTCTTGTGTTTCTTGAGAAATACGGAAATACGGGTATGTGTGAACGCCTTGTACTTGCGGTGGACGTCTGCACGCTGCAATGAAATTACTGTCAGTCTCTCCTTTTTTTCTGTTTCTTCTCTTCCTTCTTTCACATCTTTCTTGTCCCCTTCCTTTATCCTCCAGTGTAGGGTAGCCAACCGGATGTCCTTCTGGTTAACCTCCCTGCCTTCTACCTGTTGTTGCTTCCTACCTACCTATCAGCAACACATTGTATCCCTGTAATAGTCGGGCGCTTTTTATGGTCTACTAAGCGTTACTGACACATCACTTTCTCCCACTGGTGCGAGGTCGCCGCCGTCAGAACCGCTTACCAATTGCGTACACATCGCTGCAGTTGATGTCATTGAGAAATCCTGTGCCCGTGGATTCCGCGGCGTCACCGCTGCCCTGATGTTGTGCGGTTATTGGCTGCTGTGTCACGCTATGTTCGGTAACATCACCGTATACATAGCAGGCTGCACGTTTTTCGGCGACCATGCGTTTCAGTGTAAACGCCATATGCTTGTTGTAGCTGCGTAGATAGTGAATGTGGTTACACTGATGATAAACTATACACCCAAATGCTTTTTGTGCTTTCGTTTTGACGGCTCAGTTCCTCTTTCGTCATTCCAAAATGTCGATGGCAGGTAGTCAACCTGCCGTGGATCTTGGCTGGGAGCGGCTGTACGTGAATACCGAATGCGTGAGACGAACAAAATCATTCGTGCAGTACAAATATCACCCGCTATAGGCACAACATCTATGCCACTCACCGTGGCTCTCCTTATTGCCACGAAATGCACTTCAGCCCCACCGCGGTGGTATATAGTGGCTATCGGCTGCTGACCTGCAGGTCGCAGAATTTTCAATGGAGTCGAAAATGCTGTAGGCCTGTGTGCTCAGATTCGGGTGGATGGTAAACATCCTCGAGTGGTCGAAATATCCAGAGTCCTCTACTACAGCGTCTCTCATAATTATATATATGGTGGTTGTGAGACGTTCAACCCCACATATCAATCAATCAAACCCACTTCAGATTTATATCGTCCTTCAAAGAAAATCTTAACATCTTTTTCTGTTTGGTGCTCTAAATCCGCCGCAGTAGTCTAGTGAAAGGTGCTCGGTTGCTCACCCGCAGATCATGGTATAGAATCCCGGCGGTGGTGGACGCCATTTTTGGTGGAGTCAAAATGCTGTAGGCCCATATGCTCAGATTTGGGTGCACGGTAAAGAACCTCAGGTGGTCGGAATTTCCGGAACCCGTCACTAGGAGGTCTTTCATAATCATATGATGCTTTTGAACGTTAAAACCCGCATATCACATCTTTAGTGCTCGATCTCGAGCAACCGACAGCTGCAACACCAACCGTTATTGCGCGAGCGATTAGATTGCGACACAATTGAAAGAAAAGTCTTGTCTACAGCTCCAAAAATGCGGCCAGCGAAACAGCGCGCCTACGGATATCTTGCACCGGAAGCCGATGCATACGGCCGGCGCCTCCCATTAGCCTCTGTGGGTTTACGCCTCACCTATTTAGCAAAGCACTGCTTGAACCTGTTTCACAGTTATGAAGTATTGCTGACGATTATCACATATACACTGTGACCACCTCTGCCGATGCACGGCACTACATCAATTTTCATGGGTATAACCTGACCAACATGTCATCACCAAGACCCGCGACTCATCTAGCATATACATGAGCAGAAGCTGTAACGCTACTGTAAGTATAAAATAGCGAGGACAGTACAGAACTGAAGTGCACGAAGCTGACAGCGAGGAAGAGCTCTTCAGCGAGGCCCTGGACATCACGTCCGTTCGATTCACCTGCGCCGATAGGAACCGGCTCACGGCTGTGCACGCGAAGTTCTGAAATCCTGCAGGGCGAGTTCAGCAGGGCAGGCACAGCGCGACACCCGAAACCAATGACGATGTGCCGACAAAGTGCAGGCCTTATTTCTGTTCGCTTATTTCACACCGTTGAACTAACACTGACTGATGACAAACTACACATGCGGGCAGTTTATGAGGTACAAACATCTTGGCAAAACACACGACGTTAGTATAGAGCGGGGCCTACGCCTAAGTGCTCCTCGTCTTCTCAGCTGCAAGTGCGGCTGCACCAGGCCGTCATCATCACCGTATACATAGGGGGTGCAGAAAAATCACGAACCAGCGCTGCACCTTTCAAAACGAATAGCAAGGCTCAGAGGTATAATGAATGATGCACTGCTGAAACAAATGGCACGTTGCAGCAGGTCGTGAAGTGGTTCATGTGATGCAGGCGAATACAACTGACAGAATCATCTTCGACATCCGTGCTGTCGACAACGAACGACGCACTGTTGCTAAGAAATAGTTCCTTTCCTGCTTTGAGGCGATTTCGTGGTTGTGCACTTTGCACACGGCGCTCGCTGCGTCTCTGAAGCAACACTCACCAAGGGAGGCAGGACCACAAAGGTTCTGTCCCTCCCTCCTGTGTCCGCGGATACAGAATCTTTTAGAGAAAGTACGCGCTTTTTAACGCCATAACGTTAAAGAGCTCGTTTTCCAGAAATTACGGCGTCGGCGTCGGTGTCGTTAGTTATGAGCGAAAAATCATCATCTTATCCGTGACAGACAGACAAACAGACAGACAGACAGACAGACAGACAGACAGACAGACAGACAGACAGACAGACAGACAGACAGACAGACAGACAGACAGAGAGCTTTATTGGCTACTGAGAAACGCTGCTGCTTCAGAGCAACGTCGCGGGCCGCTCCCACGTAGGAACGGGGAGGCCCAGCCTAACCGCCGCATCGCGGGCTCTCTGGACAGCCCGTAGTTGTGGTAGCAACTCTGAACTGCGTAACGCTGAGTCCCAATCTTCTGTGAGTCGACTTGGGCCCCGTAACGAGGGGCACTGCCAGAGCTTATGTGCTAAGTCACTAACCTCACCACAATCAGGACAAGTAGAGTCAAAAGCCTCTGAGGAGACTATGTGAGGAAGAAAAAGCTTGGATAGGACCTGGTCTGGAGCATTCTTAACTTGATGGCCCGAGGTCTAGACAGCTTTTTGTGTGGAGGAGTCAAATGACCGCTACAAAAACACTACCAGTTGAGTATTGTGGTCATCTTATCCGTGAGGGAAAAATGAAGAAATATGCAAATGAAATAAATAACGACAATTCCCTGTTCTAAGTGAGGATCGGACCCAGGCCTTTTCTGTAACAAGTAGGTGAGCCACGCGTCTGCTTGGAAATACAGTGAAAAGAACTTCCGCTGCTTGGAAATGTGAAGAAAACCACTTGCATGTTTTACAAACATACGCGTCCTGTATAGGCTACAATGCATGTAATACCACAGTAATATTCGTCTGGTACAAGCGTGTATTGCCATCGGGCTCAGAACATGTGATTATAAGTACAACTTGGTTGTTTAAAGCCGACCACTCAATACAACTGATACACTCGTTATATTCTCTTAAGGCCACGCAGTGGGTGCATAGCAAGATCGAAAACATTGCACGCACGCAATTGCTCGGGGTTCGCAGCATGATACCTATTACTCAGAATGCAGTCATGTGCGAAAGCTTCACTGACGTACGTCACTTTCACCCTCATCAATTACCTTAAAATAGTCCACAGTTTGAACTTCTCAAAAAAGACAACAAAAAGTATGCCACTATGTGTTTGAAGCTGAATGTATGACCATGTCTAAAAGCAACAACAGCAGCGCCTTTTGCGAAATGATCCCAATGACATGAGAGCGTCTGACTAAAATTATTCGCTATAGTAGTCAACCTAACTGCAATAAAGAAACAAATACTTTCCGTGAATCTAGAGCCGTAATAAAATACTGCTTGTCCACTTCTGTTTGATTTTGAGAAAAACTAAATTCCTGGCGTTATTATAGGGAATGGCGCGATGGGTTCGAAAATTCAGTTTTTGGTTTCTTAGGCTGGATAAGTGGGGCCATTTAGCGGGGCCCGTTTGAACCAAACAAGCATAACCATGACATTCGAGTATACATGCGAGATGTTGGAAAATTGTTCAATGGTCGTTGTTGCTACTTTGGCAACCGCTACTTTCGTTCTGCTACTGATGTCGGCGGCCGCGTAGCGACCCCTTTTTCCCACCCTTTTCCCTCACAGGGAGGGGAAAGGGTAGCCTGTAGTCATGACTGGTATTGACCAATCGACGAGCTCCGTGCTACGTCTGGTCGCCGATCGGCGACTTTGCGTCACTGCGCGTGAAAGGAGGATCGGTCAGACGTATATAGGAAAGAAGCGCGACATTTGCTTTTCAAAATGGAGGTTCTGCACGGCGCGCAGCGCTGTAATATTCGAAAACGGGATCACCGCGTTCTGCTCTACGAATCGACGAGCTTCTTCGGGGCGGGGGGGGGGGGGGTAAAAAGAAGTTGGAGCCTGTTGACTGGCCCTTTAAAATACTGATTTACCAAGATTTGAACCAGCCTACAAAAGTGACCGAAGGAATCATTGAGCGTGGCATATGATCCTCCACTACACGGTGTCTCTCGCTGCCACAACGGGGTTTTTGGACGTAAAACTCCAGATAAAATTGCTTGAAAAATCAGTTTCGAATTCGTCATGTAGAGATGCTCGCACCTCTACATGATGATGAAGCTACTTTGCCGCATGGCGAACACACGTCCTGCAGACTGCCTTCACCGCCGTGGCCGTGCAAGAGATGGTGTACCGTGTTCGCACGGTGGCGCCGCCGCCGCTACATAGAGCGGGCCGATGACGAAGAGCCCTATTTAAGGATACCTTTTACGGACTTGAAGAAATGAGTAAATTCAAGGGCTCCTTTTCTTTGTTAGACTCAATAATAATAATTGGAAGTTTGGTGCTTATGGCGGCGTTGCCGTTGGTGGCTTGCCGTTGGTGACTTAACGCGAAATTGGCTACTTTATGACACCGTCTCGCGGCAAAATTTCAGGTTGTTCCACGGTTATTTTGACTTCTGTTTTAGCGCATTAAGTAAGCATTTCTCACACTTTCCAAGCTGTTCACTCATGTCAGCCCATGACCCCCCCTCCCTCTTCTGCAGGCTGGTGCGCATCGAGGCCAACGAGAACGCGCGGCGTGCCTCCAACATTGATGCGGCAAAATTGCGTGACAAGCACTTTAGCCACCATCTATGCTGATCATACGCGCAATTTTCATGCACAGTTTTTACTTGACAAAAAACCAAAATCCGCACCAAAATAAAGGTGGGCCGTTCATCGTCAAAGATGACTATCGAGTGGCAATACGTACGCTCTACTAATCAAAGTTTATTGATAGGCATTTAGTAGATTGTTCCAAAAATTTTTATCCGGCAAGAGCACTATGTATATTCTTCATAATTTGTGTATTCATGGCTGCCACTAAATTATTATAAGTAATTCATTTTTTGCAATTATCAGTGGCTTAAATACTAATCAAGTGTGTAAAATTTTGCAAATATTTTTATGGGCTTCATTATCCAAATGGTATTGTTTATTGTTCAGTAATAAAAGCTCAAGACATAATACTACTTCTGCTTTATTTCGCTAAAAGTTTCGCGATGAAATAAATGACATGGCTACATTTAGCTTGAAATTTGGCTCCTTTTCAAATCCACCCAATGACCAACCTGGCTGTTCATCGACGGTAACCTCACGTACGGAGGTCCGTGCACCGTATACTCCACTTTGCACCGTTAGTTCGGTTTCAAGCACCCGTTCGCATAAAGGGAACGACAACCAATTTTTACGGTGCCATTTTTTTAGCGGAGCAGAAAGCTTACCGGTCAGTCAGTCTAATCACGGAATGGCCAAATGGAAAACGCTGCGAAACATTTGTAATTGGTTTTTTTTTTATCTGCCGCGCATATTACGTCATATGCTGCAAACAGTGGGTGCGAGAGTAGTTCGCGTTCGAGCGCGGCGGTTCACTGCGCATGCGCCACGACTCGGCTTGGTTCACTGGTGGTTGCGACGGCAGCGCCGCTTCTCAGCGTGCAACTCCTTTTACGTCATAAGCAGCGCCGAATTGAGTGGGGCCGGATAATATACGTACTGTAATTTTCAGGACTGGTGTGCATGACAGCATCAGGCTACGCGACCACGTATACGTACAGCAAAGTGATCGAGTCCATATTTCATAATCCAGCTTCAATTCTCTTCCGCTATAAGCTGCGCCACATGTGATGGTTTTCGTTACTTTTGAGTGCGATTTCAAAATATTGTTTCTACTCACAACGCGAAAAAAATGCTAGAATTTGAGACTATATATAATGGTCTCCTAATGACACTTTCTGGCCAGTTGTCGGTCCCCAACTAGCCTTTCAGTGTTGATTTTCTAACTAAGACACCCTTTAGGAGACAAGGGTGGTTAGCGTTGTAGAAACACCCCTGGGCCATATCACATGCGCGCCAGGTGATAACTGGGACTCTATAATTAAAGCATAGTTGGTTCCTAGTTGAGATTACATTAGAAGATACTCTCTTTTAGGGATATATATATACAAGCGTACCATAAGTTCACGCCCATTCTCCTAATGTTTATTGTTCATTTATACATATAATATCCCCACCGGCCCTGAACGATATACTACGGCTATATATACAAAATGGTGAGTGGAACAGTGTAAGCGTGAAGGGAAAAAATTACAGAGCATCGCTACGAAGTAAATGATGATGAGTGTGTGAAGCTAGGCCCGAAGGTCCTTAGTCAAGCCGTCGACTAGTGTTAAAGACGGACAGATAAGCGACGAAAAAGTGGAAGCATGGAAAGATGCACGGACACACGGATGGACAGAGTTCGCAATCTATTTTTAATTCATATGCGCACTATACGCTCTATCTGCGGTATATGTAACACCTGTGTTCCGGTCTTACGGGGAGCTACGACGACGACAACGCCCATAGTGAGAGTAAGCAGCTTCACTCCTTTAAAAACAGAAAAAAAAGAAGAAAAAACGAGCATTTCGCCCATGGGGTAGTTTTACAACACGATCAGTTGAGTGTGCTGTTTGGCGTGTTTTCGCACTCTCTATGCTGATGTCGTCTGAAATTGAATATTCTCCGACTGGTAGATTTTAATACTTTTAACATTTCTTTTCTGATAACGGTGTTAGGCCGTTGGGAACGCCCTATCACAAGGATTATTACCTGTCCAAAGTAGACGTAGCCTTTTACAACTTCAAGTGCACCATTACCTATCTCGGAGCCGAACCACGAGATTGAAGTAACTAGAAGAATAAGAATGGGGTGGAGCACATTTCGCAAGCACTCTCAAATCATTACAGGTAGATTGCCACTATAGCCCTCAAGATGAAGGTATATAACAGCTGCATCTTGCCGGTACTTAGCTACAGAGCAGGGACCTGGAGACTTACAAAAGGGGTTCAGCTTAAAATTGAGGACGACGCAGCGAGTAATGGAAAGGAAAATGGTAGGTGTAACTTTAAGAGACAAGAGAGCAGACTGAATTAGGTAACAAACCGGGGTAAAGGATATCATAGTTGAAATCAAGAAGAGGAAATGGACATGGGCCGGGCATGCAGCGCGTAGGCAGGAATAGCCGCTGGTCATTAGGGGTAACTTACTGAATTCCCATAGAAGGCAAGCGGGTTAGGGGGAGACAGAATGTTAGGTGGACAGATGAGACTAAAAAGTTTGCAGGTATGAAATGGCATCAGCAAGCACACGACCGCGTCGACTAGCCGAACATGGGAGTGTCCTGCAGTGGACGTAATCAGGCTGCTGATGATGATGATCATATGGATGCATTGGTACGTGAAAACAACCTTTTCCTGGGGTACGTGTTACACGGCAAAACCTCCTGTAGAGTGTGAACCGGTGTATTGTGTGGGGGCGATTCCACGGCTCGTTGCCACACACTCCCGCGATGAGTGGAGCATCGGCGACGACGCATTTCTTGTGTTAACCATGCTGGTATTTTGTTGTAATTCCTGGTGTTCTTGACATGACTCGGCTGGAACGCTAGCCGTTTTGCAAAAGGCGCTAATAAATGTCCATGAGTTCGTTACACTACGGTGCGTACCGACGTTTACAGAACTTGTGTACTGCGTCCGTTTGTTCCGTGAGCGGCTCTTTCGACCCCACGTATTCAATGATGAATATCTCCAATTACGCACTATTGTGGTGACTTTAAAAACAATTATTATGTCATTCGTAGAGTCCTACACTACAACTTTTTAATTATAATAAACTGCCCTCAAGTTAATAATTATAAAAATACTTGGCGAGTTTCTTTTGATCATTTCAACAGAATTGCAGTCAAGTATTTCCGCTTCGACGTAGAGTTTGTATGCGAGAATGACAAGGACCTTACTCAGAATTTTTCGAAGCATGTGTAGTCTAAAAACACTCTGCATAACGAAACATTTGGTGCAGTTAGGAATATTTTTCGAGAGGTGGAACAGTGGTTCAAGCATGGTTTATGTAAGCATGCATGTTCATGTAAGTATGTTTTTTGCGTCTCCGTTTTTTCCTATTTTTTTCAACTTTCCTCTTCTCTCTACTTCTTTCTTCCCTTATTTCCTCTATGATACTCCTTTCCGAAGGAGCAGGCAGGCTTTGTGCCCTTATAGGTAGCAGTTGCCAGCCTGGTCCCTCCCTATTTCCCCTGTCTTCGTGTTTTCTATGTACTCAAACCAATAATAATAATAATAATAATAATAATAATAATAATTGTGTATTTATGCACATCGAAAATTGAAAAATATTCGGGAAGGGGGGCTTACCCCATCCCCTGCTCTATTGGCTGGTGATAACGGTTGTCAGAAAGCGTTTTCAGGCAAGCACATCACCGCCAACATAGCGCAGCTGCGGCTTGGCACTATCTCCAATAACCAGAACAGCAGGACCCATCAATAATTATAAGGTCTTCTCTTGCTCTCGAAAAAATGAAGTACTTTCATTTCTCGATTATAATGGTACTTCCACTGAACGAGAGCCTTTTCTCCCACATCACAAAATTGATCTCGTGCAAAAACATTGTCCATTTGTCCAAGCAAAAACGTTATAGCGACGCTATAGTTCCTACAAAGTTTATTTACCTATGCACCTGCATAATGTGCATATCGGTGTTGCCGGGAGAAATTATATGGGTAATGTCTTACAGCAACCATTAACCATACCTTTTTTCACTATCAGCAATGCGCGCGTACGAGTCGGCGATGAAAACGTTTCATGTGTGCGTCCGATGGGAAATCGGTGTAGTGTATTGTATTGCGATGTAGCATTACATGTTTCTTTCTTTTCAAGGCGTGATAACGTTAAAGAGCTCGTTTCACAGAAATATCGGCGTCGGCGTTGGTGTAGATGTTGGCATCGGTGGTTATGAGTGAAAAATCGTCAACTTGTCCGTGACTGAATAATTGAAGAAGATGCAAATAAAACACATAACAAAAATTTCTAGGTCCGAGTGAGGATCGAACCAGTCCTTCTGCGTGGCATCGGCGGATCCAGCCCCCCATTTCAGGGGGCTTAGGAGAGCGTTCGCTTAACTTACAACTGGTGAGGAAGAGGATTCCTGACTTGTTTTGAGTAGTTGACGTTATTACAAAAACCCCATACTGTTAATGTGTGTGTTTCTAATGGTCCCACTCATTTGTTGAAATAGGTTTTCTAATCGTAGTAAGAAGCAGAATTAAACCAAATTGCGCCCCGGCTATAACACTTGAGAGATAGGCAAGTTTTGCTGCTGTAAGCTATTGTTCGTAATAGGACTGCATGGCCGCTGTGAACACGGGTTTCAAACACGAGTTTGCATGCCGGGGCATTCATCAAGGCCAGTTTATGTAGCAAAGAAAACTTAATTCAATTGCTTAGATTATTACGATTTCAGTGAACAAGTAAGACGCTCACCGGTGCACCGGATTTATTAAGAAGCAGGTTGGGGTCCACCCCCTTTTCTTTCTCACCACGCAGTTACCAATATTCTACCCATCCAATCCTGTGTAGAAAATTGGCATGGTCCTAATGATGAGCACCCACCTGCTCTTCAAAAGTTGATGTCCCGTCCGCCGCTCAGGACTGAGGAAGTTTGAATACAAAAATCTCAAAAAATAATTTTGTGAATTATAGGGGACTCCTTGACCCCGCGTTGTCAGCACTTGAACGAGGCGCCGAAGAGACAACACTGCAGGTGCGCGATGCACACGCCATTTCAGTCTCTTTAGAAGAGAGGGCATGTCCTTGACTCGCTCGATGGATTCCGTGCCGACCGGTTGTGCCCTGGCGATCTCCGACGACAGTGCAGATCTGGCCGACTGGGTTGGTCCTACGCCACCTCCTGACGCCGGTCCCCGACGACGACGACAGCGTAGCTCTGGCCGACTGGATTAGCCCTGCGCCATCTCCTGTCGCCGGTAAGAGCTTTCACCAGTGGTGCCCCGTCGTCGGACTCCTGCGACCGTCTCCATCTTTCCTATCTTCTCCTCACTTCCGTCGTTCGCTGTCCCTGCGCCTCACTCTCTCCTTTCTCTCTCTATCTCTTTATACCTTTTAATCATATCCTTTTTATCCCTCCTTTCTCCCCACCCCCCGTGAGCTACTCTTGAGGTGTTCTGCCCATGAGAGACAGTGACGGGGCTCACTTCACTCTTGCTTTCATTTCAAATCAATTCCCCCGAGGGCATGTCCTACAAGGGGCATACGCTGTTTTTATCGTCCACTCAAATTCCAGGCTTACTTGCTCCACCACGGTACGCACATCGACGCCCGTGACAGCCGAACAGGTTGCGATCGCACTGGCTATGCTAGATAGTCACAGAGAGTCAATGGATGTCAGACTCTGGAGTGATGATGATGATGGTGGTGGTGGTTATGATGTTTGTGGTCTTCCCATTTGTATCGGGTGGGCACCTTGCGTTGTCCTGACCGGAACGATAAAATAAGTGAATTATCACAAACGTTGCACATCACAAGGTTACAACAGGTCCTTGAACATTAGAACTGTTCACTGTCCCCCTGACCACCACAAAAAAGCGTTGCTTTAGTTATTGATGTTGCTGCTAGGGGGTGAACATTGGTGTCTCGGCTGCTGCTTCGATCCGGTGTGCCGCAGCCATCAACGAAGCCAAGCGCCTCAGGTAGTGTGGCGCCCTCTGGTTGATGAGGTGACAGACGTTTGCACTGGAGAACAATGTGTTCAGATATTTCATCGTCCTCTTCGCATGCCCTGAACTGCGCAGTACTGTCTGCCAACGACTGGTCAAAGTGACGTCGATACACTTTAGTTCGGAGCGCTCCAGCACGGTCCTCAAAACAGCAGGGCGCTGCCGACACTGTTGTCATATAGATGCTCGGCTGAGATATTCATCTTGTGCGCTCTGTACAAGGCCAGGCTTGGTTTTTTTTTTCTTTGCGGACACTCAGCGCCAGCTGTCGACGCAGATTTGCGTAGTGCGAAGCCCGACACTATTGCACAGTTCTCTGCACAACCAGGTGCAGCTAAAGCGTGCGAAATATCGATTGAGCTAAATATTAGCTGTAGTTGAGCACTGAACAGTTGAAAAAAAATGCTGCAAATTTTTCTCCTCTTGTCGGACGCGTCGCCGAACCGCCATGAAGCGCTAGTTGGTTTGCTTGCCCGATCGACGGCCGAAAAAAGAGCAGACGAAGTCTACAAAAGAGAGCCCAGTCGACGCTACTTTTGTGCTGTGAACTGCCACGGGCCTAAAATTCTTTAGTTTGAATGATTTCCGCTGCTTTCGCGAAGCAGAACGGCGAAAGCGCTGGATGCGAGCCGTCGCGAACGTGTTGGGTAAACGAATTACTCGCGTTCTCCACAGCCGGTCGCATGTTAAAGTATGATAATGTAGGCCTCCTGTTACTGCTCCGAGTAGCCTTGACGGAGAACCACGATAACGGAGAACCGCGGTAACGGAGAACCGTGGGCTGTTTGTTCCGTGCGCTAACTGCACAGCTGCAACGCACGTGCCGCCACACCTGCCGCACCCAAGCGGATGGTGAAAGAGCGTCGCCAATTGGCTTATTTGTCCCCCGCTTGCGTGCGGCAGGGGTCCCGGCACCTGCGTTGCGGCTGTGCGGATAGCACGTGTAAAGGCCCTAACAGAGCCTTCGAACACGGTGCGCGCCGTGCAACAATAGACAGGAGACGCGCGCGATAAACATCGCACACGCTACCGATAATCTAAAGTGGTCGCCACACACGTTATTACGCACATGGGCTTTAAAGGCTATAAGTTCCGGCTTTAACTGAGAAATCCGAACAAGTACGTCATGCAGGTTAATCGCAAAACGATCGCGACCACAAATACGTTTTTCATGTCGTAGGTCTCCACGACTGCCGGAGCTATCTCGGAGGCCTCGGTTTTGCTGTTTGTTGTTCGCTGAGAAAGTGGACATGCATGTATTCCAATTTTCAGTATATACAAACGGAAGGCAATAGTGTACAGAACATTCTAGCATGCGTGATCAAACAATTCAAGGCACAGGAAGCGAGAGATTCGATAGAGAATGCAACTGCCAATGCTAAAACTGTCAAGGTCATTCGTACCACATGAAGCAAGCTTCGTACCATCTGATAGTAAGACGGAAAGCTCGTGTATGCACTTCTTCGCTTTGGCATCATGTGTTACGTGTATGCCCAAGTTTAACGCATTTGGGCGTTAGATAACGCATGTCGAAGTGCTTGCACCGAACTCGATGTCATGCAATGCTCGCCTGCAATTACATTGCAGCACACCGAAATAACAGAAACCTCTTTGATGCGCTTCCTTCTTTTCTGAAGTGAGGTTGGATTGACGTAAGAAGCTTGCCTGGTCCTCTACTTTCAAGTTGACCACGCCTCAAGACCACTGAAAAAGGAGGGTCTATGTACGTTCGCTTGCGGACGGCTCTCTTTTGCACTACCCATTTATGACCGGCGCGGCGATGGGGCACTGGTGGTGGCGTTTTTCGCAGCGCTGCCTGGGCAGAGTCTGACGTCTACACAGCGACACCAAGGAGGCTATCAAGGCCTACGAAACCGCGATCATAGCTCCTGAAGTCTTTCGCATTCTCCGAAGCGTCAGGAGTATCACGCCCTAATCTCTCACTTTGTCTCCCGCTCACCTGGCGTCGATTGAGGGCTCTACCTCTAACCCTAACGAGGGCGCACATGAGGTCGTGCGAGTAGAGCTACTGTATGCGTGAGGACTACTGACCACGCCACCTTCGCAGTTCCACTGCCTCGCGGGGAACCCTTACTCACGTTTAAAAAGTAACAAAACACTTATATCTGCCAAAACGGGTGCTTTCCTTCTCACACCCTGTTTCGTACAGGACGCAGGCAGTTACCCTCAAACTATTGCTAGCAAGTGCATACCCTAACCCTGCGGTTCTTCGTGCCATGTACCCGAAACCCTATCTCAGTATGGATTTCCCTGCCTGTGAACTATTAGCAACATTCAATCATGTGTTGTGGGAATGGTAAGTCATCGGTTCTGCCTTCAGCGAGGACAGCTGAGCAACGCATATACGTAGCCCCGAACCTAATGATCAAACTTTGGTCGCCCAGAGTACTGTGGGCCGCCAAGCTCGGCTTGACGGTCTCTGGCAGTATAGTGCTTACGCATAACGGCATCACATACGAAGATTTGCTGGCAGTATAGTGCTTACGCATACCACCATCACATGCGACGAAAATTATCTGGCAGTATAGTGCTTACGCATACCACCATTACATACGACGAAGATTAGCTGGCAGTATAGTGTTTACGCATACCAGCATCACATAGGACGAAGATTTGCTGGTGTTATAGTGCCTAAGCATAACAGCATCACATACGACGAAGATTAGCTGGCAGTAAAGTGCCTATGCAAATTAGCATAAAATATACATGGATCTTCCTGCACCATACCTTAAAAAAACACTGTGCACAGTGCAATTTGAAGAATAAATATTGCGTGAAACAACATTATAAGTGACTGAAAGTGAACAAAGCACTCATAGGCGGAAAGTTTTCTTATTCTCATAGGGGGCGGGCAGCCGACTTGCTTGCTTTTTCACATCTCTCTCTCTCTCTCTCTCTCTCTCTATATATATATATATATATATATATATATATATATATATATATATATTGTAACAAGCGTGTTCTTCAGAAGAATTTCAGCAAGAAACTTGCCAGGGCAAGCAAGACAGCTGCAGCACCGAAAACAGGAGGCCGAGAGCGTGACACACGAACATCGTCGTCTTTTCTCTCCCTGGCACAGAGCTAGCGCCGATGTGCACCGGTACAATTTCCTCCCAGCACAGAGAGGAGCCATCCTGGCGCCGGCGATTTAAGGAAAAGACGCTATAGGTGGGTCGTAGCAGGGCTTAAATCGTCTGACGTGAAATGTTTCACGGCCTCGGCAGCGATGATCAGGCGATGGGTTGACCGGCTCGATGACGTAGTTTACGGGAGAGGTCTGCTCCAGTATGCGGTAAGGACCGTGGCACCGTGGCAAAAGCTTAGTGAGAAGTCCGGCAGTTGTGGACGGGACCCAAAGCCAAACCAGCTTTCCGGGGGAGTAATGGGCATCAGACGCAGCTGTGACATGATGGAATTTTTGGCGCGACTGATCTTGCGTGGTGTACGAGCGAGCCAGTTTGCGGCATTCTTCAGCGTAAGCAGCAGTTTGAGAGATGGGTTTGCACTCAGATACGTCCAGTTGGTATGGCAGAATGGTGTCCATAGAACATGAAGGCTTACGTCCATACAGGAGAAATAAGGGAGAGAAGCCAGTGGTAGTTTGAGACGCAGAGTTGTAAGCGTAGGTGACGAAAGGAAGTACGCGGTCTCAGTTTGTGTGGTCTTCCGACATGTACATCGCCTAGCATATTGGCAAAGGTACGATTGAAGCGTTCCGTCATGCCGTTAATCTGAGGATGGTATGTGGAAGCGGTGCGGTGTACAATGCGGCATTCTTTGAGCAGAGCCTCGATGGCATTTGAGAGGAAGACGCGGCCACGGTCACGAAGTAATTCATGTGGGGCCCCATGGCACAGAATGAGATGACGAAGAAGGGACCGCGCGACGACTTTCGCAGTGGCGACTGGTAGCACAGATGTTTCTCCGTACCGCGTGAGGTGGTCGATGGCGACTATTATACGGCGGTTGCCGTCAATAGTGGTCGGGAGTAGATAGAAGAGATCGACTCCGACGCGGTCAAATGGTCGGGCAGGGCAGGGCAATGGCTGTAGAGGACCAGCGGTGCTGTGAGTAGGAACCTTGCGACGTTGGCACGCAGGGTACGACTGAACGTACCGGTGAACGTAGTACCTCAGGCGTAGACGTGAGTACGTCTTGAACGAGCCAGCGTGACCGCACTGAGGGTCGTCGTGGAAGGCACTGCAAATGTCCGCGCACAAATGACGGGGGATCACGAGGAGCCACCGGCGGCCTTCGGTCAGGTAATTGCGACGATACCGCAAGCCTTCACGAAGTGCGAAGTGTTGGACTTGACGACGCAGGGTGCGTGAGGCGGAGTTTTGGGCCCGTTGAGACAAAATGTCAAGCAGGGAAGCGATCCAGGAATCTTTGCGCTGTTCTTCCGGCATGTCGGTGATGGTCAGAGATGATGAATTACAAATGGAAGCTGGTGAGCCGGCAGTGTCGGAAGGCAGTGGCGATCGAGACAGGGCGTCAGCGTCATAGTGTTTTCGTCCAGAGCGATGAATCACGCGTATATCGTACTCCTGTAATCGTAAGCCCAGCGAGCCAGGCGTCCAGTCGGGTCTTTCACGGACGACAGCCAGCATAGCGCGTGGTGGTTCGTAACATCAAACTGACGCCCATAGAGGTAGGTGTGAAATTTACCGATTGCCCAAACAATTGCCAAACACTCCTTTTCTGTGACGGAGTAATTTGACTCCGCCTTTGTGAGGGTACGACTGGCATATGCTACAACGTACTCGCCAAAGTCTGTTTTTCGCTGGGTGAGTACCGCCCCAATGCCGACAACGCTAGCGTCCGCGTGTATTTCTGTAGGCGCGTTGGGGTCATAGTGGCGCAGAATTGGAGGAGACGTTAGGAGTAGGCGAAGTTTCGTAAATAACTCATCGCAATCGGCACTCCAAGCATAGAGGTCAGCTGACGGGCGCCAAAATGACATTTCTTCAGGTTTAACTGCAAGCCGGCGTTAGTGAGGCACTCAAGAACTTGTTCAAGGCGAGCGATTTGAGATGAAAAATCTGCAGAAAAAAACCACTATGTCATCTAAGTAGCATAGACAGGTCTGCCATTTGAGGCCTCTGAGAATGGTGTCCATCATCCTTTCGAAGGTAGCAGGCGCGTTGCAAAGGCAGAAAGGCATTACGTTAAATTTGTATGAATAGTCAGGAGTGACGAACGCTGTTTTCGGATGGTCGGCTTCAGCCATGGGCACTTGCCAGTAGCCTGAGCGCAAATCCTGTGATGAGAAATATTCTGCTCCTTGAAGGCAATCCAGGGCGTCGTCGATGCGGGGTAGGGGATAAACATCCTTCCGCGTAATCTTGTTTAGGCGGCGCTAGTTAACGCAAAATGTTATTGAACCGTCTTTTTTTCCAAACCAGCACGACAGGAGAGGCCCAGGGACTGTTTGATTCCTGAATCACGCCACGTTTCAGCATTTTATCGACGTTGTCGCTAATAACGCGGCGATCGGCCTGCGATACCCGGAAGGGACGCTGTCGCAGGGGAGCATGATGACCGGTGTCAATACGATGAGCCACTGCAGACGTGCGCCCCAATATTGGCTGGCCAACGTCGAAAGAGGCACAAAAGCGTTCAAGCAGTTGAACAACCTTTGTGGGCTGGACTGGCGTAAGCGCGTTATCGATGCTACGCAGGAGGATGTCTTGGACAGGGGGGTTGTAGCCGCGGCGGAGGTGACGGCATTTATCATCAACGGTGTCTTTTCGCACGTCGCATCCAAAGGGAAGGTGGCCTCAAAACTGTCTAAATGTCCCACACATTCGCCACGTAACTGAGTTGCCGAGCAAGGAAAGTGATTGCACGCGTAGACCACACCGGCACCATGCACAAGGGTAACGACGGCAAATGGGAGTATGAGGTTCTGTCGGCGTGCGCAGTCTTCAGGTGGTGTAAACAGGGTGGTCAAATTACAAACTGAGTCAGAGCAAACGGACACCAGGGTGGCAGATAACGGAGAAATGATAGCGTCAGCAGCGACAACCAGTTTAGGCACCGGGCTCGGGACGTCAACGACTGTGGTACAGAAAGGGAACAAAGCGAGTCGAGCTCCAGCGCAGTCAACAAGCGCATCATGTGTAGAAAGGAAGTCCCAACCGAGGATCACGTCATGGGACGCATCTGGTAGAACAACAAATTCCACAATGTAGAATGTGTAATTTATAAAAAGACGTGCCGTGCACGCCGCCACAGGCTTAACGTGCTGTGAGCTCGCCGTCCGTAATAAAAGATGAGAAACGGGTGTCGTCACTTTCTGGAGTTTGCGGCACAAAAGTTTACTTAAAACAGAAACGGCAGCTCCTATGTCGACAACAGCGTTCGTCGCGACCCCATCAATAATAACCGCGAACTCGTTCGGAGGCGAAAGATGAGGTCTTGAAATTTTCGACGTGGGCGCAGTTCATGCCTCAGGAACTGCGGCTCTTTTATATATATATATATATATATATATATATATATTCAATGGGCCAGTTAGTCTTCGTGAAGGTATGGGATATGGCACAACGGGAGCGTTGTCAACAAGGATAAATATATTCATATTTTTATCCTTGTTGACAACGCTCCCGTTGTGCCACATCCCATATATATATATATATATATATATATATATATAGAGAGAGAGAGAGAGAGAGAGATAAGGGAAAGAAGTGTATACCTAAGGGCTCGTTTTTCCGTGTTTTAACACAATATTAATGAGATATAACAGACAGTAAAGCCAAGGAATGTACAGGGGAAGTTATTGAAACCAATGGAATGTAAATAAGAAGAAAGAAAAGTGGATGAAAAAATTACCAACTGTGAGCAGGAATCGAACCTACGATCTTCGAATTACGCGTTCGATGCTCTAACCACTGAGCTATCACAGCGGCCCTCCCTCCATCCACTTTTTTTGGGTTTATCTGTGAATTTAGAAGTAGGAGTGACAGTCAGCGCCATCTATAAGCCAAACGACGAGTGTGAAAACACTCTTATGCGCATGTTTGGCGTCACGTAGCACGTGAACTTATTATGAGCGGGCAGCTGATTAATTGTCCCTCTTATACAACCTAAACACACCAAGTCTGCCAGTACGAGACCCTCGTTCAATGAGATAAGGGAAAGAAGTGTATACCTAAGGGCTCGTTTTTCCGTGTTTTAACACAATATTAATGAGATATAACAGACAGTAATGCCAAGGAATGTACAGGGGAAGTTATTGAAACCTATGGATTGTAAATAAGAAGAAAGAAAAGTGGATGAAAAAATTACCAACTGTGAGCAGGAATCGAACCTACGACCTTCGAATTACGCGTTCGATGCTCTAACCACTGAGCTATCACATATATATATATATATATATATATATATCACACTGAGCTATATATATATATATATATATATATATATATATACATAGCTCAGTGTGATATATATATATATATATATATATATATATATATATATATATATATAGTCATAGGGGAGGTGGTCGTGACGGGGCTGAAGGCATGAGACTAGATACTGGACGGTCGGATAATAAACTGTTTATTCGGTCCTAACTTGTGACCACGTAAAAGGAAAGGCCAGATTACAGCAAGGCACTGACACTGATAGCGGCGAACAGAGCGTTGGCCGTCGATCAACTGACAAGCGGCGAAGCGCGTCGTCATTTATACAATTGCCATGGAATGTTCTAGCGTTATCGCTAGCGGCGCTGTAGGTTGAAGAATAATCTGTAATTTTATTTATTTTATTTATTTACATATACTGCAATCACCATTTGGTGATTTTAGCAGGGTGGTACATGAAGTTAGTCATGAACAAATGGCAAGTACAATGACATATAATATATACAGGTTATACAATGTGCATAGGGCAAATACAAACTTCAACTGACAATAGCATACAATAAAAAAATAGAAGACTACAATTATAAAGCATGTACAGTGGTATGTAATATGATTCAACAATTCAACTGGTTAGTGCACTTTCTAATTCCGAGGAAAACAATGCCAATGAGGGTGCTGAAACAATTGCATTAGTTAGTTTGTTCCACTCGACTATGGTGCGAGGAAAAAATGAATACTTAAAGCAATTATTGTGTGTGGGAAAGGGGGTTATGGTGAGGTCATGTCTCTGCCTGGTAGAGTAGCCAGAAGAAAAAGAAAAAATATCGGCTATGTCTACTTGATATTGGCCATTAATTAGTTGGTAATGTTCACGAAGTGGGCGTAATCTTAATAAAATGGTCTACTACAGCCTCGAAGCTTTTTGAACATTGTAAGCGCAGTTTGCACTGAACGTAGTGTAATGGAGGTGATAACAAAACTTGAGAAAAGAAACGTGGCATTGCCTTTCTCTTAAAAATGCATCATCCCGATGCTTTAACAGAAAATGAAAGTGCAATAATAATGTACAAATAATTTATTGATTGCTATCTGCGGTTTAACGTCCCAAAACCACCATATGAATATGAGAGACGCCGTAGTAGAGGGCTCCGGAAATTTCGACCACCTGGGGTTCTTAAGCGTGCACCCAAATATGAGCACACGGGCCTACAACCTTTCCGCCTCCATCGGAAATACAGCCGCAGCAAACGGGATTCGATCCCACGACATGCGGGTCAGCAGCCAAGTACCTAAGCCACTAGACCACCGTGGCGGGAAAATGTACAAATAGTAAAGAACGATACAGCAATAATAACAACAACAGCAAAATGCACTCTTTCAGTTCGCTAACGTTCGTGAAACGGCTTCAGACGCGCGATATGGACGACTTGCGGTCGCGATCAGCGCCGTTGTGAGTTCGTAATGCCGTCGGGGACAACCTCGTAGTCGAGTTGGCCCAGACATCGTACTACCCTCTATGGTCCGAAGTACCGTCGCAGAAATTTTTCCCAGAGTCCACTTCGGCGTATAAGCGTCCATACCCAAACACGTTGGCCGGGCTGGTTTTCCACGAAACGTTGCTGAAGATTGTAATGGCGGCGGTCTGTCACCTGCTGATTTATGATGCACAGGCGGGCGAGTTGACGTGCTTCTTCAGCGCACTGAAGACAGAGGGTGACGTCAAGGTTTTCTTCGTTGTCGACGTTGGGCAGCATTGCGTGAAGCGCCGTTGCCATAGGCTCCTTCCGTAGACAAACTTGTACGGTTCCATCTGCGTCGTCTCCTGTACGGCCGTGTTGCATGCGAAGGTCACGCACGGAAGAATGGCGTTCCGCGTCTTGTGTTCGACATCGACGTACATGGCCAGCATGTCGGCGATTGTCTTGTTTAGCCGCTGGGTGAGACCATTTGTCTGTGGGTGGTAGACGGTGGTGCGGTGGTGGCTTGTCTGGCTATGTCTGAAGATCGTTTTAGTCAATTCAGCAGTACAGGCCGTACTTCCATCGGTGATGACAACCTCTGGGGCGCCATGGCGAACGACAATGTTCTCAACGAAGAACATCGCTACCTCTTCGGCCCTACCTTTGGATAGGGCCTTTGTTTCGGCGTAGCGGGTGAGGTAGTCAGCAGCTACGACGATACATTCGTTTCCTGAACTCGACGTTGGAAACGGCCCAAGTAGGTCCATTCCGATTTGTTGGAACGGTCGGCAAGGTTGTTTGATCGGCTGAAGAAATCCTGCTGGCCTTCAGCGGTAAGGCGCGGCCAGTAGGACCTTCCTTGTATTCTTGCGAGCGTGTGGGGAACACGAAGGTGTCCTGCCATTGGACCATCGTGCAGGGCCTGGAGGAGTTCTTGTCGTAGTGTTGAGGGCACCACAAGAAGGTGCTTGGACCGAAGCGGCGAGAAGTTCTTCTTTTGGAGAAGACCGTTTCGCAGTGAGAACGACGTAAGTGCACGTTTGAATACCTTCGGAACAAGGGAAGTCCTGCCCTCGAGGTGTTCGATTAGCCTCCTAAGTTCCGGGTCAGCCCGCTGGCGTTCAGCGAAGTCGCCTGTATTTATCATTCCCAAAGAGTCGTCATTCAGGTCATCGGGCGGTGGTGGGTCGACGGGGGCTCGCGACAGGCAGTCGGCATCAGAGTGTTCCAGCCGGACTTGTAGATGACAGTAATGTCGTATTCTTGAAGTCTCGGGATCCATCGGGCGAGGCAACCTTAAGGGTCCTTCAAGTTAGCTAGCCAACACAAGGCGTGGTGGTCACTCACGACTTTGAAGGGCCTGCCATAGAAGTAACGACGAAACTTTGAAGTCGGTCAAATGATGGCAAGGCACTCCTTTTCTGTTGTGGAATAATTGCTTTCTGCTTTGGATAGTGACCGGCTAGCGTAACTAATAACCCTTTCCAGTCCACCAGTTTTCAGCACAAGGGCGGCGCCGAGTCCTACGTGGCTTGCGTCAGTGTGCACTTCTGTTTCGGCGTTTTCGTCGAAATGCGCGAGCAACGGAGGCATCTGTAAGCATTATTTTAGTTCCCCAAATGCTTCCTCCTGTGGAGTTCCCACTTGAACTCGACGTCAGTCCTCGTAAGGTTAGTGAGTGGCTCGGCGATGTAGGCAAAGTTTGTGATGAAGCGCCTGTAATAGTCACACAGGCCGAGAAATCAACGCACAGCCTTTTGTCGGTGGGAGGCGGAAATGCAGCGATGGCGGCTGTCTTTTGCGGATCAAGTCTAACTCGGGACTTGCTTATGACTTGGCCCAAGAACAAGAGTTCCTCGTACGTGAAGCGGCACTTTTCTGGCTTTAGGGTAAGTTCATAGGTCTTGATGGCTTGAAGAACAGCTTCAAGGCGCCGAAGATGCCCGTCAAAGCTTGAGGAAAACAAGAAGACGTCGTCCAAGTAAACAAGACAAGTCTGCCACTTCAGTCCTGCCAGCACTGTGTCCACAAAGCATTGAAAAGTTGCAGGTGCCGAGGGAAAACCGAAGGACATGACCTTGAACTCAAGAAAGCCGTGTGCTGTTATTAAGGCAGTCTTTTTTCTGTCTCTCGTCTACTTCGATCTTCCAATAGCCTGTCTTGAGGCCCATCGATGAAAAGTATTTGGCGTTGTTGAGTCGATGAAGGGCATTGTCTATTCAGGGGAGAGGGTATACGTCCTTCTGAGTTATCTTGTTGAGTCAGCTACAGCCAACGCAGAAGCGTAGTGTTCCATCCTTTTTCTTCGCTATCACCACCCATGGACTTTTTGAAGTCTGGATATTGTCGTCGCGGAACATTTCATCGACTTGTGTTTTATGGCCTCGCGTTCTAGTGTCGAAATTGTGCACGGACTATGACGGAGTGGTCTGGAATTTGCTTATATTACAATTCGATGTTTCGTGGCAGGTGTCTGTCGAATTCTCGATGATTACGAACAGCTGTTCTTGTATTCCAGGAGCAGGTTCTCGAGCTGCTCTTGTCTATGCGTTGGAAGGCTCGGATTAACGTCTAAAACTGGTTGAAGGGCTTCAGTCGTCGGAGTAGATTCGGCGGAATCGTTGAGGGCAAAAGCGTTGCCGGCGTCCAGTATCTCTTCGATGTAGACAACAGTCGTGCCTTTGCTCTCGTGCGTGTTTTCGTTGCTGAAGTTTGTTAGCATGGCTCTTGCGTTCCCTCCTCGCAGCTTGGCTATTCCTCTAGCGACGCAAATTTCGTGGTTGATCAACAGGTTTTGGTCGCCTTCAATGACGCCTTGCATGTCTGTTGATTCTTGAGTGCCGACGGAAACGCTGACGCTGGAGCGAGAAGGAATGGTGTGCCTTCAAGGTGTGCCTTCCTGATGATGTATGCTGCGGCAGTGCTTTTTCTGTGGATAGTGTTATCGACTTTGTTCTTAGGTCAATGACCGCACCATGGAGGCTCAAGAAGTCCATTCTAAGGATGACGTCTCTCGACCAGTGCTGCAGTCGATGAAGCTTGCGGGAAAAATGCTACTATTAATGGTCACTCTAGCTACGCAGATTCCTGCTGGTGTCACTAGGTGACCTCCGGCTGTACGAATTTTAGGGCCTTCCCAAGCGGTCCTAACTTTCTTCAACTTCGTGGCGAAATCTCCCACTGATGACGGAATAATCGTCTCCAGTGTCGACGATAGCTGTGACGCTGTGGCCATCGATGAGGATGTCGAGGTCACTAGTTCGTCGCCTGGCGTTGCGGTTGGGTCGCGGCGTCGGATCATGACTACGACGGTTTGCACCTTTGTTCCGACGTTGCGTAATCAGGACTTCTTCTGGTCGCTAAGTTTCGACGTCGGGGCTACGTTGGGGTAATGGCGGGTTCTTGAAGTTTCGTCGTAATGGTGTCGTCACGGCGAAGAATCTTCGGCAGTTTGTCGTGCAGCAACCGCACCTCCATTGGTTGCGGCCCTTAGTTTTCCTGATACGGGCTAGGCGACCGGCTCCGGCTTGGGCAGTGTACTGATGACGGTGCGGAGAAATGTAGCGGCCGGTTGAAGGTCAACGAGAAGATCCTCGGGGTGTCTTCTGCGTTCCGGTGAGATAGCCTGTGATGTCACGTGGTCTTTCACCCCACTGTGGACACAGCGCGTCGATGGCGAAACAACGTAATCCCAGTCTGGCGGTACTGGCAGCGGCGGTAGGTGTGGCCAGATTCCCCGCTGTGGTAGCAGAGAGGCTGGTGGTCAGGGGCACGCACACGTCGTTTCTTCTAGGATCATTGCGCTGGCCGGTGGGTGCACGATATGGCGTCGGCGGTGGTGGCGGCGGTGTCTGGCGTCGAAAATGCGGCAATGCGGCCTCTTGACATGGACGTCCAGTATAGTGTCGCGCAGCAGCAGCGTAGCTCATGGCTGGATGTTGCGGTTGCAATGTCTCGGGGATACCCATTGATTGCTGGATTTCCTCTCTGACGATGTCTGCGATTGGCGAAACTTGAGGCTGGCATGACGGGAACAATCGTCGAAGTTCCTCGCTCACTACAGCCCTTATGGTCTCGCGCAGGTCATCGGAGCATAGCGGTTGTCTTTCTGTATAGCTTGGAGCCGAATGGCGTTTGAACTGTCGTGTGCGCGTTTCCAGGGTTTTTTCAATAGTTGTTGCTTCTGTGAGAAACTCTTGGACGGTCTTCGACAGGTTTCTCATCAATCCCGTGAAGAGCTCCTGTTTGACCCCTCGCATGAGGAGACAAACTTTCTTCTCCTCAGGTATGTCCGAGTCAGTGAGACAGAATAGGTGGGTCATTTCTGCCGCGAAAATGGAAACATTTTCATTTGGTAGCTGAATCCGGTTCTCTAGCAAAGCAGCGACCCTTTCTTTACGAGCGACGCTCGCGAACGTTTGCAGGAATGCGCCGCAGAAGATATCCCACGTTTGCAGAGCAATCTCCCGATTTTTGAGGCAGGTCTTGCGGTGTCTTCCTTGTAGAAGTACAAGCGATGGAGCTTTTCTTCAGTGTCCCAGTGTTTGAGCGCGGCGATGCGGTCGTATGCCTCTAGCCAGGTCTCCAGGTCTTTGGACGATGACTCGCTGAAAGTTGGTGGTTGCCTGGGTTTATGTATGATGATCGCGGGCTTTGACGCAGCGGTTGTCATTGTCGAAGCAGTCGAGGTCACGACCTTGGTCTTCCGCGCCTTGTCTTGTAGTGGCCCGTACTCTGGTAGTAGACCTTGCTGCCGGAGCTTGTTCGCTGCTCCTGGTTGGCGTCGATGTCTTCTCTGCGACGTAAACTGGGTTCACGGCTTGACGGGGGCGTCCGGTACATGAACGAAGTTGCACTACTACCAGATGTCACGGGGGGTCATGGTGGCTGAAGGACTGGATAGCCAAAGAGAGAGAGAACAACGTTATAATTATATATATATATATATATATATATATATATATATATATATATATATATATATATATACAGGAAGTCACTAGGTGGGCTCCTCCTTACAGAAGTCCATTAGCCGCCAACGCGACTTGAGCTCGGTTGACTAGGGCCTTCTGGCTCGCCAGGTCAGAACAGCTGAGCAGTGCTCCCTCCTATTCCTCCCGAATGGGGATTGGTTTTGGGGTGAGGTGTGGAGTTGACTGGCATGCCCACACTATGTGGAAGATGTCACAGGACTTCTTCGCACGTTTCGGGCATTTTCCTGCACACGCAGGATAGAGATAATAAACTGCTTATTCGGGCCTAACTTGTGGCCACGTAAAAGGAAAGTTAGATTACAGCAAGGCACTGGCACCGATAGCTGCGAAAAGAGCGTTGGCCGTCGATCACCTGACAAGCGGAGAAGCACATCGGTGTTTATACACTTGCCATGGAATGTTCTGGCGTTATCGCTAGCGGCGCCGTAGGTTCCAGAATTATATGTGGGCGTAATCTTAACAAAATGATCGACTGCAACCTCGAAGCTTTTTGAACATCGTAAGCGTGGTTTGCGCTGGACGTAGTGTAAAGGGGGTGATAACAAAACTTGAGGAAAGGAAAGGTGTTACGAAGAAAGAGTCTGGCTTCGTCTGCCGTAGAAATAGAAAAAAATAAATATACGCTTCTAAAGAACTGTTTATTTGTGATGTTTCGATCAGTGACCGATCCTCCTTAGGTGAAATTTACTAGGCTCCAATGCGCTTTTATGTCATCACCGAGCAGAGAGAGAGGGGGGAAAATGGCAGCATATGCACGGGGTGAATGATGGAGAGTTGGGCGAAGCATCCATCCATCCATTCGTTCTTGCTTCCGTCCATCCATGCGTCCGTCTGTGGGACCGTCCATGCGTCCATCCGCCCGTCCGTGCGTCTGTTCGTGCGTCCACACGTCCATCCATGCGTCCGTCCCTGCATTCGTCCATGCATCTGCCCCTGCGTCCGTCCATGCGTTCATCCGTTCGTGCAGCCATCCGTCGTCCGTCCATGCATCTGTCTGTGTGTCCGTTCGTCCATCTAGTCAAGACTCCAAGTACCACCATCTCGCATCTTTGTGTCATATATTCCGCATGTATAAGCACCGCCATCCAGCGGACATTGCAAGGACTAAACGAGAGGTGGCACACGCACACTTCCTTACGGCTTGCGCTTCGTGTATACTTCCCACCTTTAACAACCTCGAGTTCATGGTATTCACTAGTTCACTGTATTCATGGCACTCTGGTCCCATGCTCGCTTAACCTTTCTAAAACTGAGAAGGTTACGACCAGCGGGTATAACCTAGCAACCCTTTCTTTTCAGATAATCCTCAATGTACATGCCAATGGCTGCCAATAGCGAATGAGAGACAGGAGAAATCGGCTTTTAGTTGTTCTTTTTTATTGTTCAACAACGCACAGGAGAAATCTCCCACTGGCACCACCTTGCAGATCAAAGCGTAAGACTGGTTACGCACTACGACTACAACGTGGGACGAACGGGTGCCGCTTTAAGGAGCTTCGCTCCTACATAAGGAGAGAGAAGGGATGAAAGGTCAAAACTGATAATTGGTCACACGACCACGTTCGTGTGTCCGTGCGTGCTTCCCCACGCACGCACAAACGCACACACACACACACACACACACACACACACACACACACATATATATATATATATATATATATATATATAATATATATATATATATATATATAGTGTAACGAATGAGACATGGCGTCAGTCAGAACACCAGTTTATTCTGACCCTTCGTCTTCCTCATCTTCCTTCCCCACATCCACCTGTGAAGCGTCACACGTTTCCACTCCCCCCCGAGAGAGCGTCAACTTATTGGGACAATAGTAGCGACGCAGTTTGTTGGCGTGCACAATGTCAGTAGTTCTGCTTAACGGAGCTACGCATCGGTCGATCTCATAGTTCACAGGAGAGACTCTGCGAAGAATTGTGTAAGGTCCTTCCATGACTGAACTGAGCTTTCCTTTGTTCGGGTGCCAAGGTGTTTCGTAGAGGACCAATTCACCAGGTTGGAGATCTTGTGGGAGGAATTTTTTCATCGTAGATTATCTTGTTTTTCTCATGATAGGCAAGCGTGTTCTTGATTGCACTTTTCCTTGCTTCTTGCACACTCTCCATTTGGAATTCCATACATTAGGTACGATGGTGGATATTATGTTACTTCATGTGGGGTTCTGTTTGTATTCATCGACGACACCCGAAAGATGTTTGACCCAAGACTTCTGTGGCTGCTCATTCATTTTTCACTTTAGCCGGGTTACAAGAGTCTGATTTGTACGTTCGTTCATGCCATTACATTGAGGGTGTTGGGAGGATGTGAACAATTGGTGGACACCATTGCGTTTTACAAACTGCTTGAATTTTCCAGCTGTGAAAGCTGGTCCACGATCAGATAGGAACTTCTTGGGTTTTCCTGCTGCAAATATGGCGGTGATGCACGAAATGTATGCGTGAGAAGTTTCGTTCTTGTGGGGAAACGCCCAAACATACCGTGTAGCGTGGTCGATCGCCAAGTGAATAAACTTTTTTGTCGAGCCATATCCTGGAAAGCCACCTATAGTGTCCATTGCTAAAAATCAAAGGGTTGTTCTGCAGGTGGTAGTGACTCGAGAGATCCGAATTTCTTGGTTTTCGGCTTCTTGCAACGCTGACATATGTCACAGTGGCGGACGTAGGATGAAACGTCTGTGATGATTTCCGGCCAATAGTAGGATGATGACAACAAGCCCAGAGTTTTCTTTACTCCGACGTGTCCGAACGGACAGTGTGCTTTCTGCAGAAGGCCCAGTCGAAGCTTGAGAGGAACGTACACTTTCCGAATTCCTTTACGTGTCACGATAGTGACCCCGTTTTCCGTTGTGTACTTGCAGCGAGGGCGGTCATCCTGGTTAGTTTGAAGTTCTGGTAATGAAAGGAGTTGAACCATAGGGCTTCGCGAAAATGCGTCCGCCTCAATGTTTTCGCTGCCTTTTTGATGTCGAATGTTAACGTCATACATCGACAGCTTCAAAGACCATCAAAAGAGCCAGCCACGTGGGATTTTTATGTTTCTGAGCCATTGTAAAGCAGCATGATTGGTGACAACAGTGAATGGTCGTCCATGTAGGTAGCAGCAAGTCACTTGGCCGGGGTGGTGAGCGTCAATCCAGCGAGGCGTCTTTCGATCTCTTCAGGTACACCATCGGTCAATCCTTATACTGTCTTTTAAGTTTGCGAGGGCGACCAAGGGTGTCTTCTCTTCGTAGTAGTGCCTGATGCGCTGTGCTGTTTTGAGCCTGCAGTGTATGAAATGGCAGAAAGGGGTCGCTAACAGGTGCAGAAAATCGTGATATCATGCTTGTTTTGATGCCTTCCATGTATCTTCTGCGTCGAAAAATCTCGGTGAGGTACCAGCGGAATGCCTCACCTTCCAGGTACTCGCTGATGGAGTCGATGCGACTCTCGCTCGGACCAGCTGACGTTTCTCGCCTTCGTTCGAAGATGTGCAACCACTTGTCAACAGGGACGTCGTCTTCAGCTCCGGTGTATTTCGGCAGGCTGATCATCTTCTTTGGTGGGCTCATGATGTTGCTGGGGTAGATCCTGTCGACTTAGTGTAAAGGATGAGACATGGTGTCAGTCAGAACACAGTTTATTCTAACCCTTTCGTTCTTCCTCATCTTCCTTCCCCACATTCATCTGTGAAGCGTCACACACACACACATATATATTTACATACATACATACATATATATATATATATATATATAAGGGAAAGAAGTGTATACCTAAGGGCTCGTTTTTCCGTGTTTAACCACAATATTAATGAGATCTAACAGAAAGTGCCAAGGAATGTACAAAGGAAGTTATAGAACCAATGGAATGGAAATAAGAAGAAAAGTGGATGAATAAATAACCACCCGTGAGCAGGAATCGAACCTACGACCTTCGAATAGCACTTCGATGCTCTAACCACTGAGCTACCACAGCGGCCTTGCCTCCATCCACTTTTTTGAGTTTATAAGTGAATTTAGAAGTAGGAGTGACAGTCAGCGCCATCTATAAGCCAAACAACGAGTGTGAAAACACTCTTATGCGCATGTTTGGCGTCACGTAGCACGTGAACTTATATATATATATTATATATATATATATATATATATCCTATATATATATATATATATATATATATATATATATAATAAGGGAGAGAAGTGTATACCTAAGGGCTCGTATTTCCGTGTTTTAACACAATATTAATGAGATATAACAGACAGTAATGCCAAGGAATGTACAGGGGAAGTTATTAGAACAATGGAATGTAAATAAGAAGAAGAAGAAAGAAAAGTGGATGAAAAAATTACCAGCTGCGAGCAGGAATCGAACCCACGACCTTCGAATAACGCGTTCGATGCTCTAACCACTGAGCTATCACAACGGCCGTACCTCCATCCACTTTTGGGGTTTATACGTGAATTAGAAGTAGGAGTGACAGTCAGCGCCATCTATAAGCCAAACAACGAGTGTGAAAACACTCTTATTCGCATGTTTTGGCGTCACGTAGCACGTGAACTTATTATGAGCGGGCAGCTGATTAATTGTCCCTCTTATAAAACCTAAACACACCAAGTCTGCCAGTACGAGACCCTCGTTCAATAAAATAAGGGAGAGAAGTGTATACCTAAGGGCTCGTATTTCCGTGTTTTAACACAATATTAATGAGATATAACAGACAGTAATGCCAAGGAATGTACAGGGGAAGTTATTAGAACCAATGGGAATGTAAATAAGAAGAAAGAAGAAAGAAAGTGGATGAAAAAATTACCAGCTGCGAGCAGGAATCGAACCCACGACCTTCGAATAACGCGTTCGATGCTCTAACCACTGAGCTATCACAACGGCCGTACCTCCATCCACTTTTTGGGGTTTATACGTGAATTTAGAAGTAGGAGTGACAGTCAGCGCCATCTATAAGCCAAACACGAGTGTGAAAACACTCTTATTCGCATGTTTTGGCGTCACGTAGCACGTGAAACTTATTATGAGCGGGCAAGCTGATTAATTGTCCCTCTTATAAAACCTAAACACACCAAGTCGCCAGTACGAGACCCTCGTTCAATAAAATAAGGAGAGAAGTGTATACCTAAGGGCTCGTATTTCCGTGTTTTAACACAATATTTATGAGATATAACAGACAGTAATGCGGCAAGGACTGTACAGGGGAAGTTATTAGAACAAATGGAATGTAAATAAGAAGAAAGAAGAAGAAAGTGGATGAAAAAATTACCAGCTGTGAGCAGGAATCGAACCCACGACCTCGAATAACGCGTTCGATGCTCTAACCACTGAGCCTACCACAGCGGCCGTCCCTCCATCCACTTTTTGGGTTTATACGTGAATTTAGAAGTAGGAGTGACAGTCAGCGCCATCTATAAGCCAAACAACGAGTGTGAAAACACTCTTATTCGCATGTTTGGCGTCACGTAGCACGTGAACTTATTATGAGCGGGCAGCTGATTAATTGTCCCTCTTATACAACCTAAACACACCAAGTCTGCCAGTACGAGACCCTCGTTCAATGAAATAAGGGAGAGAAGTGTATACCTAAGGGCTCGTATTTCCGTGTTTTAACACAATAATAATGAGATATAACAGACAGTAATGCCAAGGAATGTACAGGGGAAGTTATTAGAAACAATGGAATGTAAATAAGAGAAAGAAGAAAGAAAAGTGGATGAAAAAATTACCAGCTGTGAGCAGGAATCGAACCTACGACCTTCGAATAACGCGTTCGATGCTCTAACCACTGAGCTATCACAGCGGCCGTCCCTCCATCCACTTTTTGGGGTTTATACGTGAATTTAGAAGTAGGAGTGACAGTCAGCGCCATCTATAAGCCAAACAACGAGTGTGAAAACACTCTTATTCGCATGTTTTGGCGTCACGTAGCACGTGAACTATTAGAGCGGGCAGCTGATTAATTGTCCCTCTTATAAAACCTAAACACACCAAGTCTGCCAGTACGAGACCCTCGTTCAATGAAATAAGGGAGAGAAGTGTATACCTAAGGGCTCGTTATTCCGTGTTTTAACACAATATTAATGAGATATAACAGACAGTAATGCCAAGGAATGTACAGGGGAAGTTATTAGAACCAATGGAATGTAAATAAGAGAAAGAAGAAGAAAAGTGGATGAAAAAATTACCAGCTGTGAGCAGGAATCGAACCCACGACCTTCGAATAACGCGTTCGATGCTCTAACCACTGAGCTATCACAGCGGCCGTCCCACCATCCACTTTTTTGGGGTTTATACGTGAATTTAGAAGTAGGAGTGACAGTCAGCGCCATCTATAGCCAAACAACGAGTGTGAAAACACTCTTATTCGCATGTTTTGGCGTCACGTAGCACGTGAACTTATTATGAGCGGGCAGCTGATTAATTGTCCCTCTATACAACCTAAACACACCAAGTCTGCCAGTACGAGACCCTCGTTCAATGAAATAAGGGAGAGAAGTGTATACCTAAGGGCTCGTATTTCCGTGTTTTAACACAATATTTATGAGATATAACAGACAGTAATGCCAAGGAATGTACAGGGGAAGTTATTAGAACCAATGGAATGTAAATAAGAAGAAAGAAGAAAGAAAAGTGGATGAAAAAATTACCAGCTGTGAGCAGGAATCGAACCCACGACCTTCGAATAACGCGTTCGATGCTCTAACCACTGAAGCTATCACAGCGGCCGTCCCTCCATCCACTTTTCGGGGTTTATACGTGAATTTAGAAGTAGGAGTGACAGTCAGGCGCCATCTATAAGCCAAACAACGAGTGTGAAAACACTCTTATTCGCATTTTTGGCGTCACGTAGCACGTGAACTTATTATGAGCGGGCAGCTGATTAATTGCCCTCTTATACAACCTAAAACACACCAAGTCTGCCAGTACGAGACCCTCGTTCAATGAAATAAGGGAGAGAGTGTATACCTAAGGGCTCGTATTTATATATATATATATATATCTATATCTATATATATTATATATATATATATATATATATATATATATATATGTCTGTGTGTGTGGGGTGGGGGGGGCTTCTATTGTGCTTGGCTGACAGAAGAGAACTGGGAGTGGGATTTCTTATCCACAAAAAACATAGGTAGCAAAATAGAGGAATACTATAGCACAAATGAAAGAGTGGTAGGTATCGTAATTAAACTCAATAAGAAATACAGTAGAAGGTGGTACAGGCTTACGTGCCTACATCCAGCCATGGTGAAGCGTCAGTTGAAAGTTTCTATGAAGACGTGGAATCGGCAAAGAGTAAGGTAAAGATACAGCATATTGAACTGATGGGAGACCTCAATGCCAAGGTAGGGAAAAAGCAGGCTGGAGACCAGGCAGTAGGAGATTACGACATCGGTACTAAAAATACCAGTGGGGACATATTGTAGAATTCGCAGAACGCACTTGTTTACGGATCTTCAGTACCTTCAACCGAAAACTAGGGAACCGTAAGTGGACATGGAGGAGCCATAATGCGAAAGTAAGAATGAAATAGATTTTTACTGAGTGCCCACCCAGGCATCGTGCAGGATGTGGATGTGGTTGGCAAGGTACGTTTGATGGTACGGTTTCAAATTTACCTAGACTTGAAGAAGGAATGACAGAAACTGATACGCAAAAAGTCAATAAATGAGCTAGCATTGGTGTTTTACCGTTTGCGGCGAGAAGTGAGAAAAAAAAGGGAAAACATTTACGAAGCCTTCGGTACGGTTTCCTAACAGCGGTGAGCCTGTCTTTTCTGCTTATCGAGCAGTACGGCTACGTCTTCGTTGGCAAGACATGAGTGCTGTTGACAGAGCAGCACGCATACAGTTGCCATCATGTTCGATGCACTGTGTTTTCAAGTGGAGATTACTTAGCTGATTGG